>QXEO01000439.1:1443817-1890868 GCA_007115705.1 Dactylis glomerata | reverse complement strand
TAAAGGCAATAAAGGATAGAGGTAACCGAGAGTGGAGCACACGGAGACACGGATGTAATTCCCGTAGTTCCTTCCTTTTTAGGGGAAGTACGTCTACGTTGGAGGGGTGTGGTTGCCACAAAGGCCTAACCAACGCCACAAAGGCTCACCCTATTCTCCGGTGCAAGCTTCCGCCACAAAGGCCTAGCTCACTTTCCACTAAGGGATTCCTCAAGGCGGAATCGGCCTTTACAAAACTTGGGGCACAACTCCACAACTGAATTGGAGGCTCCCAAGCACCACAAAGAACTCAATCAACAAGTATCAAGATTTCAATCACACAAATCAAGGTCAAGGGACACAAGGGAACCCAAGACCAAAGGGCCCTCAAGCAAATGAGAGGGGAAATCAAATCGCTTCAGTGAGGATGTAGATCAAGGCCTTCTCCTTCGATTCTCCAAAGATCAAGAACTTTGGTGGGTTGAGGGAGGAGATCTTGCGAATTTGGTGGCTCCAAATGAGGTCTTCTTCTTGCACAGCTCGAGCAGCTTGAGGTGGAAGAAGGGGAGGGGTATTTATAGCCCCTCCCAAAATGTAGCAGTTGCTGTCTTGGAGGGGCGGATTATCCGGCCAAAGTTTGGCCGGATTATCCGGCTGGCCGGATTATCCGGCCCCTGGCCGGATTATCCGCCCCCCCTATCTGGGTGATGACGCGTCTGGTCCTTAGCCGAATTTGGGGTCGACGAAGGGGGGGGCGGATTATCCGGCCCCTGGCCGGATTATCCGGCCCCCTATACTGGGTGACGCCGAGCCAGTCCTTAGCCGAATTTGGGGTCATCGAAAGGGGGGGCGGATTATTCGGCCCCCTATACTGGGTAACGCCGAGCCAGTCCTTAGCCGTTTTGGCCTCTGTCTCCGGAGGGGCGGATTATCCGGCCCCTGGCCGGATTATCCAGCCTGGCAAATCTTGAGCTGACAAACCTGCACAACTTAGCACACACTTAAAATTCCTAATGTTGTTATCTAACACACAAAATCTGAGGGATACAAAGTTTGCACTTTCATCATCTGCCAAGGAAGACCAAGAGAACTCCTGTCTAGAAGCACCTCTCTGTGAGAGAGTCCACATGTGAACCCTTGGGATGCCATGTTTGGTATTTTTCCTAGGTGATGCATCACTCACCATGACTCCATGCACTGTTTTTCCATTTTTTTGATTTTTCTGAATTCCCTAGGCCCCCCTCCGAGATCTAGGTCAAACTCACGGTGCCATCGATGTCTGCCAGGTGGGGTGGGAACCATGGTTTGGTCTTGGTTCTAGGGTCCCACACCCCCAGGGGACCTCCCTGTATTTTTCCCCAATTTTTCTCATGTGCATTTCTTGTAGCCCAAGTGCAAAATTGGATTAAAAAGGATTTAGGGCAAAAATAATTCATTATATGGCAGAAGGCCGAGATAATTCCTAACCTCCTGGATGTGGCACCCCTGGTAGGTCCCCCACCCATGAAAAATAGAGTGGTGATATTTTGCGCACTGCCCTTGGTGACCCCTTCACAAAAAAGCACCTGTTTTGACCCCTCCGGGCACCCGAAAAATGGGAAATGAATTTTTTATGTGGAAACTGGAAAAACACTAGTTGCAAAAGTGGTTGGGAATGCAAAGATGCACATCTCCACCAAAAATGGGACCATGGTTCCAAAGTTTGTTGTTTGAAAGTTTCATTAATTTCTGTGAGATTCAGTCAAAATGTGTGAAATTTTCAAATTTTTCATAAAGATCGAGACACGCTAAATGATGTCATGTGTACATGCAATGCCACATCAGCACTGACTAGTGGGCCCCTGGCATTATATGTCTTGTTAATCCGCTTAAGTTGTGATTTAGACCTAGTTGCAAGCTATTACACGAATAGTTGGTGGTTTGTGCAACGATGACATCAATAGTTGGTGGTTTATGCAATTTCCTTCATTTATTCATTTGTTGACCCATGGAAGGGAACTCCTCCATCTACTGAACTAGTCGCCAGAGTAGAGTGGGTGATGATGATGCTACTGAGATCTCTTGAGCATGCCTTGTCAGACTGCGGCGTGTCTCGTCAATTTACTTGCCTTTCAAATCTCGCTGCCCTGTCAATTCTCATCCCGCTGCTATGCACAATTTCCACTGGACACGAATCCTAACCCTAATGACATGTGGCCCCACGAAGGCCCGAAACACTATTGACAAGTGGGGCCCCAGACACACATCGGACCAAACCTTACCCAGACAAGTGGGTCCCCACACGCTTCGGATGCTAAACCTGGACTAGTTTGTCTCACTCGTTTGGCTCATGGAGCAGGTGACCTCGATGAGAAGCATTTCAATGGTAAGATTTTGTTCTCTATTCCTTCCGCGAGTCAGACGAGACCGGAATTTTTCCCCCCTTGCATGCTATCTCCTTTTTCAGACTGTCGCTCTGCTGCCTATAGTCAAACAATGAGGGGACCCAACAACGAGACTCTTTAATTGCTGCCTGGCGGTAAACGTACATACATCCTTACCCACGATTCCAGCCTCTCACTTACAAGTGGGCCGATGTACCGGGGCCCGCGGTGACACATCGGTCTAGCGCTCTCTCAAAAATGAAACGAAGCGACTGGTTCAATTTCCAAAGCGCTAGACTGGCATTTACCGCGGCGTGCCTGCAAAACAATTGCTTCCCCAACTTCCTCTTCTCTCATAAATGAAGCGACGGGGGCTTGCGTGGGGGGTTCAACTTCCAAAGCATTTACTTACGCGGCGTGCCAGCGACACGTCGCGCACTATTTATCCCACGATCTCGCGGCCTGGAAAACAATTGGATCCCAAAACAATTGCTTCCCCAATTTCCTCTTCTCTCATAAACGAAGCGACGGGAGTCCCACATGTCATGCTCGACTACACGATTCCACACCCACGCGTCCACGAGAGGAAACCAAACCTCCAGCATCTATATAACACATCGGTCTCATCGTCTCTCCCACCATCGGCCACTTCTTCCCCAATCTGCCGAAAAACCCCAATCCGCTCCACCACCGCACCACCAATCTCATTCCTTAGTGCATCTGCAAGATGAAGCGCGCTCGCGAAGACGAGCCGCAGTCTAGTGCAGTCGGAGGCTCTAGTGATGCACCCGCGGTCGTCGCCGCAGTGGCGGGCGAGTCTTCTTCGGGAGCACCAGCCGCTCCTCGGCGCGCCATCACCGTTGCGGCCTCCACCGTACCGATCGTGGTCGCCATCGACGAAATGGAGATGGAGGACCCCGTGGCTCCCGCGGCAGATCTGCAGAACCAGCATGCAGGCCAGGTCATCGTCGTGCCGGACGATGACTACTACGCCGGCTACGACCCTGAATCCATCGAGTACATGGTTGAAGAAGACCGCAAAGAAGCAGTACCATTCAAGGAGGAGGCCTCCGACGACAGCACCGAGGTTCTGAGCTGTTCCGATCGATCCCCTCTGTTCGTCGTACTTTTCACATTGTGATTGCTCATATGATATCTATCAGTTAATAGTTATCAGATTACATTCTGAATATGTTAATGTAGTTACCTTGGAAATGATTGATCAACACAAGTTACTTAAATTCATCCAAGTGTTCTTTCATTCTACTGATTATGATTGCTCATATGATATCTATCGGTTTATAGTTATCATATTACATTCTGGATGTGTAAAGGTAGTTAGCTTGCAAATGATTCATCAACACAAGTGACTTAAATTGATCTGACTCTAATTTGATTGTAGAGATTATGATAAGAAGATTTTTATTTGGGAAAAAATGATTGATCTGATGCATAGAATTTATAATTAACATTTTATTAATTTGCTGCGCTTATTAATGTGATGATTCCATAGTGTGTCCTCGATTCATCAAATATTGGTCACACAACATTACTATCCTCTGTTAGTACTATCACCGCAACAATTTAGAATCATTTTGGCAGCATTGTTATTTTTTTACAGCTTATTTCCTTTGATCTTTGTTGTGCTCCTGTTTATCTCACTTGTTATGTATTTCAAAATTCACAGGACGACTCTGACGACGTGGGCCACGACAAGGAGGACAGGGACCGCAAGAGCCGCTTTGTTCTTAAGCGGCTCATGGGTGGCAAGATCCCTTTTCGCAGGTACGGGGAGCTAACTTGTCCATTCTGCAGCAAGGTTGTCACCAAGAACTTAGAGAGCATGATCCAGCACGCGAATGGCATTGGCGTAGGCAGCAAGCAGAAGCACAAGGGCCACACCATGGCGAAGCATGCCGCCTATGGCAGATTCCTCGAAAAGTTTGTCAAGGGTGGCCTCATCCCGGTTATCGGTCCTGCTGTTGGCCCTCATGTTCTGTTTCCATAATATTAGTTTAAGTCTGTGTTGTCCCCCTGGAGATGAAGTAAAACTGTGTGATGTTTGAAGACTGTTTTTATTATGTATGGTGGAATCTGGGCAATCATACCCAAATGTTTAAGACTATGTTAATGTATGCGGAGTTTGTTGTTGCATTACTGGTGCCCATGTTATCTGAATTCTCATGTTGGTGCACACTGCATTTGTTTACTAAATTAGATGGTTTGATTCTCGTGTTGGTGTACACTGCCCAGGTTATGTGATTGCGTGTGTTCTATTCAGCAAGATGTATGAATGGGATGGTGCACACTGCCCATGTCGTCAAGATATAGCTCCTCTACTGTTAGATCACCGCCGGAATTTCTGCAACAGATTAATGGATAGAAACGTTATCCTTCCTATTCTCCACTACTCTGATACGTGAATATCGGGATGTCCGTTCCTAGCAAGTCTCTATAAAAGGGACGTATGGCTAACACTAATTCCACCACATCGGTAAACCATCTTCAGCTAAGCTACAGAGGTATGTATCAATATTTTAGGGTTGATTTGTATAGTTTTTATTTCCGCTTGTAAACTGTGATTTACTCCCTATTGTAGTTTGAACTTAACCATTGATCGATGGATGCGGGCAGAGGAGCGGGTAAGAAGCGCACTTTCGCCGGAGAGGGCTCTTCCAAAGGAGTTAGCAAAGATGACAAGGTACTACACACGACTGTCTTTGTTTCAAAATATGTTTGTACTACGTATAAACGTATAAAAGGAACATATCTTGATTTTAAACGCGTGTTGTATCATATGTCAGAAGCTGAAGGTTGTAGAGGTGGAGGATGTGCAAGAAGATTCTGATCTGGAACCTGAATCTGACGCGGATTCGTATGGTTCTCTCGACGAAGGAAGTCCAATAAATTTTTCAGGGGATGAAGGGAACAAAAAAGGTGATGACGAAGACGATGACCCTGAAGACGATGACCCTGAACCGCGATCACCAAATATTGATAACAAATCCGCAAAGAAAGATAGGATCTCCCGTATAGTCATCTATTAGCTAAGGGTCACATACGGTGTTCGACAGACTAAGATTCTGGAAGCCATTGTAACACCAAACCTACAACCAGCAGGTTATGTGGTTGCGTGTGTTCAATTCAGCAAGATGCAGGATGCCAGGTGGCGGATCGTCCAATCTCACCAAAATGGTGACGACGGATATGTTTACATCAAGATGCGGAACCGAGATCTGGTGAGGTTCCATGGAAAGATGTATGAATGGGATGGTGCACGTGTGACCTTCTGTATGGTGCAAACAATTTTACCGATTATTCCCACTGACCCCATGGATGAACACCATGTCGTCAAGATATAGCTCCTCTACTGTTAGAATAATTATTGTTTTAAAATTTTATTTATTTATCTAAATTTCTACTGTTTGAGGTCTAATTTTAATGCTTTTTCGTAAAAACTCCCCTATGGCATGTATTATGGTCCTATTAATCTGGTCATAAAATAAGACAATGTGGGCTGATTATGTATTTTCTGTTTTTTAAGAATAAGGCTTGTGTTCTATTCTGCCACGCTCGTGGACCCACTCGTCATCGACACAGCTGTTGCAACGAGTCAGCCGCCGCCGAAGCCATCTGGTTAGCTGCCGCGTGGCAACGTGGCCTCCTCGCCCACCTCTTGCCTTGCCTCCACTCCCCTGGCCCCACTGTTACCATCATTTCTCCACAATCCAAACTCCCCTGCCTCTCGCGCGCTGCAGAAAACCGTCCCCTAGCAGCTCCGGTGACGAAATCCCCTGCGTGGTGCCGACCGTCCTCTCTCCTCCGCTGCAGGTAGGCTGGTAAGTGCCGCTCGATTCCTAGTCCCCGGAGAAGATCGTCCACTCTCCTTTCGCTTCCAAGGGAACCTTGCCGGCATTCTTCCTAGATCGCCGGCAGTGGGCCTCGAGCACGTACGGTGATTTTAAGTCGCCTCCCTTTTTTTCTTCGCTCCGTCGCGTACTAGATCTACGAGCATCTCCACTCGCCCAGTAATGCGTGGCCCACTGTCAGCGGCACAACCGACGCTTCGTCATCTCCACTCGTCTCTTCTCCCGCGCCCAGCAATGGCGCTGCAAACGGAAACAACTTTGCAGCGGGGCAGCGAGCCGTCGCGTCGCAGCACGCGTCGGCGGGAAATGAATGCCATGTCGTGCGCTTCCCGCCCCTTCTCCTTCATTTTCCCGCCCCGTTCCCGGCTATAAATAGCTTGTCGCCTCGACGATAGGTTCACATCCTCCAACCGCCGGTAGAAAATGCCTCGCCGTCTCTTGACAACCTACGTCATGCTCCCTCGAGGCGGTTCCGGCGCGCCACCAGCACCACTGCCCCCACCTCCACCACCGCCGCCGCAGGACCTAGGTCCGCCGCAGGGCGAGGAGGAGGAGGACTCCGATGACGAGGAGTTCCTCGCCAAGCTGCCGATGGACACGGAGGCGGAGGAGGCCGCCGCGGAACAAAGAGCGATCGTAGCGTCGTTCGAGACGCAGCGCCACGACCGGGCGGCGCAGGATCTCATGGCCGCCGAGAGGAGGGCGGCAGCGTCAAGGCTGGCGGAGGACCATACTGCCGCCCGTGCCAACGCCCACCGCCGCAACATCGAAGCGGCGAGGGCTGCGATGGTTGAGGCTGAGAGACGCCTCTTCCGGGCGGACGTGGCCGTAGGGATCGCGAAGGTGGCGCAGAGCGCCAGCGCCACGAGCATCAGTACCCTCTCCCCTCCTTCAACGCATCGGCGCAGCGAGCGCAGGAGCGCTGCACCTTCATCTCATCCCTCGAGGAGGCCGAGCGCGACCGCAGCCAGCGCGCGGCGGAGGAGAACCGTCGCCGCCGTGGGATTGTTTCCGGCCGCCTGTCCGATGACAGAGCTGGGTCGTCCAATGCTTCAACGCCAGCACCATCGGCCGCATCGGTGAACTTCGCCGCCGGCGAGAACCGTCGCTGCCGCGGGATGGTTTCCGGCCGCCTGTCCGATGACGGAGCTGGGCCGTCCAACGATTCACCGCCAGCACAATCGGCCGCATCGGTGAACTTCGCCGCCGGCGAGGACTCCGACGAAGACCACCTCTTTTAGTCTATTTCATATTTTGTCGTATTTTGTAAAAACCATCTAAATTTCAATGAAATTTATGTAGTATGCTGAATTTTGTCGAGTTTAAATTTTGGGATGGGCGGCACGGCTGGGGAACCTCTGTATGCACTCTATTATTGTAGGGTAGTTGTCGCTGGATATGGTAGTAGATTTCACTTCATACTGGATATGAAATGAGGTACTGTCATTGCAAATTGTAGTAGCACACACTGCTAATTATAGCATAGTATATTATTCCAAGGAAATAGATGCCTGCACTAAATAGGTGCCCATTTCTTTTAGAAAAGCTTGCAAGTCTCTAGATGGACCCAACGATTGACCATATCGCCACTAAGGTGCAGGTTATACAAATTTCTATTTCTAGCAATGGTGTTTTTAGGTGCTACACAACATTGTAATAAGCACAATCTCTATTTTTAGGCTGATACCTGTACTAGCCGGAAGAACCGTTCTGTCGATTATTTCAAGCTATTTAAAATCAATGATTCTTATGCTATCAAGAAATGCAAGAAAGCCACAACCAATAGGGATTACCCCCTCCCTTCATATCAAGGTCCTGATCCAGATAGTGAGCCAAGGACTATCTCATCTTCCAAGACACCTAAAGCCAAGGCACGTAGACTCACGTCGGGCCCACTCTCATCCTATCGTGGCCCTGCAAGGGCGGTTGAGACTATCGTCATTCGCAGAGGTGTGAATCTGTCTAACATGGGTCTGATGATTTTTTAATACATTCTTATGGAGATAAAGATCACTAAGTAGTGCATTTCTTTCTAGGTCCCAAGATAACTGGTGACTTGGAATTCGACAAGCACTGTGTGTTTGCAAGCAATATCAATCTCACTGGTCGCCAGATTGCCGATCTCAATGCAATGGTTGCTAAACTGAGGCCAACAGTTCCATACTACATCTGTGAGATGAAGAAGTCACATGTCCTTCGTGGGAAGGCAAAAATGGTAATCTGCTTGACTCTTTTAATCTTCTCATGCACATGAATCTGTGTTCAAAAACTAACTGTATTCTTGTACTCCAGTACTTTTCAGCAAAGTACAGCAATGCCCACCTCGTCTGCTATCTTCCATGCACCATTGCAACATATTGCGGTAAGCAAGATGATTTCTATAATGTAAGCTTCACCCATCAGGGCAACAGTGTTGCCCAGATGACAGCAAATTGACCTAAGGTTCTCCAAAAAGCGTCGATAGAAGAAGGGAATGTCTGCATCTTCACCTTCTTGAATGTGGGGCAGGAGGCTATGTCTGTTCATGTTGAAAAAATGTAGCCTATATGTTGCGCAGTTGCTATCAGTTAGTTAATTATGTTATTATATTATTGTGTCACCTGGTAGTCTAAACCATATGCCAACATGTTGCGCAGGCTATGATTACTTGCATTCTTCTCTACATGCTTATACTCTATTTACTAAAACCATCTTGTTATGATGAAGTGCCTTAACTCGTACATGATTTTGTGAATTGAATTGTTTGTATTAACTGATTGCAACGTGTTGTGCTTTCTGTGATGCTCTGATGGTCAACATGTCTATAAATTAAGCTTAGTTGTATTCAAACGGAAACAAAATTATCTGGTCCAGCGGCTAGACGGACTAGATAGATGGCATCCAAAATTAAGAGAATGCACAGCGTAATAGCATATAGAATAACATGTCATACAAGTTTTACAACTCAAGCCTTTATATATAGCATAAACCAGCCGATCAGAACTAGTACTAAAGCCTTAATATCTGGCATACAAGTTGAGTTGGTGCAGATGCATACACCACCAGATTAGTAGTTCAAGTTATCACTTAACTGGCTTACCTATCGGCACATTACTCATCAGATGGATAAACAGTACTTCCTCATCTAGTTCAAGCTCGAACACAGCCATGTCATCAACAGACATGCGTGAGGTGGTCACAAGCGTGCTCCAGTTAGTTGTAATCTGGGCACGACCATCGTTGCCCATCCGAAGCTTGACGTAATGCACATCCTGCTCAGTTTTACCTTCAGGTGCATACGGGTCATTGGCGTAGGCTGGCACCATAATATCTCCTGCTTCTAGGTACTGCTTGAGATAGAGCTGGCTGTATGGCTTCAAAAATACCTGATATAATAGTATAGATACTAGGGTGTCATGCAGTTGAGAAAACACGTTAGTATTCACTGTGCACAATGAAATCTTACCATCTTTGACTTCCCTTTATCTGTCAGAGACTTCTTGACAGAGCAGACATACAAAGGGATCACCGGATTATCACTATCAAGCCTCCGTGAGAGCAATTTGAGAAGGCCAATCCTTACATAAGACATTGGTACATCATTTCCGTAAACGATGTTATTTAGCTCCCAAGGTGCTAGGTCAAGAGCCCCCCCCCCCTTTTATACCCCTAACGATGGGACCTACATGAATTATTTCATGAATGAGATGTATGTCCTATCTCTCAAATTCTATAACCAGACATGTATAAGTTATTACCTTCATCTGTCAGCGCCGGTCCTAGATAGGTGTGGTACTGGTAAGTCTTGGGACTGTGCCCAATCACACAGTTCTCATCGTCGGAGGGACAGTCGTAGCATGCTTCATGATGTTGCATTGTAACCTGTAATTATGTGAGGGACAGTTCATTATCATTTTAAAACAGGAACATGACAATATAACCAATAGCATTACATAGCTTCCAATAGCAATTTAAAAGCTCCACCAAGATCATGTCCTAACTATGTATAATCATTGGAATCCGACCTCATTGGAAAGACCTAAAAGCATGCCAAATTTGTGAAGAGTGTGCCTATGAATCCTTGGCATGCCATGTTTGGTATTTTTTCAAGGTACTACATCACATACAATGACTCCCTGCGCTGGTTTCCAATTTTTCAATTTTATTTGTATTTCTTTTGCTCACTTTTGAAATCTAGGTCAAACTCACGGTGCCGTGAGCCCTAAACCCCATAACCCATCACATATATTTACTTCTTATAAATAATCAATTATAAATCACCAAAAAGCATGATGTAGCTTGCAATGTTTGATATAGAAATAACCAATAGCATGGCTAAGCTTTCAATTATAATATGTAAACTAGAACATGATTTTAAACCCAATAGCTTTACATAGCTTCCAATAGCAATTAAAAAGCTCCACCACGAGCATGTCCTAACTATGTATGATCATTGGAAACTGACCTCCATTTCAAAAGCATGTGGAAAAACTTGGTCAAACTCACGGTGCCGTAAGCTCCCAAAAGCATGCCAAATTTGTGAAGAGTGTGCCTATGAATCCTTGGCATGCCCTGTTTGCTATTTTTCTAAGATACTACATCACATACCATGACTCCATGTGCTGGTTTTCCAATTATTTGATTTTATTTTTATTTCCTTAGCTCAACTTTGAATTCTAGGTCAAACTCACGGTGTCGTCACGCCATAACCCATCACATCTATATTCTTCGTCTAAATAACAAATTAAAAATCACCAAAAAACATGATGTGGAATGCAATATTTGATATAGAAATCACCAAGAGCATGACATAGATTTCAATTATTATTTAAAATTCATCTCAACAAGAACATGTCAATATATCCAGTAGCATTGCATAGCTTCCAACAGTGCTTTAAAAGCTCCACCAAGAGCATGTACTAGATTTCCCCTTTTAGCACAATGGAGCAATGTTGTGTCCGAGATACAACACAATTTAAACTGGAATAAGAGCACCCATTCAATCATTTTAAATATTTTGGCAACAAACCGAACCGAACAAAGACTAAAATACAATAGGTAACCAATGTTTTGGTAGGGCATGCAAGTTTGGGCAACATACATAGCAACCATATGGTTCTGATTATAGAACAATCAAGCAGGCTCAGTGACCATATGAATCACTCCTTTTGTGAAATATCGATTACGAAATTACTGAACTATCATTACAGAAGTAGAAATATTTTTGGAATATTCCCCTTGAACTAGTGCCGCCCCTTAAACTAGTACTAGATCAGAGCATTGGGCAATCCGTACGGGAAAACCCTACACTTACCTTGAGAAGGGATTCCTGCGTGCAGGACGCCGTGGAGGTCGAACGCCACCCGGCCGGCGTTGGTTCGAGCAGTCGCTGTGGGCGGGGCGGCCATCCCCCAGCAGCCGCTGGTTTGGGAGGAAGGAGACTGGAAATGTGATTTAGGGTTGAGGTCGTCAGGGGTAGAGGTATCTAGTACTTTACCCCATATAGCAATCCCAGTCTAACTGACAGTGGACCCAGAAAAATGAAGTAAAAGCCCAAGTAGATAAACATGGACAACTGTTATTTTATTTACGGGGCAGATTAAGGCTGCTACGCGTCTTTCTCCCCTGTCTCACTCCCCACTTCACAGTCCCAACCCTAAGCTCGCCGTAGCTCATGGCACCGCCGCCGCCGACGCTCCAATATCAAGCCCCTATCCGGCAGGCAATAACTTGCCTTGTCAAAGCCGGTGTGCAGGTGCCAATAGCGGCTGTCATGAACTTCCTCAAGTTGGCGTTGTCGGCGGGGGCGTTGCAGGCGGGGAGGAGGGTTTCCCCAAGGTCTAGATGCTCACTGGCTCTGTCCGAGGTAAGGGCTATGAAGCTAAAGTGGGGTAAGCTGGGGAAGCGTGGTCGTCGGCCATTCACCGGCTTCCCGGCGTCGAAGACCAACAAGAACTTGCGGCGGGCGAGGAAGCGGGCCATATCGAGTTCTACGATATGGCGTGTTTATGCGCTGCCGGCGAACCATAACTACACTGATCTATCATTGCGACTGCGGTTCACCAGGAAATACGACCCCTATCAAGAGCTGTCGTACTACTCGTTTGAAGAATGCCTCGCGGCGGCGCTGCTGGTCAGGTTCAACCAGACGCTTTTCCGCCAGAAGCGCAGAAAGCCCTCCTCCCCCAAGGGCGAGCGCAGCCGCTCGAGGAAGGGGAAGCCACGACGTGCATGCTGAATGGAGAAAAGTAGCAGGAGTTAGGCGGGAAGGGAAATCGTTCAGTTCCGGTTGATTTAGCAATGAACTTTAGCCCTTCGCAGCATTTTGGTATGCCAACTTCCAAGAAGGCTGCTCTCCCCTAGTTTCTTCAGTTAAGTATAGTTAGTGTTAGACTAACTCTGAAGAATAGCTTTTGTATAGACAAGGCTAAAGCCGCCTTTTGTGTTACTAACTAGCTTCTGTAAGTTTGAAGCAACCAAATATTATGAACTTTCAGATTTAGTGTTTCTCCTTTAATTTCAGATCTGAAATCTACATTTATTGTTCTTCATTTTTGAGATTCGCATTTACAGAGATGAATTCGGTGAAAATTAACATAACAAGAAAATAGATGTTCATGAGGTTCCGCCACCAAGTCCACAGGAACGGCCACCGCCGCCGTCGCCATTAGAGACAGCTAGCCGATCTCCTCTGAGATTGCCGCGCTTCCATTGGTGCCGTCGCCATTAGAGACATTAGAGGGAGCGATTCTAGATCTCCTATCTGGGGAGCTCAGATCTGTGGGGGAAGGGAGGAGCCAGAACTGCGACCTGGGGAGCCCTTGCCACTATGTGGGAGATCCTAGCACCAGGGTGGTGTCAGCGACGGGGAGCTCGATTCCGGCGAAGCGACGGCGAGCTCGATTTCGCCGTAGCGACGGCGAGGGGTCTCATGGCGAGCTAGGCGGGCGGACAGAACAGAAGAGGACGACAGAACAGGGAAGAAGACGGTGGCAACGGAACTCTAACGCTGACAAAGTCAAGTTCTGTTAGAATAACGGGTAAACCTGACAAGGTGGGCTCAGCAAGCGGCAGCGAAACGGGAATTATGAGTTTAAACGTTTTCTCCCCAATTCAAACACTAGGATTCGGGTTCAAACAAATTTTACCAAAAAAAGACCCTCTGAGCTATTTGTTAAGGGCTTTTTGACCCCCCGCAAACTGAATAGCCCGCTCCGCTCAAATCACGGGAGCCCGTAAAGCTTAGTTTGGACCGCTCCAGAAATTTGGCCTACAGATCCATCCGCTTCGGGAGCCGAACGGTGGACCGGAGCCCATCCGAACGGACCCTAAATATCGACAAAAGCTCCACGACCATATATCGACCGGTGGCTTGGCTACACAGGTTTCTCGATTTCCATCGTATTCAGCGCCATCACGTGTTCTGCAAGTCGAGCCGACAACAATGGCGATCTCGGCGTTGAGGGCTCGTATGGGCGTGGGCGCCTCCAGGATGGTTGTCAATGCCGTCGGTGCAGCCGGCAGAACAACCGGTAACAACACCAACAGCTTCAGGAGGACTCTGAAGGCCGTCGACAACAGCATCAGCATCGGCAGCTTCAGCAAGATCCGGCGCTTCTCCGACATCGCAGGGTACCGTTTGCCGGAGAAGATAACCGCGGATACTACCCGGTTTGGCGAATATTGCTTAGCCCTCTACTTCGGGGGGATTGCCGTTCCCGGGGGGATCCTGTATGGTTTGATCTATATCTCCGAACGGCGTGATAGAAGAGAGAGGTTACGCAATCGTCGCTACGACGACGATGTCCAGCACGACGACGTGCTCCAGTTCGGCGACAAGTACGTCGACGCCATGGAAATCCAGGGCCAGCTGCTCTCCCAATGGCAGGCGGCGGACGACAGGAAGCTCCGCCAACTCGAGGCGGAGGTCGCCAAGCTCTGCGAAGTGATGGGCAAGTTTGATTTCCGAGAGGAGATCGCCGACCTACGGCAAGAGCTTCTCAAAGCTGGAACCGCGGCCGAGGTGCTCGAGATCCGCAAGAGGTACGACGATCTGGTGGAGAAAATCAACCTGCTGGCCTCCCAATGGCGGGCGGTGGCCGATCTGCAGTTAGCTGAGTTCAACAGGGACATCATGGAGGTGCGCAGGAGGATCCAGGAGGTCGAGCGGAAGCAGGAGGAGCTCTAAAAGCTGTTCAGGCGAGGCAGAGCGTCCATGAAGTTCAGGAGGCAGAAGTTTAGTTTTTTACTTCAGTTTTGAGTGACTTTGAAGCATATGCTCTATTTCTATTCAAATTCCATATGCTCTGATAATAAAATTTCTAATCTGGCACATTTGGTACTAGTGTGTTTGGTAGTATTTGAAGTGGACTTTGATCACAAGATGCTTTGGAGTAATACTATTTCTCGATGAGGTCAGAGCATATAACTTGCTAAATAATTGGCTAGCCCACCAGACTGACAAAATATTAAGTTTCAGATTTGCATATGATGTCAGATTATGTATACCGATAAAACCAATCGCCAGTCAAGATTCAGGAGCTGTGATTACTACTTATGATGTTACACAAATTTCTTTCCCCTGCAAACAAAAAAGAAACAAAAAAACATGCAACAGAAAGAACAAACACATCGAGTCATCAAGTGTTTTCCTGAAGTTTGACAAATACATCGAGTCATCGAGTGTTTTCCTGAAGTAACATACTTGCTTTCGTGTACAGAGATTCAATGCTAGTATTTTTGAGCTGTCTGATACCCTACACCGCAACAATCATGTCTAACTAGTGGAAAACAGTATACAATAACAAAGAGATTGTAGAGTGATGATATTAATGTCCTCATGAATTGTCGATGTCTACCGCAATTTCAAGATTTCTCATCAGATCAGATATACCTCGAATGGTTCAGAATTGTCAAATAAGCTTTATGAATGCCTTTACTTTGAACTGCTCTCATGGCCTGGCTGCATCTGCAGCAACTTCTGCCCCTCTTCGTCGTTCTCTTCCTTGGGCTCAATCTTGGGAGCCTTGGGTTTTGTGGTGGATTGTTGGTAGAGAACGCCACCTGACATGCATATCAAGAGCCCAATTGTCCCCACAAGGGACGCATGCTTGTCCCAGATAAGCAAATTGATCACGACGGTCAGGAGCTTGTTCACTATACCAAGCACCGTAAATCCGGTGGCAGAGATGGCTCGTCTGCAGGAGAATCCGAAAAAGGATATTGATAGTCCAAACAGGCATGACAGAGCAACAGGAAGGACCACATCGAAAGATAGCCAGTTTGTCATCTTGGAGCTGTCCACCTTCATCTGATCAAACTCTCCCATTATAAGAAGCTCTAGGGGAAACAACAACAGAGCCTCAAGGTTGTTGTAGAGCACAAGGCCCCATGTGTTCAACCCGATTGTCATGACAACGTGCTTGATGTACACGAAATCAATAGACATGCTCGCCAGATAAGCGATTGCCCAGCTGTAAGCAGTCACGGTGAACTGGTTGTCCGTGAAAACATAGATCACACTCCCACCAAGTATAGTGGAAAGTGAGAGCCATGTCTTTAATGATGGGCATGGTTGGTGAAGGTAAAACGTCTCCCCAATTGCAACAAATATTGGGACAGCAGAGCGAAACACGATGAATGTGTCCACATTGGCATGCATCAAGAGTTCACTATTTGTGAAGATGGAGATGTAGAACATAACAGCAGCAGGTAAGAACTTCCACATGGTCCTCAGATTCAGGCTATCAGGCTCAATAAGCTTTAGCTGTCCACATAAGAGAACTCCAGCAACACTAGTGAGGTATTGTAGAGCTGTGAGGGCTCCAGGGTAAGGAAACTTCATGATTGCCCATTTGTTGATAATGGACAGGAGAGATGCTGACAGGCAATAACCAGCAGCCACGCCATAGACTGAAGCGTGGTGCATAAGAGTGTTCCATGCCTTATTCCACCCACCATCTTGTCTTGAGGCCTCTGCGGGATTAGACATCTGAAACCATTTAAAAAAGATTAATTAACTAGTAATAGTCATGCTGCAGCTGTAAAAGGCAGATGGAGCAAGCCCCAGACAGTTAGATGTCATATACAAATGTAGTACTAAGTAATGGACAGAGCAGAAAAGTACTTCAAAGTGTTTGTGCAAAGAAAGATTACACACTTCATAAAACCACATATACTCTAGCCTATCCTGGATCTGGATCTTTAAATCATCTTCGTACATAATTTATACAAGATCTGTTAAGATACTAGTGTTTATGGCATGTTTTAGTTCTAAAACCCAGTAACTAGTGCAGCAGAGGACAATCAACATACTTTTCAGAATCTCAAGTCCTAGCTAGCATTGAGTTTGAAGAAAGACTACTTCAAGGACGCACCTACAACTATGAGTCAACGGCGTATATTTCAGAGAAGACAGAGTTCAAAAGCATGATCCATAAGGTACAAGCAAGAAAACGTGATTTTCCATACAAAAGAAAGAGTACTGATCAAACAGCACTGCCAAATATTGAGAAAATTTACACATCGAAGGAGAGCAACTATATGTTTATTGTTATGACATCCTTTTAGTGTTCTTTAGCAAACAATCGTCCCACAAATCAAGTTTCTGGTTAGGATCAGAATTCTCCCTACAAACTACTATTTTGACATCGATTTATTTGTGCTGCCTATGCGCTTTCATATGTTTTGCTATGATCTTCAGCCAATTTCTAAGGTTGATCATGGTAAACACCTGGCCAGGTCAAGGTAGAAACAAAAAGAGAAGAGACAATAAGTACTGAAAAGAAGGTTCCAACTTTCCAAGAAAAGGTCAACGGCAGGAGATGAAGCAACAACAGTTCCAATAACCACTTCATAACAGATCTAGTAACGCATCAACGATGCCGACTAAAAACCATTGCATCATAGCTGAAGAAACAAAGCCAACAGATCAAGCAAATACCTGGAACCGGACAGCCCGGTTACTAGCCATGGTGCCGAGCCCAAACTCAACAGCAACAAGCTCTCTAGCACTGAAGCATGTATCCTTCTAAACAAGATGGGGGATCAGGGGCCTAAGAGGGAGGGACGAAGACAAGTATACAACAGCCACCTAGCTAGACCAATCAACTAAGCTCATATAAGGGGGGTCACAATGCGTTTGCCCACGACGGCAATGTTCAACATTGGTGGTCAAATAAGGTAGGAGCACGTCACAAGCGCATCAGCCAATCGCTATCAACCAGAGCAGAGGATGGTGTAGGAAAAATCAGCGCAACGCCTAAGCGAGTTTGCCCAAGTCAAGCAGCAAGACAAGGTCGCAATAATGCAACGTGCTGGCTGCTACCCAGTTGATCACAACGAGCCAAAATTTGAAAATTAACATAGCGACGCGCGATACCTCAGGAAGACAGGGAGGCTTCTTCCCTCGCAGCCTGCTGAGGGGGGAGGAGAACTGGCGAAGAGATGGCTCTTCCTCAACAACCACGACGTGACAGCTCCGCCTAAACCTCCAGGACGCCAGTTTAAAGTAGTTGCAGGCACACGGAGTGTTCCCCTGAATTCAGCTAGGTGGTGATGAAGTGATGAGGCCTCGCGATCGAGCCAGCTCAACCAACTGTTTCACGAAATAATTAAGATTGAAGCGCTGGAGTTAGCTACTAGTCGCCGAAACATGCGTACATCAATACATGTGACGGAAGTAATTGAACAGATTCGAAGAAGAGAAGAACTGAATATTGTTAGGTACAGAAGCAGCAAGCAGCCAGTCAGGGCCAGGGAATATTCAGTACAGTTATAGGCAGTTTCGTGCAGAACCAGAACACGTCTCAGGCTGTAACCACCAACCAAGACCGGATTTTGACGCCTGAGGAAAAGAGGAGAGACGGGGATGGAGCAGCACGGGAGACTGACCTTTCGATTGTAGAACTCGCATATGCCCCGCTCCTGGAGAGAATCCACCGACGGTCGAGAGGAGAGAGTGGGGAAGAAGCGGCGATGCCTGGCGACTGAACCAGAGTGGAGCGGCGATTTATCGAGGGGTTATGGCAATTGTTTTTGACGCGGTGGTCGCCGGATCTGGATGCTCAGGAGCGCCTTGATTGATTGGGCGCTCGCTCACGATTCAGCACGGAGGCGGGAATCTGGGCAACAGAATTGTTAACTCTGACATTGACCCGGGAGAGGCGGGGGGCGGAGCAGATCTCGAGGCGCCTCGTTTGGAGGCAAACGACCGGCGGGGCGGCCGAGACGGCCACCGGCGGGGATGCTGTTTCTATCCATTTTTTATTTCCAGTTTGAGGTTCCGCACGAGGAGACCCTCGACGCCGGATCTGGATTCCGGAACGCGATGCTCGTGCCCACGTTGCGCGGCCCAGGCTACTGTTTAGCTGATCCACCTTCTTGTTTTCAGATTTTTTCAATTTTGGCCTTAGTTGGAAGATGGATTTATGCTTTCTGTTTACCGTTTGCCTACAAAATTAGCCTTTCCCTTTAGACCGAGTAAATTACAAGAAGCTACCATATTTACGGCAAATTTGATAGGTCTATATCGCTTTTGATAAAAAAAAATCACGAATCTATCAGTTTTGGGGCTATTAGCAACAGATAGCGCTAAAACCCGTTTGAGATCGGCCTACTGTGAGATGCCACATCAACAAACGAACATTTTCATGCCGGTTAAGACCGATCGGTCAGAACCAGCCTCGCATCGGCTCCTCTCTCTCTTCTCCGATTCTTTCCCCTTGTTTTGGTGGAGATGGAGGAGGCGGAGATTCCTCGAGGCGGCAACAGTGGTGGCGGCGGTCACAGCTGCGATACTGCTGGAGCTTCTACTGGCGGTACAGACGTAGGTGTTGGAGACGGAAGCGACATCAAAGACCTGGAGCCGCTCTGGCCATCTCATCCACCGCTGGCGGCGGCGGCGATGCTCACTCGGATATGGGTGGAGAATCCAGCGACCAATGAGCGGTGGACCGCATGCCTCGGCATAGTTGAGTAAGTATACTCTCTATCCCTCGCAAATCTTATTGCCTGGAGCATTGAATGAATTAGGGATTTAGGGTTAGGGTTTACCAAATTGGGGGTACCAAATAGTCATTTTTCATCTGTTTTGTAGTTTGGATCCTGAAATTTGGGAAGTTAAAAGTCATTTCGTTGGCATGGGTAATCCTGATAGAAGAATATGTCATGATGACATAACATATATGAATATTGTGGCAATGATGGAGACCAGGGCCTACAGCATGAGGGACACAATTTATTGTACTCCCTCCGACCCATAATACTCTTCGCTAATATAGATGTATCTAGATACATTTTAGTGGTAGATACATCCGTATTAGCAAAGAGTAATATGGGTCAGAGGGAGTAGTAAATCTGATGAAATGTAATTGGTTAATTACAATTCAACAATGTATGCTATTCTCTAAACTTGATTATAAAGAGGGGCAGAGATGATATGTGTAAGTAGGTAAAAATGCAAAATCGGCTAGCTCAACAGGTCCCAATTCATCATCTGTTATCAAGTATGGTGATCCAGTTGTGTATGATTTCAGTCTTGTTGTCTAATGTGTGGATGGTGAAGGCCAGGTTTTCAGCGAAGTAAGTAGTACTACAGGCTTTCATAGTGCATACGAGAGAACTAATCCTTATATTTGCACTCAGGAAAGCCAGATTGTCCAAAGGGAAAGGTTGTTTCATTCGCAGACAACAATGATGCTGCATTCAATGTCTCGGATTATGAAGACTTTGACATGGGAGAGGAAGATTTTGGGATGATGGAGGAATTGAGGAGAAAGGAACATACTAAACTTGCTAAGATGATTGAGATGGGGAAGAAGAGAGACAATCCACTGCTACACTATGAAGGTGATAAAATTGAAGATATCTTTGTATCTAAACATGAACCAGCACCTGAACTAGTACCTGAACAAGCACCTAAACCAGCACCTGAAGATAAGAAGAAAAGCAAGCTTCATGTTGATGGCTGTGAAAACTAACCATCTTTATCTATGTTTAAATCTTATACAAGTCAAGTTATTGATGCAATATCTCTCTCACCTCGCCAGTAATGATTAATTATTGCAAAGATATACAAATCCTTTCTTTTATTTTTCCCTTACAAATATGGACACTTTCGGAGTAGAATTTAGGCTGATTAACGAATATTTGTGATTTGCTTATTTTCCCAATTCAAAGAGGACGCGAAGAGGATCATCAGAGTGTTTAACAAGCATTGGTACGTGCGCATCTCGCCTGTAACGCCTAGCCATACCGTGTGCCACCACCTTTGCCAGGTCAAACCAAGCAACTTTCGTGAAGGGACCCATATATGTTTCGCAACATAGCCGCCACAAACAAAAGAGAGCGGAGAAAGACACCGCAGAAAAAAAAACCCAGTTGAGATCCATTCCAGAATCACACTTGAGGAGAGGGGAGTCACTGCTCAGCCGCCGCCATCTCCATCACCATCTCCATAGCCATAAATACTACTTGTAATCTTGATCTCATTGTGATTAGTGGCATTGTAATACTATTTGGTATTATCTCAAGTATTTTAATACATTGTGTTATGGCTGTTGATCTCATCATGAGTAAGTAGCCCTCACGGGCTAAGGCCTAGCCTCGCAGCTATATGTGCATATCTTTTCTATATGGGTATTGTGCTTGATTTACATATGATATTTGTATAATTGTATCTTTGTCTACTACCTCAATCTAGGACTTATCATGTATCCAAGACCCCAATGATTGGTAAAGATAACGAGGTGATATGAGTGGTGATCTACAGATAGTCGTGAAATCCAGTGACAGTAGGGGAGTAAATTAGTTGTTTGAGATCCATTAGGGGGTAATGGTGCCATCACTTATCTTAACTCTTTGGTTTGTGCTTTTGCACTTAATAACTGTAGCATAACAAGCTCGACTAGAGTGTCTTGGTTGGACATAAGTCTATAGTCAATATGGTTTGCAAAGCCTATAGTAGTATATAAGAACGCATCGCCCACAATTATCTTATCTATATTAATTAATGCACTTGAATGAGCTTATTATTATCTTTATCAAATATTTTGTATGCACAGATGCAGGTGAAACCTTGGCACTGGCCTATTATTTCCACCCATTGATACACAACCCCAAAGTAAAACTCGAAGGTCCGGTGAAACAAAGATTCTACAGGTTAACAAGGTCGTGCTTGAGTAAATCACCAGAATAATCACTTCCCAAGGTTCGATATAAACCTAGGTCTTCTAGGGAAAAAGCAACTATACTACATCTGGTATTACGGATCAAAGGTATCACATGTGAAGAGAAAAGGACCCACACTCAGGTCTCATTCAAGTGGTCATTGATGACTTGACTACAAACCAACATCAGATGATCATAAATGCCAAGGTTATTTGGAGCTTAGTGATGATGATGGATTTGAGCCTAAGCTACAAGCACATGAGAAACTATGATTGAGAATGTGCTTTATAGATGTGCAACAATTTAGATGTACATTGACCAATCTGCACATTGCACAAAATAGAAATTTTCACTACCACGGGAACTCCAATGTTAGAATCACTGTGGATTGCCTAAAAGAGAACTATATTTCTATATGGTTGCACCTGAGATAAAAAATTATAAGACATTTGTGATTACGAAGATGAGGTTGCAAAACACTTGTGAGACTACAAATGAAAGTTCCAGGGTCAGTGCAAGATGGTTAGCTCAAACTTTATGAAATTTTGTACATATATGATTCAAATACATGCATTCAAACACTGATTTATAGTGTTGGGCATTAGCATGGTGTTGAAGTGCCTAAGATGATGGCTTGTCAGGTAAAAAAAACTTGGCTCTTGATGCAGTGTTAGGTGATCAGAGAGAAAGGTACTACATGCTGAGATACTTTGCACAAACTGTCATTGATACTAACCCTAGAAGTAGGGTGATTATTACTATAGTCACTCCTACACCACGGATTGTAGGCACTAATCTCTGGCAAGTGACAAACGTGATGGGTGACCAAATACATGTTGTGGACTTGGTGGCTAGAACATGTGGTTGTAGAAGTTGGATGTGACAGGGCTGCTTTTACAATCATGAATATAATGCTATTATCATAGCCAAGAAGAAACCTGAATATTATGTCAGCAACTTCTTCAATAAACAAATGTACGTTCAAGCTTTCAATCCTATGATTTATCTAGTGCCTGAGCAACATGGTTGGACAAAGACCATCACTCGTCACATTGTTCCACCTTTGTTCAAGATCACCAAAGGAAGAAAACAAGACAAGAGAAGGAAGGGGGAGTATGAGGTGCCCAAGACTAAAGATACATCAAGGATGGCCACAGTTACCTGCTCTATTTGTGGTATGTAGGGTTACATATACACAAGCTGCCTAAAAGAGTTGATGCCAAATCTTCTTATTAGAAAGAACAACACGTGGTTAGTGCCCTGTTCCTTGCACTCTGAGCCTGTTAGGTCATTGCATTCTCTTTTTACATGTGACTAGTTCATTTGATTGCATTATCATATTTTTAGCAGCCAAACATAGGTGAAGATGCACGTTTTGCAACACCAGCAGCTCCAAGGAAAGCTCCTACATTTTCTATAACATCACCACCACTAGCTGCTAGGCAAACTCATCCGGGACCTCCAGCCGCTGCAACATCTGCACTACCACCAGCTCCAAGGCAAGCTCTGCAAGCCAAGCTCCACCTCTTTCAAGGCAATCTTCTTTTACTGCCCCAAGAACTACTGCAGCTAGGCATGAAGATGGACCTACTCTAGCCTACAAGAGAACCGGGACATGGGGACATTTCTGTTGTGGCTATGTTGCAGTAGATAAAGAAGTTGGCCCATCCAGGAATTAAACTTGCTAAATATTTATATGCTGTAATTCTAGAACTTGTTGGTTCTACTGGTCACGTAGTTATGTTGCAATCGACATGCAGTAGTTTAGCCTTAGCACAACTGTTTGGTGCCTCTTTGGGGTGATGCAAGCAACATTTTCATAATGGGCATGTACAAGTTCATGCCTTATTAAATGTTTGCCTCTTTTGGTGATACTAATGTTGGAAAACATGCAGTTATGGCATGGTAATATATCTGATGCAGATTTTCACTGAGAGTTCAATTCCAAATTCTTCAAATGTATGTTCAAATTAAATTCATAGCTCACGCCCAAATTTATATGTTGGAAAATTTTGAGGTTGTCTTGGCCATAGTTAATATTGGACTAGTAGTCATCGATAGCTAGTAACCTTGGACTACTAGTTGTGGACGACTAGTCGACGAAATCTCGTAACTTTGGACAACTAGTCGTCGATGAGAGCTAGTAACATTGGATTGTAAATAGAAAACATTCTAACTGCCGCTACAATTTAACAATATATGAATCTTCTCATAACACATAAATCTGGGCACAATCATTGGACATTGCACAATATATTAACTGATGCTACATAGCAACATTTGAATCTGCTACATAACACATAAATTTGGTACATAACATATTTGATACAACTAATTTAGATCAACAATACTAAATAGTGATTCACTGCTATAACTGATTTAGTTCAACAATTAAACATAAATAACTACTTACTGGATCAAACACAACTCACTCCCCACAGATCTGAGATGTCTTCTTGAGCTTATCCTTGTTAACTTCTCTAGCCTTGAGAAGGTCTGCTATGTAGAACTCCAATTTCCCCTTCTCCTCCTTCTTGGTGGAAACTTTTAGCTCTGCCTTCTGCCTCATTGTTTTCTAAAGTTCTAGTTCCCCATAAGTTACCATTGCAACTTGCTAAAGAGTCAAAGTGTTACTCCATTGTTTCCGCCGTTGGTATATCTTGTTCTCTAATTCCCTTTTCTCAAGAACAAGTTGGTAATTCTTAGTTGTATATTCCTCATAGCTAGATACTTGTGTCCTTCTCCTCCTAATACATAGCGGGACGCATGAGCAAGGAATGCTTGAGAGTACATGGCCACTCCACATCCATACAATAAACTGTGTCACAAATCCTCTCCTACACTTTGCCAAAATAATTTTACTAAGTCAACACATTGTTTCTAAATTAACTAATAAATGGTGGGAAATATTCACTAAGCAATATGGGTAGTATTTAGTGAGAACTATGGGCAGAAAATAAGCAAGCAATAAGGGTAGAAATCCATTAAGCAATATGGGAAAAAGTTCCTTGTAAGAAACCTTACATCCACAACTTAGGAATTTCCTGCTAGTGTGTGCGTGTTCGAAAGCAACATACTTGTGCATCTAAATATCATGCTTGCAGCGCAGCTCACTGATATGTCTCCAACGTATCCATAATTTTTGATGCTCCATGCTTGTTTTTACACCATTTGCTAAGTGTGTCACACTTCGTGGCATTTTTATGCATTTTTCGGAACTAACCTATTAACGAGATGCCACAGTGCCAGTTCCCTGTTTTCTACTCTTTTTGTGTTTCAGAAATGTTACACAGGAAATATTCTCAGAATTGGACGAAACAAAAGCCAGACGTCTAGATATTTAACGGAGCTTCCAGAAGACCGAAGAGGAGACGGAGCCGAGCCAGAGGGCGGCCACACCACCAGGGGGCGCGGCCTGGCCCTGGCCCGCGCCGGCCTGTGGTGTGGGCCCCCTGGTCCACTTCTGACGCTGCCCCTTCGCCTATAAAGACCCCCCAACGGGAAAAACCTAAAGACCCGATCACTTTTCCAGAAACACATCGCGATCCACCGCCATCGTCGACCCGAGATCGGGAGGGTCCAGAAGCTCTTCCCGGCACCCTGCCGGAGAGGGGAATCGCCACCGGAGGTCTTCTTCATCGCCATGCTTGCCTCTGGCGCGATGAGTGAGTAGTCTACCTTGGACTATGGGTCCAAAGCAGTAGCTAGATGGTTGTCTTCTCCACCATGTGCTTCATGTTTAGATCTCGTGAGCTGCCTTACATGATCGAGATTACCGTTATGTAATTCTACATGTTGTGTTTGTTGGGATCCGATGAATATTGGTGTTATGATTGATTTGATGTACTGAATTTTATCTTATGTTATCTCTATGTTGTTTATGATCTTGCATGCTCTCCGTTGTTAGTAGCTATCTTGGCCGAGTAGTTGCTAGTGACTCCAAGAGGGGGTATTTATGCTCGATAGTGGGTTCATGCCTCTATTTAATCTGGGGGAGTGACAGAAACCTCTAAGGTTGTAGATGTGCTGTTGCTACTAGGAGAAAACAACATTCATATGCTCGAGGGCATATGCTTTGTTTACATTACACACTTTGCTTAATGCAGTTATCTGTTGTTCGCAACTTAATACTTATGGAGTTCTCAGATTGATTCGCCACAAGTGGATTATTAGTCATAGATGCAGTTGGATGGAGGTCTATGTATCTTGTTATAATGCCCAGAGTAAATCTCATAGTGATCCTCTTGACATATCACGTTGTCTTTATTCTATCAATTGCCCAACTATAATTTGTTTACCTAGCATGTGTTATTTTATCTTATGGAGAGACACCACTAGTGAACTGTGGACCCTGGTCATATTTCCTTTATATTGCTATCACCTATTTACTTTACTCGCACTGTTTACTTTACTCGCATACTACTATTGCTTTCCACTCGATATGCTCATTCCTTTGTTTACAGCAAACCGGTGACATTGACAACCTCATCGTAAGTTGGGAGCAAACTATTTGGTTGTGCTGTGTGCAGGTTCCACGTTGCTACTAGCTGAAGACGCACTAACTCGTTTTATCGTAAACGGCGCCCTTGTTGGAGTGTTATTAGGCCAGTCAGCATCACCTTCAGTCGTTTGGCTTCTTCCCCTTTGGATCGACATACCTTGGTTTCTTACTAAGGGAAAACTTTGCTGCTGTACTCATCATACCTTCCTCTTGGGGTTCCCAACTGGATGGTGCTTTATATCATCAACACCGTGCCGCATCAAGCTCTTTTCTGGCGCTGTTGCCGGGGAGGAAAAAGAAGACTTCTGCAAGGGGAGTTTCGCACGCACATCCTTTACTTTGTTTTAAGTTTTGCTTTACTTTATTTTTACTTGCATCGTTTTATCAAAAACACAAAAAAATTAGTATCCTTTGTAGTTGTTATTTCTTTACTTTTAGTTCGTTATGTTGTTCCCTAAGTATGTTTTGGAGGAACTCTCAGTAGGTAGTGGTTCAATTATTGGAAAAAGTAACATTGAGGAGTTCTTTAATCATATTAGTATGCATAAAGATGTTGAGGAAAAGTCTTTGGCTGAGCTTGCTCCTAGTTATGAAGTTGCTTCTGCTTATTTAGTTCACATGTTGGAAGCTAGGTTTGCTAGCCTTAATCCTTTTATGCAACACATGTTCCTTAAGCTTCATGAAATTGAAGATCCTGAAAAGAAAGCTTTCATCTTGGAAACTTTGCGTATAGAATTTAGAGATGTTGCCATTGAAGCTAGGAAAGTTCTTAAGCGCTTTAATAAACTCGGCTCACCTATAAAGGTTATTAGTACAAACAATGAAGGAACCGAAATACCTATACCTAGCAAGCTTTTGGGATTGTATGAAGCTTTTGAAAATAATTTTGATTAGATCTGTCCCAAAAATCTTTTTAGTGATTTGAGTGAACCAAAGCGTGATCACAAAGGGTCTTCAAAAACTTATGTGGATGAAATACAATGCCTTATTGAAAAGACTTCTGCAGTTGATCTTAATGATTCACTTGATATTACTTGATTCGCACTTTCTGCGCCTAGCTCAAAGGCGTTAAAGAAAAGCACTTTTGGGAGATAACCCAATGTTTTTACATTCAGTTCTTTTTCTTTTATTTGAGTCTTGGAAGTTATTACTACTGTAATGACCTCTCCTTATCCTTTTTATTTCGTTTTTGTGCTAAGAGAAGCCTCTAATTTGAGCGAGGTAAGATTCGGGGATGTTGCTGTCCTGAAACAGTTTTCGGTGCTGCACCATAAAAATTCGTGAAAATTCTCTGTATATCTTTTGGATCTGCGATTTCTTGTGCATATGCCCCAGGTTATATCTAAACTTTCATTAGTTTAACACTTTTTGATTTGAGCAACAGAAAACCCTCTAAAAATTCGACCTTTGTCAGCTGTTCTGTTTTGACAGATTTCTGTCAATATTTGTGTTTGCCGCTTTATCGCTTTCTTTTTTAGTTCTTTTGATCACGGAACTTTTGGGGAAGTTGCTACAGTAGTATATGCTTTATATGTGGTGGTTTTGAGTTGAAACCTGAAGCAAAAGGGGTTGATTCAATGTTATGCTTACACTAATGTTGCTAATAGATTTGTGTTTAGTTTTGTATGAAGGAAGTTTTCAAGTGTAGGGATTGGAGAATGATGAGATGAGTTGAAGAATGTACAAAAGCTCAAGCTTGGGGATGCCCATGTCACCCCAAGAAATACTCAAGAAGTACAAGCTTCAAAGCTTAGGTATGCCCCCGAGGCACCCCTTCTTCATCGGCAAAAATCAGGTCACCTTTCAATACACTATATTTTTATTGCTTCATGCATTATGCGTTTTTCTTGGAGCGTCAGTTGTTTTAGTTTCAGTTTTGTTTAGTTTTGTTTGCTGCAATAAATGGTTGGACCCCAATAAATTTCTTTTGGAGAAGTTTCCTTGCTTTTCATTTGCCAAGAACACTCTATTTTTCACTCTATTCATTTCAACGAGTGTTCTCTTTTTCTAGAACTGCGTTTAGCTTTTGATTTTTGCCTTAATTTGTGTTCAGATCTTGCCATATCTTTACATCAAGGTGTAGTTTTGCCTCTGGTCCATGTTGGTTTTCATCAAAAGAGTTGTTTATAAAAAGTTCGAATGGTGTTGGAAAAGAGAAAAAGCTTTATGCAAAAAAGTGGTACAAGAAGGAGCTTGTGTAGACTGCGGCCTAGGCTTTTGCATGTCGTGCTTGATGTATTTTTGATAGTATCCTTAGTGGTTTTTCTGTAGCATGACTTGTCTCAAATTACCGAGATTGCTTAATGAGCCTTTGAAAAAATCATGCGTTGTTTTAATTATTTGGAAGCATTATTTTGGTTTTCTCCTTGATGCTTTATTTGGGTTGACTTGGCGCATGCTCACACATTTTAGACTCATACAAAGTCGTCATTTCCTCTATGATCATTTAGTTTTTGACTTTTGATGCCATCTTATGCTTCTTTTAATGTCGCTTTTCGTTTTGCATGATTATGGTCGTTATTGCTCTCTTAGTTGGTCGCTCCCAGTCTTTTGCTAGCCCTCATTTTGTACTGAGTATGAGCTCTACTCGTGCATCCAACTCCTAAAAACCAAGTTTGCCATTGTGTCCACTATAAATTCCTATGCATGGTATTTGTAAGCCATTCCACGTAAATTTTCATGTGCTACCTTTCAAAACTTTCAACTACTTCTCATTTTGTGCCACTGTTTTTAGCTCATGAGGACGTAGTGGTCAGAATTGCTATCTTCCATAATAAATTAAGTACCCCTCGACTAGGTAGCTTCATCTGCTCGTCATTAATTTTGCATGAGAGCTGGTCAGACCATTGCAATCTAATTCTAAAAAAGAAAAAAAGGCACTCCTCCATGGTATGTGAATGTTGGTGGGCACCCGATGAAATCGGTTAGCCATGGTTTGTGAAAGGAAAAAAGGTGGGGAGGAGTGCCAAAGCTTTGTAAAAGAGCACCAATGTGCCAAATTTTCAAAGAACTTGGAACCGCTCTCACTTGTTTATTATGGAAGATAGTAAGACCCCATTGCTAGTCGTTGACAAAAGCAACCACCTCTCAAAACCCATTTTTTATCTCTGTTTTACAAATGAAAAGCTCTAGCACATGTTTAATCACTGCTTCCCTCCGCGAAGGGCCTTTCTTTTACTTTTATGTTGAGTCACCACCTTCTATCTTTATGCACCATCTAAGAGAGCATAGTTGTCATTCTGAGTATAATGTGCATTGTCCCAAAGTTTTCATTGATTGATTCATGATGTTGGTTTCACTTGTTCTTAAATTATTTGTATCTAGTCGCCCTCTTAAACTTGAAGGTGTCCTATGCATTTATGTTTTGCTCTCTCATGAAGGACAATCTGAAAACCATTTCTGTGTTTTTCCATATGATTTGAACACATGTTTGACTTTCATTGTTTCATTTTCATGATCTTTCATTTGTGTTCTTTTTCATGTTATAACATGGTTGATAAGTTTCTTTTATCAAGATTATATCTTTCATGCCCATGTTTTAAGTTCTTTTGATCCCAGCGCACAACGCTTACATAGATGATCAAGATTGTGTAGGTGCATGTCACCTCAAAAATTATTTCTTTTGTTATCACTTACCTACTCGAGGACGAGCAGGAGTTAAGCTTGTGGATGCTGATACGTCTCCAACGTATCCATAATTTTTGATGCTCCATGCATTTTCCAGAACTAACCTATTAACGAGATGGCACAGTGCCAGTTCCCTGTTTTCTACTTTTTGTGTGTTTCAGAAATGTTACACAGGAAATATTCTCGGAATTGGACGAAACAAAAGCCAGACGTCCAGATATTTAACGGAGCTTCCAGAAGACCGAAGAGGAGACGGAGCCGAGCCAGAGGGCGGCCACACCACCAGGGGGTGCGACCTGGCCCTAGCCTACGCCGGCCTGTGGTGTGGGCCCCCTGGTCCACTTCTGATGCTGCTCCTTCGCCTATAAAGACCCCCCGACGGGAAAAACCTAAAGATCTGATCAGTTTTCTAGAAACACATCGCGATCCGCCGCCGTCATCGCCCCAAGATCGGGAGGGTCCAGAAGCTCTTCTCGGCACCCTGCTGGAGAGGATAATCGCCACCGGAGGTCTTCTTCATCACCATGCTTGCCTCAGGCGCGATGAGTGAGTAGTCTACCTTGGACTACGGGTCCATAGCAGTAGCTAGATGGTTGTCTTCTCCACCATGTGCTTCATGTTTAGATCTCGTGAGCTGCCTTACATGATCGAGATCACCGTTATGTAATTCTACATGTTGTGTTTGTTGGGATCCGATGAATATTGGTGTTATGATTGAGTTGATGTACTGAATTTTATCTTATGTTATCTCTATGTTGTTTATGATCTTGCATGCTCTCCGTTGTTAGTAGCTATCTTTGCCGAGTAGTTGCTAGTGACTCCAAGAGGGGGTATTTATGCTCGATAGTGGGTTCATGCCTCTATTTAATCTGGGGGAGTGACAGAAACCTCTAAGGTTGTAGATGTGCTGTTGCTACTAGGGGGAAAACAACATTCATATGCTCGCTTTGCTTAATGCAGTTATCTGTTGTTCGCAACTTAATACTTGTGGAGTTCTCGGATTGATTCGCCACAAGGGGATTATTAGTCATAGATGCAGTTGGATGGCGGTCTATGTATCTTGTTGTAATGCCCAGAGTAAATCTCATAGTGATCCTCTTGACATATCACGTTGTCTTTATTCTATCAATTGCCCAACTATAATTTGTTTACCCAGCATGTGTTATTTTATCTTATGGAGAGACACCACTAGTGAACTATGGACCCCGATCCTATTTCCTTTATATTGCTATCACCTGTTTACTTTACTCGCACTGTTTACTTTACTCGCATACTACTATTGCTTTCCACTCGATACGCTCATTCCTTTGTTTATAGCAAACCGGTGAGATTGACAACCTCATCGTAAGTTGGGAGCAAAGTATTTGGTTGTGTTGTATGCAGGTTCCACGTTGCTACTAGCTAAAGACGCGCTAACTCATTTTATCGTAAACGGCGCCCTTGTTGGAGTGTTATTAGGCCAGTCAGCATCACCTTCAGTCGTTTGGCTTCTTCCCCTTTGGATCGACATACCTTGGTTTCTTACTGAGGGAAAACCTTGCTGCTGTACTCATCATACCTTCCTCTTGGGGTTCCCAACTTGACGGTGCTTTATATCATCAACACCGTGCCGCATCACTCACTCCCATGAATGTCGGCAAAATTTGGGTCATAAATACTGTATGGGACCTAACATAGCGACGTGCAAGAAATATATTCAACAAAAATAATGAATCATAGCCTAAATCGAAGAAACCCTCAGATCAGTGGAGAAACCCTAACTGTAACCCTAGAACTACACATACCAGCGGTTGCGGGCTAATGTCCTACCCTTCATGGAAGCCTGACACCAGGCTGCCACAGCTGCTCTCTCCATCGTTCTAGGATGGCATGACGATGGCCGGGACGCTGCAGTGCGGTGGTGTCAGGGGCAGTAGAGCGAGAGAAGCGGGGGCAGAGGTCAAGCTCTGGTCTGGTGTGGTCCAACTTGTGTGAACAAACCGATGTCACCTGGTGCGGGTTGAAATGGCGGGGTGATGGTCGTTTGCCCATGTGGCATGTGACAGTGGAGCCCTGTTGGTTAAACCACTACCGGTCTCCTTTTAGCGATATATGTTGTTGGTAGCCCCATAACTGGTAGATGTGTGAAAAATTTACCAAAACTAGTACTGACCTGTGGAATATGCCCCAAATGTGGTAGTTCTTGTAATTTACTCCTTCAGAGCATCTTAAACAGGTGATGCAGAATAGGGCACCCAAAAATAGTTATATGGCATCCAAATTTCAGCTTTTGGGAGCACTAATATTTCTTGGTTGATGATGTACAACAGGGCACCAATTTTTTTTCCATATGATGTCAATTAGGGTATTCCATGCATGTTAACTTCACACTATAAAATGTTCAAATTGAAGGGAATATGCCCGAGAGGCAATAATAAAGTGGTTATTATCATATTCCATGTTTATGATAAATGTTTATTTCTCATGCTAGAATTCTATTAATCGGAAACATTAATACTTGTGTGATTAATAAACTAAAAAGGGTTCCTAGTAAAGCCTCTCTTTTATACTAGCTCGTTGATTAACCGATGATCAAGGTTTCCTGATCATGAACATTGGATGTTGTTAATAACGGGGTCATATCATTAGAAGAATGATGTGATGAACACTCACACCCATAGTACGAATATCAATACGATCAAGTCATCAAGTTCATTGCTATATCAAACTCATACGAAATAGTTCTAATCCTCAGACCATGAGATCATGTTAATCACTGATACCGGAAGAGTGCTTTGATGATATCAAACATCACACTGTTACAGGGTGATTATAAAGGTTGATTTGGGTATTCTGAAAGTATTAGTTGAGGCTCATGGATCAAGAGTGGAATTTGTCCGACCCGATGACGGGAAGATATTCTCTGGGCCCTTCTCGGTGATATTGCATTGGAATCGCTTGCAAGTATGTGACTAGGTCACGGGAATGCATTATCACGGAACGAGTAAAGAGACTTGTCGGGAACGAGATCGAACTAGGTATGGTTGATACCAAATGATCGGATCTCGAACAAGTAATAATATCGCGAGACAAAAGGAATTAACTATGTTCGTTATTGGTTCACACGATCACTAGTTCATCATCGAGTAAGTGGGAGTCGTCATGGATTTCCAGATCCCACTGATGATTATTGATCGGAGAGGAGTCTTGATCATGTCCACGTTATTCACGAACCGTAGGGTGACACACTTAAGGTTCGTCGTCGTTTTTGAGTGGATACGATACTCTGATCGAATTATAGGACATCATGAGGGTTGTTTCAAAAAAGTGCCAAAACTATTTTGGCATATCGAAATAACTCAAGGTTTTTTTTGTTAATGTTTGTTAATTGATTGAATTAACAAATATTAAAGAAATAAAAATGTTTTATTAATTCAATTAGTGTGAGTTTTAATTAGCATGAATGTCATGCAAAATTAAAATGGGGGTTACCACCATAAAGAGGGGGTTACCACCATGAAGAGGGGGTTACCACCATGAAGAGGGGGCTGCCACCTCCTCTCCTATAAAAGGAGCCTTCTTCTCCCTCTTCTCACACTTTTTGATCCCTCCCTTCCTCCCATATTTGCTGCTCCACCGTCGACATTGCTTAGCGAAGCTCTGCCGAAATTATAGTTCGATTTCATACACGTAGTAGAAGTGTGTGTTGGAGTGTCCGGCGGAACCCTTCTTCCGCTGCCCCGCTGGACCGAGGGCGTGGAGGAGTCGACGACGAGCCGTACGTGTGACCGAGCACGGGGGCGCTGCCGGTTGTGGCGCCGTGTACACGATCTCGTGATCATCAAGTGAACCACTACGTCGACTACGTCAAGTGAACGACTACGTCGACTACGCGCGTCTTCATTGAGTCTCCATCGGCAACGTTTGTGCGGGAACGTAATCCCCGCTACCGATCTTCGAGGGTTAGTCTCCGTTGCTACCTTCTCGTAGATGTTCTTGGCTAGTTTTGTGTTCATGCGTAGGAAAAATTTTGTTTTCAATGCTACGAACCCATCAGTGGTATCAGAGCCATCTCTATGCATAGTTGGTATGCACGGTTAGAACACATGTGGATGTGGGCGTTGATGATCATGTTATTGCAATTTATTTTGTATTTTGGATCATAGTGGCATAGTGGGATTGAAGCTGCCCGAGACTAACCTTACGTGATCGCGTTCACGAGACTTGTCCCACACTTGACATGCTTCGGCATATGTGGCTTTGCGGGTGCATGTTTCTCCCACTATAGTTATGATCTATTTTACAAAGAGTTGTTAATAATATTTTTTATCACCGTTGTGGTTACATGTTTGTAGGTAAGAACGGTTCTTCCTAGAAAGCCCCAAACCACGTAAATATGCAAGACAAATTAGAAACGTCTAACTTGTTTTTGCAGGGCATGTGATGTGATATGGTTAAATTGTTTATGTTACAAATTGTATGCAATGATCCTTTTTGTAAGTTATAAACAACCGGCAGGAGCCATATGGTTGTCTTTACATTTAAATGGCCTGCGTGCCGAATATATATATCCAAGTGATATATTGTAATGGAGGAAGACAACCAAGGTGGCGCGCCATGGACCTTGGTGCTACGCCGATGGAATGATGGAGATCATGCCATGACGCACAAGATGGAGATCGAATGCGTGAAGGACCATATCATATCACATTATATATGCATGTGATGTTTATCCTTTTATGCATCTTATTCTGCTTAGATTTGATCGCGCGGTAGCATTATAAGATGATCCCTCTCACATAAATATCAAGATAAAAATGTGTTCTTCCATAGCATGCACCATCAAGAAAGTTCATCGTTTCGAGACACCACGTGATGATCGGGTGTGACAGACTCTACGTTCACATACGACAGGTGTAAGACAATTTTACACACGCAAGTGCTATGGTTCTACTTGGCGAGCCTAGCATGTACAGACATGGTCTCGGAACATGAACCGAAAGGTTAAGCATGAGTCATATGGTTGATATGATGAACATGGTGATGTTCACCTTTGAAACTATGCCGTTGCACGTGATGATCGGTTGCGGTATAGTGAATTTCGTTCGTGTAATCACTTAAGAAAACTAAGAGGGATGTTGTTTTTAAGTGGGAGTTCACTTAGTAATTTTGAATTATAGAACTCAATTTATCATGAACTAAATCAAAGTGAATTTGCATAGTTTGTTGTAGGCATTGGCATCTGTTTACTACCTTGCGATTAGCTATAATTGAGATAATAGAACTATAGAATTCTGGATGTTAACTTTACGAACTGGTATCGTATTGTTTGAATGTCAATCTAAAGTTTAAAGTCCTATTGCTAACTTTTAGGAAACCTTGGTTACTCGATAAAATTTAATAAGTAGTATTAAATCAAGAGTAAAAATTCCAGTGTTAGTATCTAAGTATCACACTTGCCTCCATGATCCTTGATATTCAAAAGTTGTTTTTAGTATCAAGGTTATCTAGGAGCTGAAAGAATTACTTCATAAACTATCATGTGTGGAAGATATTTTGATATCTGAAACAATGTTTGGTTGCAATGTGATAGAGTATAATTTAGTAAGACACATGTTCTCATATTGTATGAGAATTTGCAAAGATTAGAGACGCTAGCCATCTAGATCTCCTAAAAAGGTTTTGGGAACTAGCATTATACTCACAATTCATCCTCATGAGCTATAGTAGCTTGATCATGAAAGTTGTCATGATAGGATGAATACAAGATGTCGGTAAAATGTTTACTACATTAAAAGATTACTAAAGAATGGAATTTGGAAGAACGCCAAATATTTGATTATGGTGATCTACTTCAAAGTGTGAGTCCAAGGGTATTAGTGTTTGACTAATCATGCCTTAAACTATGTGCCATGTGAATGGCGCCACTATTGATGTTGATAGATTCTTCTAGAAGGAAAAGAATTGCTAAAAGAGAATCCAAAATTTATTCTGGCGGAAAAGAAAAGACTGGAAATATCCAGCTCAGGTATATAGAAGATATACATGTTATGGGTGTATTCGTTGCTTGTTAAAACAATGTGGTTCTTGTGTATTTGATACTAAATTGGTTGGTATGAACTGTCATACAGAACAACGCAATACAAGAACTATAATGGCCTAATTAACTAGCAAATGAATATGGGATGATTCTCATTGAAAACAAATAAAGTGTTATTGTGTTTCATTGGAATTAAACCTAGCCTTCAAGATTTGTTTGAATAATTGTTATTTTGTTCTGGTATTATGAGAACAATGGTTGTTCAAATTATTACCACATTCATAAAAGATGGATGAACGCTTATCTTGTTGGAGAAATCACATCCATAACACTGATGCTAAAAATGTCTCAGGAAAAATGATTAGAAGATCACTTATGAGTGACACCACCATTTAAATCATATTGGAAAGTAAACATGAAGAAAATCCATGTTGATGGAATTTTGGAGTCCTTTTGATTTTGAATCAAATGACACTTGTGAAAATTTCCTAGAGATGATTAAAACTCCGTTTGTAGGCCAAAGAAGAACGGACGACTAACTTATTGGACGATGTACATGTTGATGTATATAGTCCATTATATGTAGCCGTGAGTGGTGAATTCTTGAACTTCATTTGCTTTAACCAATGATTTGAGGAGATATATGTGTATATTTACTTGATAAGGAAGAAGCATGAAATATTTGAATATTGTTCAAAGTATTTCTAGATGAAGTTGAAAATCATTGTAACAAGAGAATAAAGAATTTATGATTTGATCATAAAGGAAGATATTTGAGTTACAAGTTTAGCAAACACCTAAAAGTTGAGGAATCGTTCCATAGACTTATATTTCCCGAAACACCATATGAGTATGGAGTGTTCGAGAGATGAAATCAAACTTTGTTTGACATCGTTGGATCAAAGGTGTTATCTATAAAACTACCATTATATTTTAAGGATAAAGCTTTAGAGACTACCGCTTTTACACTAAAAAGAGCGCCATCATGATCCGTTGAAATGACACCATATGAGATATGGCATGGGATAAAACCCAAGTTATCTTTTCTAAAATTTTGGTATGCTATGCATATGTAAAATGTTTACAACCAAAGTCGGATAAATGCGTCTTTGTAGGTTATCCCAAAGTAACTGTTGGGTATTCCTCCGGAACACCGAAGACAAAAGTGTTTGTCGCTAAAAACGTCAAGTTTCTTGAGAAGGAATTTTTCGCGAAAAGTTAAGTGGGAGGACAATAGAACTTTGATTGGATTATTGAACCTAAACTATATGTGCTGAGTAGCGCAACGCTGGGAAGTGTCCCGGAGGCGGCCACAATGCGCATGGTTGTTGTACCTCAAAGGTTGTGGTCACATAGATCTAAGTTCTTATTGAACCGTGTGAGTCGGGTAACAATCAAATAGTTAGATTTGAGAACAGATCATTATTGTTTGACAATGATGAACCGACTACATGCAAAGAAGCGATGATGGGCCCTGACTCCGTCAAATGGCTAGAAGCCATAAAACCCGTGATAGTTCCATATACGAGAAACCAAGTTTCTGAACTTGGAAGACCCTCAAAAGGCATGAAGCCTAATGAACATATTTGGATCTATAAACAGACACGGATGTTTTCACATCTATGAAATAGTCGACATATCGTTAAACTGTTTACGATTATGTTCAATGAGTTGACTATGACAAGATTTGATCTTTCATAGAGATATTTTGTCTGGACGGATTACTGTAGCAACCACTACATATGCCAAATTTGGTATATGTTAGTTGAACAAACAAGACAACATTCTTCTAATAGAATGGTTACCTAGGACATGTACATGATATGGTCCAATGGGTTTTATAAATTCAAAGGATGCTAAAAGGAATGCAAACTTCAATGGTTGAAGTAAGCATCGCGGAGTTGGAATATTCACCGTGATGAAATAATTAAAAGGTTTAGTTTCATCAGAGACGATGAATATGCTTGCATTTGCAAGAAATTAAGTGGGAGCGCTGAGACATATTTTCAGTACATTATGTAGAAGACATATTGTTAATTGGAAATGATGTATCTTTTATTGACATAGGTTAAGAATTTCATTAAAATTAGATTTCAATGAAAGACTTAGGCAAAACCAAAATATTGGGTCACGATGTCTATGTAGATAGATCGAGGTGCCAATATGGTTGTGCCAAAGTACATAGATGAAATATTGAATGAAGTTCAATATGGAAACGACGAGAAAAGTTCTTGTCGCGTGTAAGAGGTTGAAACAAGATTCAGGTGTTTTAACACTTGATGAGTGAAGCAACATGAATGATTTGATCGATCATGTATACCGTGATATGTACATATCCAGATATGTCATATGCTCTAAATGTTATGAGCATATACCGGAGTGATAAATGTCATAAGATGATCACTGGACAATAGTAAAGATATCCTTATGTGCTTTGGAAGGACTAAGGATATATATTATGTATGACAAAGTGACACATAGTTCATTGTAAGTGTTACATTGATACTAAGTTTGTCACAAGATACAAATTAAGTTTATCTCAATTTTAGCTATATGTTTAGGTGGCACAATGTAATGGAAGGAAGTTCCATGACGGATTTGGATGAGTTCCAAAGTTAAGACATTGTGATGGATTCTACAACAAAGGTTGAGTATATGGCTGCTTTAGAAGTAGCAAAGGAGGGCATTTGTGTCAAGAAGTTTGTTATCAAACTAGGTGTATGATACTCCAAGTCGATGTGGAAGATCAGAGGTCCTTGTGCGTGGTGAATGACCAGCCCGTTGGGAACCCCAAGAGGAAGGTATGATGAGTATAGCAGCTTGTTTTCCCTCAGTTAAGAAACCAAGGTTTATCGTTCAGGAGAAAAGCAGACAATGACGACTAAAGGTGATGCTTGCTAGTTTGCGACAGCTTCGGACAATTTATATATGGCGCCTCGTCCAAGCTTTGCTTGCTAGCTGCAACGCGGAACCTGCACACAAACAACCAAGTACTTTGTTCCCAACTTGCGATGAGGTTGTCAATCTCACCGGTTTGCTTGAAACAAAGGTTATGAGCGTATCGAGTGGAAAACAGTAGAGTATGCGAATAAAGTAAACAGTGCGAGTAAAGTAAACAGGTAATAGCAATATGATGGAAATAGGACCGGGGTCCAGAGTTCACTAGTGGTGTCTCTCCATAAGATAAATAACACATGCTGCGTAAACAAATTACAGTTGGGCAATTGATAGAATAGAGATAAACGTGATATGTCAAGAAGATCACTATGAGATTTACTCTGGCATTACAACAAAATACATAGACTGCCATCCAACTGCATCTATGACTAATAATCCACTTGTGGCGAATCAATCCGAGAACTCCACAAGTATTAAGTTGTGAACAACAGATAATTGCATTAAGCAAATTGTGTAATGTAAACAAAGCATATGCCCTTGAGCATATGAATGTTGTTTTCTCCCTAGTAGCAATAGCACATCTACAACCTTAGAGGTTTCTGTCACTCCCCCAGGTTAAATAGAGGCATGAACCCACTATTGAGCATAAATACCCCCTCTTGGAGTCACTAGCAACTACTCGGCCAAGATAGCTACTAACAACGGAGAGCATGCAAGATCATAAACAACATAGAGATAACAAAAGATAATATTCAGTACAACAACTTAATCATAAACACCAATATTCATCGGATCCCAACAAACCAACCATGTAGAATTACATAACGGTGATCTCAATCATGTAGGGCAGCTCATGAGATCTAAACATGAAGCACAAAGTGGAGGAGACAACCATCTAGCTACTGCTATGGACCCATAGTCCAAGGTAGACTACTCACTCATCGCTCCGGAGGCAAGCATGGCGATGAAGAAGACCTCCGGTGGCGATTCCCCTCTCCGGCAGGGTGCCGGGAAGAGCTTCTGGACCCTCCCGATCTTCGGGTCGACGGCGGCGGCGGATCGCGATGTGTTCTGGAAAATTGATCGGGTCTTTAGGTTTTTTTCCGTCGGGGGGTCTTTATAGGCGAAGGGGCGATGTCAGAGGAGGGCCCAGGTGGCCTCACACCATGGTGGCGCGGGCCAGGGGCTGGCCATGCCACCTATGCGTGTGGGCCCCTGGTGGCCCCTCTCCTTCTCTCCTTCAGATCTCTGGAAGCTTCCGGGTAAAATTAGACTTCAGGAACTTGTTTCGTCCAATTCCGAGAATATTTCCTGTGTATCACTTCTGAAACACAAAAACAGCAGAAAACAGGAAACTGGCACTGTGGCAACTCGTTAATAGGTTAGTTCCTGTGTATCACTGTGGCCACGAAGTGAAACGAAACATTGGGCAAATGGTGCAAAAACAAGCATGGAGCATCAAAAATTATAGATACGTTGGAGACGTATCAAGCATCCCCAAGCTTAACTCCTGCTCGTCCTCGAGTAGGTAAGTGATAACAAAAGAATAATTTTTGAGGTGACATGCACCTACACAATCTTGATCATATATGTAAGCATTTGTGAGCTGGGATCATAAGAACTTAAGACATGGGCATGAAGATATAATCTTGACAATAAAAACTTAGCAACCATGTTGTAAACATGCAAATGAACACAAACAAAAGATCATGAAAATGAAACAATGAAAGTCAAACGTGTGTTCAAATCATAAGGAAAAACATACAAATGGTTTTCAGCTTGTCCTTCAAAGAGAGCAAAACATAAATGCATAGGACACCTTCAAGTTTAAGAGGGTGACTAGATACAAATAATTTAAGAACAAGTGAAACCAACAATATGAATCAATCAATGAACTTTGGGACAATGCATATCACACTAAGAATGACAACTATGCTCTCTTAATGGTGCATAAAGAAAGAAGGTGGTGACTCAACATAAAAGTAGAAGAAAGGCCCTTCGCAGAGGGAAGCAGTGATTGCAAGTTTTATAACCTTCAAAAATTATGGTACTTACCGGCTTTGAGCTCTCATTGCCCCCATCATAAGCATCTTGAATGGTTAAAGTTAATGCGAGAACAATTATGAAGCATATGCTTGACAAATCATAAGTTGAAAACCTCGTGCCCCGTGAATACGAGTACCCAAACCTCATGCTACTTTACTTAGAGTCCCAAGCAAGGCTCTTGTCATTGTAAGTATATGCATATCATTGAGAACCGCCAATGGGGTACCTCCGTGCCCGATGACATGGAACAAGCCCACACCAAAATGACAGGACAAGCAGACAATGAACACCTCGACATCTCTTTTATTTGCCATTTGTTTAGCTTTTTATTGTGAGATGCGTCGTCGAATGTTCACCATGGGTATGCTGCAAATTTCCACCATGAATTATGCATGGCTTAGATTAGCGGCCCGGCGTTTCCCTAACACATATACAAACTCCATGATCCCCACAAGATTCCCAATTCATTTCACACCGCGGGCATCCATAAACAAAAGATCACGATATCAACTCAAATAAGAAGTGCAATGTTGAAAGCTTGCCCATGACTGCATGGCTGGGCTAATCTCCAACTTACAACTTGCAAGCATAACAACTCAACATAAGAGACCACAATGTCAAAATTTTAAGAACAGGAAAAAGTAAAGTGTACCTTCCGGTTCGTGAGAGCTTTACTGACCGAAGTTCGCATAACACTGGTAAGAGTTTAATTTGAAGAGAAAATAAAAGCAAGTCAAATTTACTTGGAATAGCAAATTGCTAGTTGGTATGTATGGTGGACACTTTGGAAAACTTGGCTTTTAGGAGTTGGATGCACGAGTAGAGCTCATACTCAGTACAAGGTGAGGGCTAGCAAAAGACTGGGAGCGACCAACTAAGAGAGTAATAATGGCCATAATCATGCAAAGCGACAAAGCGACATTAAAATAAGCATAAGATGGCATCAAAAGTCAAAAACTAAATGATCATAGAGGCTATTGGCGACTTTGTAAGAGTCTAACATGTGTGAGCATGCGCCAAGTCAACCCAAATAAAGCATCAAGGAGAAAACCAAAATAATGCTTCCATACAATAAAAACAACGCATGATTTTTTCAAAGGCTCATTAAGCAATCTCAGTTATTTGAGACAAGTCATGCTACAGCAAAACCACTAAGCATACTATCAAAAAGACATCAAGCATGACATGAAAAAGCCTAAGCCGCAGTCTACACAAGCTCCTTCTTGTACCACTATTTTGCACAAAGCTTTTTCTCTTTTCCAACACCATTTGAAATTTTTAAAGACACCTCTTTTGATGAAAACCAATAAAGATCCGAGGCAAAAATACACCTTGATGAAAAGATATGACAAGGTCTGAATGCAAATCAAGGCGAAAACGAAAACCAAAAGCAGTAGCAGAAAAAGAAGAACACTCGATTTTTAATAAGAGTGAAAACTAGAGTGTTCTTGGCAAATGAAAACGAGTACAACTTCTCCAAAAGAAATTTTTTGGGGTCCAACCATTTATTGCAGCAAACAAACAAACTAAACAAACTAAGAAAACTAAAACAACTGACGCTCCAAGAAAAACACATAGTGCATGAAGCAATAAAAATATAGTGTTTTGAAAGGTGACCTGATTTTTGCCGATGAAGAAGGGGTGCCTCGGGGGCATCCCCAAGCTTTGACGCTTGTACTTCTTGGATATTTCTTGGGGTGATGCATAGGCATCCCCAAGCTTGAGCTTTTGTCCATTCTTCAACTCATCTCATCATTCTCCAATCCCTACACTTGAAAACTTCCTTCATACAAAACTAAACACAATTCTATTAGCAACATTAGTGCAAGCATAACATATAATCAATCCTCTTTTTGCTTCAGGTTTCAACTCAAAACCACCACATATATAGCAAATACTACTGTAGCAACCTCCCCAAAAGTTCTGTGATCAAAAGAACTCAAAAGAAAGCGATAAAGTGGCAAACATAAATATTGGCAGAAATCTGTCAAAACTGAACAGCTGACAAAGGTCGAATTTTTGAGGGGTTTTCTGTTGCTCAAATCAAAAAGTATTCAACTAACAAAAGTTTGGATATAACCTGGGTCATATGCACAAGAAATTGCAGGTCCAAAAGATATACAGAGAATTTATACGAATTTTTACGGTGCAGCACCGAAAACAGTTTGAGGACAGCACCATCCCCAAATCTTTACCTCACTCGAATTAGAGGCTTCTCTTGGCACAAAAACGAAATAAATAAGATAAGGAGCGGTCATTACAGTAGTAATGACTTCCAAGACTCAAATAAAAGAAAAAGTACTGAAAATAAAAACATTGGGTTATCTCCCAAGAGTGCTTTTCTTTAACGCCTTTGAGCTAGGCGGAGAAAATTGCGAATCAAGTAATATCAAGTGATGAAGCATCAATCTCATAATTTGCTCTAAGAATAGAGTCAAAAAGCAATTTCTTCCTTTTCCTAGGGAAGTGTTCCATACCTTTCTTTAGTGGGAATTGATACTTGATAGTGCCTTCCCTCATATCAATGATAGCACCTACAGTTCGAAGAAAGGGTCTTCCCAAAATAATAGGACATGAAGCATGGCATTCAACGTCCATAACAAGAAAATCAACGGGAACAAGGTTATTGTTAACCACAATAAGAACATCATTAATTCTTCCCAAAGGTTTCTTCTTAGCAACATCAGCAATAGGAACATCAAAATACCATTTTTCAAGCGGTGGTAAATCAAGCATGTCATAAATTTTTCTAGGCATGATAGAAATACTAGCACCTAGATCACATAAAGCATGGCAATCATAACCATTAACATGCATATCAATGATGGGTTCCCAACCATCTTCTAACTTCTTGGGAACGGAAGCTTTTTGCTTCAACTTTTCATCCTTAATTTTCATGAGAGCATTGGTAATATGCTTAGTAAAAGCAATATTTAGAGAACTAGCATTGGGAGTCAAAGCAAGATTTTGCAAGAACAAAATTACTTCAGATATATTGCAGCCATCAACATCAAAATCATTAAAAGAAGTACAGCTATCATCTCCCACACTCCAAAAAATTTCAGCACTCTTTTGAGAAAAAGTTTTGGCAGTTTTAGGCTTTTTAACACAAGGAGTGGGAGTTTTCTCTACACCAATCAAAGTAAGAGGATTGCTAGCATTAGGAGCAACATCATTAGAGGTAGTAATGGTACATACCTTCATCTCTCTAGCCATCTCATCTTCTCTTTCCCACCTAGCATGCAATTCCGCTAACAATCTAATATTTTCATCAATTCCAACTTGAATAGCATTAGCGGTAGCAGAAACATTGTTCTCTTTCACATCATTAGGTAACACTTTTAATTTCAGAAGTTCAACATCATGAACAAGGCTATCAACTTTAGAAGCAAGAATATCAATTTTGCCTAACTTTTCCTCAACAGACTTGTTAAAAGCAGTTTGCTTACCGATGAAGTCCTTGAGCATTACCTCAAGCTCGGAGGGCGCGGCCCTAGTGTTGCTGTAAGAATTACCATAAGAGTTACCATAACCATTACCAGTGGTAGAAGGATACGGCCTATAATTGTTACTAGCAAAATTGTTCCTATAAGCATTGTTGTTAAAATTATTGTTTCTAATGAAATTCACATCAACATGCTCTTCTTGAGCAACCAGAGAGGCCAAAGGAACATTATTAGGATCAACATGAGTCCTATCATTAGCAAGCATAGCCATAATGGTATCAATCTTATCATTCAAGGAAGAGGTTTCCTCAACAGAATTTACCTTCTTACCTTGTGGAACTCTCTCGGTGTGCCATTCAGAATAATTTACCATCATGTTGTCGAGTAGCTTTGATGCGGCGCCCAAGGTAAGGGACATAAAAGTGCCTCCAGCAGCTGAATCAAGTAGGTTCCTTGAAGAAAAATTCAGTCCTGCATAAAAAGTTTGGATAATCATCCAAGTAGTCAGTCCATGAGTGGGGCAATTCTTTATCATAGATTTCATTCTTTCCCAAGCTTGAGCAACATGTTCATTATCAAACTGAGTAAACTTCATAATATTGCTACGCAGAGATATAATCTTAGCAGGAGGATAGTATCTACCAATAAAAGCATCCTTACACTTAGCCCAGGAATCAATACTATTCTTAGTCAAAGACAGCAACCAATCTTTAGCTTTTCCTCTCAAAGAAAAAGGAAACAACTTGAGCTTAATAATATCACTATCAACATCCTTATATTTCTGCATCTCACATAGCTCAACAAAATTGTTGAGATGAGCTGCAGCATCTTCAGTACTAGCACCAGAAAATTGCTCTTTCATAACAAGGTTCAACAAAGCAGGCTTAATCTCATAAAAGTTTGCAGCAGGAGCAGGTGGTGCAATAGGAGTGCAGATAAAATCACTATTGTTTGTGCTAGTAAAGTCACACAACTTGGTGTTTTCAGGATTGGCCATTTCAGCAAAACGAAAGTAAACAAGTAAAAACAACTACCAAGGATTCTATTTTTTTTGGGTTTTTGATATAAAACGATGCAGGTAAAATAAATAAAGTAAAGCAAAACAATAAAACAAAGTAAAGGATGTGTGTGTGAAAACTCCCCTCGCAGAAGTCTTCCACTTTTCCCCGGCAACGGCGCCAGAAAAGAGGCTGATACTCCAAGTTGATGTGGAAGATCAGAGGTCCTTGTGCGTGGTGAATGACCAGCCCGTTGGAAACCCCAAGAGGAAGGTATGATGAGTATAGCAGCTTGTTTTCCCTCAGTTAAGAAACCAAGGTTTATCGTTCAGGAGAAAAGCAGACAATGACGACTAAAGGTGATGCTTGCTAGTTTGCGACAGCTTCAGACAATTTATATATGGCGCCTCGTCCAAGCTTTGCTTGCTAGCTGCAACGCGGAACCTGCACACAAACAACCAAGTACTTTGTTCCCAACTTGCGATGAGGTTGTCAATCTCACCGGTTTGCTTGAAACAAAGGTTATGAGCGTATCGAGTGGAAAACAGTTGAGTATGCGAATAAAGTAAACAGTGCGAGTAAAGTAAACAGGTAATAGCAATATGATGGAAATAGGACCGGGGTCCACAGTTCACTAGTGGTGTCTCTCCATAAGATAAATAACATATGCTGGGTAAACAAATGACAGTTGGGCAATTGATAGAATAGAGATAAACGTGATATGTCAAGAAGATCACTATGAGATTTACTCTGGGCATTACAACAAAATACATAGATCGCCATCCAACTGCATCTATGACTAATAATCCACTTGTGGCGAATCAATCCGAGAACTCCACAAGTATTAAGTTGCGAACAATAGATAATTGCATTAAGCAAAGTGTGTAATGTAAACAAAGCATATGCCCTTGAGCATATGAATGTTGTTTTCTCCCTAGTAGCAACAGCACATCTACAACCTTACAGGTTTCTGTCACTCCCCCAGGTTAAATAGAGGCATGAACCCACTATCGAGCATAAATACCCCCTCTTGGAGTCACTAGGAACTACTCGGCCAAGATAGCTACTAACAACGGAGAGCATGCAAGATCATAAACAACATAGAGATAACAAAAGATAATATTCAGTACAGCAACTTAATCATAAACACCAATATTCATCGGATCCCAACAAACCAAACATGTAGAATTACATAACGGTGATCTCAATCATGTAGGGCAGCTCATGAGATCTAAACATGAAGCACAAAGTGGAGGAGACAACCATCTAGCTACTGCTATGGACCCATAGTCCAAGGTAGACTACTCACTCATCGCTCCGGAGGCAAGCATGGCGATGAAGAAGACCTCCGGTGGCGATTCCCCTCTCCGGCAGGGTGCCGGGAAGAGCTTCTGGACCCTCCCGATCTTCGGGTCGACGGCGGCGGTGGATCGCAATGTGTTCTGGAAAATTGATCGGGTCTTTATATTTTTTTTTCCGTCGGGGGGTCTTTATAGGCGAAGGGGCGATGTCAGAGGAGGGCCCAGGTGGCCTCACACCATGGTGGCGCGGGCCAGGGGCTGGCCGCGCCACCTATGCGTGTGGGCCCCTGGTGGCCCCTCTCCTTCTCTCCTTCAGATCTCTGGAAGCTTCCGGGTAAAATTAGACTTCAGGAACTTGTTTCGTCCAATTCCGAGAATATTTCCTGTGTATCACTTCTGAAACACAAAAACAGCAGAAAACAGGAAACTGACACTGTGGCAACTCGTTAATAGGTTAGTTCCGGAAAATGCATAAAAGTGCCACGAAGTGTAACGAAACATTGGGAAAATGGTGCAAAAACAAGCACGGAGCATCAAAAATTATAGATACGTTGGAGACGTATCAGTGTAGTTCCAAGATGGCTATTACTATGAAGATCTATTGTGCGACAATAGTGACAACATGATTTTAGCTAAAAGGAACTAAGGTCTCACCTAAAGACCAAATTTATACCCAACTATCTCATTTGAGAATGAATGATGCGTAAAGACGCAAAGACATTCAAATACACACAGAACTGAAAGTGTCAGATCTGAAGATCAGATTAACCACATGCAACGCGTATGGATAACACGTGAATGCCATAAGTGTTATATACGTAAGTATCAACTAGATTATTGACTCTAGTGCAAGTGGGAGACTGTAGGGAATATGCCCGAGATGCAATAACAAAGTGGTTATTATCATATTCCATGTTTATGATAAATGTTTATTTCTCATGCTAGAATTGTATTAATCGGAAACATTAATACTTGTGTGATTAATAAACTAAAAAGGGTTCCTAGTAAAGCCTCTCTTTTATACTAGCTCGTTGATTAACCGATGATCAAGGTTTCCTGATCATGAACATTGGATGTTGTTAATAACGGGGTCATATCATTAGAAAAATGATGTGATGAACACTCACACCCATAGTACAAATAGCAATACGATCAAGTCATCAAGTTCATTGCTATATCAAACTCATACGAAATAGTTCTAATCCTCAGACCATGAGATCATGTTAATCACTGCTACCGGAAGAGTGCTTTGATGATATCAAACGTCACACCGTTACAGGGTGATTATAAAGGTTGATTTGGGTATTCTGAAAGTATTAGTTGAGACTCATGGATCAAGAGTGGAATTTGTCCGACCCGATGACGGGAAGATATTCTCTAGGCCCTTCTCGGTGATATTGCATTGGAATCGCTTGCAAGCATGTGACTAGGTCACGGGAATGCATTATCACGGAACGAGTAAAGAGACTTGTCAGGAACGAGATCGAACTAGGTATGGTTGATACCAAATGATCGGATCTCGGACAAGTAATAATATCGCGAGACAAAAGGAATTAACTATGTTCGTTATTGGTTCACACGATCACTAGTTCATCGTCGAGTAAGTGGGAGTCGTCATGGATTTCCAGATCCCGCTGATGATTATTGATCGGAGAGGAGTCTCGATCATGTCCACGTTATTCACAAACCGTAGGGTGACACACTTAAGGTTCATCGTCGTTTTTGAGTGTATATGATACTCTGATCGAATTATAGGACAGCATGAGGGTTGTTTCAGAAAAGTGCCAAAACTATTTTGGCATATCGAAATAACTCAAGGGGTTTTTTGTTAATGTTTATTAATTGATTAAATTAACAAATATTAAAAAAATAAAAATGTTTTATTAATTCAATTAGTGTGAGTTTTAATTAGCATGAATGTCTTGCAAAATTAAAATGGGGGTTACCACCATGAAGAGGGGGTTACCACCATGAAGAGGGGGCTGCCACCTCCTCTCCTATAAAAGGAGCCTTCTTCTCCCTCTTCTCACACTTCTTGATCCCTCCCTTCCTCCCATTGTTGCTGCTCCACCGTCGACATTGCTTAGCGAAGCTCTGCCGAAATTATAGTTCGATTTCATACACTTAGTAGAAGTGTGTGTTGGAGTGTCCGGCGGATCCCTTCTTCCGCTGCCCCGCTGGACCGAGGGCGTGGAGGAGTCGACGACGAGCCGTACGTGTGACCGAGCACGGGGGCGCTGCCGGTTGTGGCGCCGTGTACACGATCTCGTGATCGTCAAGTGAACCACTACGTCGACTACGTCAAGTGAACGACTACATCGACTACGTGCGTCTTTGTTGAGTCTCCATCGGCAACGTTTGTGCGGGAACGTAATCCCCGCTACCGGTCTTCGAGGGTTAGTCTCCGTTGCTACCTTCTCGTAGATGTTCTTGGCTAGTTTTGTGTTCATGCGTAGGAAAATTTTTGTTTTCTATGCTACGAACCCATCACAAATGTTTACAATATAGGATGATCCAAACTTACATAGTTCGATCATCAAAACAAACATATGAACTCCTACCGACACACACACTACAAACAACACACACTACTCGTCATCTAGACTAGGCCGAGGAAATTAATGTATGCATCAGACCTCAGTCTCGTCAGATTCCACCTTGGTGATCATCTAGGGACCATCCTTCTATTTTTCTTTGCCTCGTAGCAAAGAATCCTCCTGCACAAGCTGCAAAATGCCACAACAAACCTTGGCATGGACACCTCATCGCACACATGGGTGGCAACATGCTGCACGACAAGGCAGTGTTTCTTCTCGTCATTGCGAAGCCTAAAAAATTTGTGCTCGGACTTGGGCCGGTTGTACCTCCATGTGGCGGCATCGTAAGGGTGTGGAAAGCTCCGGCATGTCACAAAGTGTCGCGTCATAGCCATCGGTCGTCGCTTAATATCAGTGGCGTAGTGGCCGAATGATCGGAGTTGAACGCCGAGGAAGTTCGTATTGTTCTCGGAGCAACAACATTCCCTGTGGCGGTTGGAGGTGGTGGCGGTTGAGGGGATGCGACGATGTGGAGGTTGGGGCGGTGGCGACCAAGGCTCAAGGCAATGCGGAAGGCAATAGCGGTGGGAAGGTAACAAAGGAGGTGGCGATGCGAGTCGGTTGAGGTGATACGACCATGAATTGACATGGAATCACTGCAGCGGGGATGGTGGAAGGTGTATCTGGTGGGTAATCGGCGGCGGTGCCGGTGGAGGTTATATTCCGCGACTGTGCGGTGGTCACAACTACGAGAGGGGAAACGAAATTTTTAGCATGGTGGTTGGGCTGCATTTGCAGCACGAGGGGGAAATATGGGCATCATAATTTTTTTTTGCAATAAAATAGAAGCATATGCATCTTTTGGAGCACCATTTTTGTCCAAATTCCCAAAAACAATGTTTTGGGCAGATACCCTATTTTGCATCATCGTTTGGAGATTCTCTTAAACAAGTGCAAGTGTAACCTTCATCTAATCTGTCGCATAACGTTTCGTTTGCACGCTCTTCCTTTTTGAAAAAATTAGACATGATTCTAGGGTCTAAAACCCGAAAGTACAAAACCCATGACTTTTTTTATCCCTCGGAATTCATTACTCTCTTCGATTCATATTACCTTTCGCAAATATGGATATATCTAGCACTAAAATATGTCTAGATACATCCGTATTTGCGAAAGATAATATGGGTCGGAGGGAGTACTGGTGATTCAAGATCCACGACTCAATTACTCAGTCATTGATGTGACATCACAAATGACGGAATAGTGAGACCGATAGGTCAATATGGTGATCAGATCACATACTACCCTTGTTCATCTTTCAATGAGTGTGTTCCGAACCTAAGATAATCTTGCAAAATCTGTCAAGGGAACTGAGTGCTTCGGGCAACAAGAACGTTTCATGTCCGTCTTATAATGACAACCTTATTGTACTATGTGACATCGCCACATCTAGATAGCAATTATGTGATACGGTGGCACACCAGGATGAACACAAACACCTTGATATTTTCTTCAAACAACACCTTGGTTGGAAAAAATATTTAAAAGTGAAAATTTGGAAAATACTTCGGCATTATTATTATGTATGAAATTTGTTTTATGATGCAATGCTTTATTTTACAACTGTGTGTGATTGCCTCCTGCATCGAACAATATTTTTGTGAAAAAACAGTGTGGGGGATATCATCGCATACTGTTTGACAAGAGGACATTTAATGCTAGGTGATTATATGCGGTTAGAAAAATAAGAAGGTACGCAGATGTTAGAATTGCATACGATTTTGCTAGTGGGTATGTGACGTGGGGACGTTAGTAGTGATTTTGGGAAGGAGACATTATAATATACAAATAGATCATGTAATAGTATATGCTACCACCATTGTTCAGTACAACCTCTTTTCTAATTTACTCTGTAACGAGATCTTGTCAAAGTCAACCTTTAATTTTTTTTGGCACTCCTAGCTTTGACGTCGCACAGCTATCCTTCTAGGATCGCCTATGTATCCTTTGTAGCGAGTTCATTTATTGTGTGGCTCACGTGACCTGATCTAGCCGAATCCTCACGTGATCACATCGCTGTGTAGACTGTAGTGTGTGTTAGAATTTAATTAGTCTTAATTAAATGGGTTAATCCCTGCTTGTAACTGCAATGTTAATAGCCACTCATTTAGGGAACCGTCATTAGGCGGTTATTCTCTGGAGCGTCGCCTCCAGAACCAACCTAATCACGTCTGTTCCCCTCCTATATATATGTAACATCTTCATCAATCAATACATAGAGATTTCATTCCAATCATTGTCTCTCGCTTTCTCTCTTCGAACTTCAACACATTATCAGCACGATCTGCCGAGAGCAAACTCCGGCGATCGCCGGAACAAGAAGAGAAAGAGCAAAATCCACAGGCAAAAAAAAAAAGGTAAGGAAGAAGACCATGCCTCGTGGACTTCGGTCGCTATACTTCTCCCGCGCCGCGACGGTCGATGTTGTCGCTCCGACGCGGCCACCGTCCCCGACCCCCGCGACTCCTCTGCCTTCAGCACACGCAGAAGCTCGTCGTCGCCTGGCGGCTCTTGGCCTCCCTCTGTCCAGCCCGGCGCCTGCCTCTCCGTCAAACAGCCGCGGGCGACGCTCGGGGTCAGGGAACCCAGCCACGCTCGAGCTGCCGAACGGCCGCGCGGACGGCGTTGCGCCCGACGCCCGCCTCCGCGGTGACTCCTCCGACGCGGGCATCTGCGGTGGGAGCACCTCTGGCCGCAGGTGAAGGCAGCTGATGCGGCGGCAGGTATTTGGGTGGAGCTCTACGCGGTTGACGCCATGGTTTGGGTGGAGCTCTGTGCGATTTGGGGATTTTGGTCGCTCGCTGTGACTGTCGCTGTGACCTTATCCCCTCGTATGTGTTGAGCCTGATCCAAAATGGACCGCTCAATGCCCCAATACCATGTGCATGCGTTTGCCCACCTGGCTCTTGCTAATTAGAAGTATTTCTGTTTTAGTTTTTCAGTAAATCTAGCAGTAGTTTCAACTCTGTTTTAGATTATGTAAATTACAGCTTATTAGCTTCTGTAATTTATTTCAGTTAGAGTACTAAGTATTCCTAAAAATATATGTGATGTAATATATTTCCATGTGTGCACATGTTGAAATAAATTACGTCAATTATTTTGCAATTGAGATTTCAATTTCTTGCAAATAAGGCAATCAATTCATCTTAATTAAGCTATTTTTGGTTCAATACGAGCAAGAATTAATATGCAAAATTAAATGTCAATTTACCATCAATTAAGTCCAAAAATGCCTTATAAGACACAAAATTGACTTAATTCGAAGTGAATTGATACGCAAAATCATTTTTTTTAAATGACTACTTCAAATTTATATATGGGATCACAAGGTAATGTGGCATCTACTGCATGATGTGCAGATTATCCACAATATTGTGAGGTCTACATTTTGTCAAAATTGACATAATGATTACCTTCAATGTGCTCTCCCATATATTTAAATCAAATCATAACATAATGTACTAAGAAAAAAAAGCATCTACTGACTTAGGTCAGACTATGCTTCTTGGTGCTGAGAGATGTACTCCATAAAAATGGTGATTATCTACAATGTGTTATGATAGATGATTTGAGGCCTACACTAAAAACCCAAGTGTTCACTTTAGTTTACAAGATTTTACAAATTTTATTACAACACAACCAAGATGACTTTAATTTACATACATGTAAATTAATCAAATCTCTGGTTCTCGTTCATATAGGACAACATGGCCGCTAAAGATTTTGAAGAGCTTGCGCTCGGCGGACATAACTACCCTACATGGGCAATGGATGTTAAGATTAGTCTTTCATCCCGTGGTATTGCAGGTGCACTCATACCACCTGAGAATCCTCCTCAGGAGGGAGATGCACAAGTAACTGAGCAACAGAAATATACTTCCTTATCCCTCATAAGGCAACATATTCACCCAGATTTGAAATCTGAATATTTGATGGAGGAATCTCCAAGCAATATGTGGCAATCACTTAAAACAAGATATGAACAGCAAAAGGCCGTCATACTGCCTGAAGCTAGTCATGAATGGACTCATTTAAGACTCCAGGATTTCAAATCCGTTGGAGCTTATAACCATGAAGTCCATAAGATTTGTTCTAAATTGCGGTTTTGTGAGAAGGAACCTTTAGAACTGGAGAAGATAGAAAAGACTCTATCAACTATGCTCCCCGCTGACAGGATCCTACAGCAACAATATCGTGCCAGGAATTACCAAGTTTATTCTGAACTTATACATATACTCCTCCAGGCTGAGAAACATGATGAACTTCTTTTAAAGAATAGTCATCAACGCCCGGTTGGGGCTGCACCTCTCCCTGAAGTACATGCAAATTTTTAGAAAAATAATAAGTTCAATGGCTCATTTAAAGGCCAAACCAAGAACTTCAAGGGTAAATTCAACCGCAACCGCAACAAGAAGAACAAGCCACACAATTCAGATAAGGGGAAGGGCAAAGCAAAGAACAAGTTCGATAAGACAATTCTTTGCCAGAAATGTGGATGCTACAAGCATGTCACCAAGAAATGCCGCACCCCAAGACATCTGGTAAACCTCTACCTGCAATCCATGGGACGTAACGGACATGCCCAAGGAGCAAGATATGAAGCTCACTTCAATCTTCAACCTGGTAATAACATGGAAGTGGGATGTTCGCAAGATGTTCAAGGAGCACCAAGCAACACCAAAGAATTCCATCTACCACAGGACTCCATGGACAAGGAGAATATGATGATAGAATACGCCTCAAATGACGTGTTCGGAGACTTTGACTAGTCAATCAACTCCATTCGATAATATATTTATCTACATTCATCGGATTGTTGTAATAAAATAATAATATTATGTAAAGTACAATATGTATTGTATCAAACATATTATTATTGTTATTGGTGTCATCACTGAAAGGATCGGTACGGGCGACTAGAGGGGGGTGAATAGGCGCTAAGTCAATTTTTAATCTTTTTCAATTTTAAGGCTTGACACAAAGTAAATTCACTAGATGTGCAACTAGGTGAATTTCCTATGAGTGACAAGCATGCAAGTAAACAAGTAACTAGCAAGATACAAGTAAGGGAAAGAAATAACCGACGAGTGGAGACCGGAGACACAAGGATGTATTCCCGTAGTTCCTTCCTTTTGAGGGGAAGTACGTCTACGTTGGAGAGGTGTGGTGACACGGAGTCGACCAACGCCACAAAGGCTCACCTTGTTCTCCGGTGAGCAAGCCACGGAGGCTAGCTCATTTCCACTAAGCGGTGGTATTGGGGGAACCACGAATCCCTTACACGGAGCTTGGGGCACAACTCCACAACTCAATTGGAGGCTCCCAAGAAAGCCACGGGGGCAAGATTCACCACAAAGAAGAGTCAATCAAACAATTACAACACCTAGGGTCACAAGAGTCCCAAGGTGCAAATCCTCCAAGCAAATGGAGGTGGAAATGAAATTCCTTCGGTGAAGATGTAGATCGGTGCCTCCTCCTTCAATCCTCCAAAGATCAAGAGCTTTGGTTGGCTAGAAGGGGAGATCTATGGAATTTGGTGTTTTCCAATGGGGGTAGGTGAGAGCTTCAAAGATGAACAATGGTTGGTGAAGTTCTAACCCTACCCAAGCTAAGAGAAGGGGTATTTATAGGTAGGTGGAAATCTGGCCGTTGAGGGAGCACACAGCAGCATTTCCGGCGATAAGTCCGGCGCCGCCGGCCTCTGGGCCGGACGGCCCGGCGGTCAGTCCGGCGGGACCGGACGCTTCGCCGGGAGTCCGGCGGTGGACCGGACGGATCCGGCGGCCCGCCGAAACCCGGACCAGTATACCAGTCCGGCGGCTCCGCCGGGCCAGTCCGGTCTGCCGCCGGATGGTCCGGTCTGGGGGCCGGCCTGACCTAATTTCCTCCAGATTTCTTTTTAAGCAATCGAACCCCTTCACCTGTGAACTTAAACCTGTATGCATATAATTCAAACATTAGTTCACACAAAAACATAGTCATGTCATTGTAAATCAAAAAAGTAGAAAGGGACAAATGTCCTTTCAATCTCCCCCTTTTTGATTTACGATGACAAACTATGTTAGAGTCTCATATGAGAACCAAAGCAAGATAGCTATTGAATAGTGAGAGTGCTCCCCCATAACATATGCACATGGTAGAATTTGCTTTTGGAATGCAAAGTGCAAAAATTAGATTATAGGGAGCTCCCCCACCATCAATAGGAACCAAGCATAGCATGGACAAGATAATATCATGGATAGATAATAATTATAGCAAGCATAGACATATCCAAACATAAACATAGAGTGCATAGAGCATAATTAAGGTACACACTTGTCCACACACGATAGGGTTCCACGGTTCCACGAAGTTCGAGAGATAAAACCGGCAAATAAAACGCAACAAATGGACACAAGCCACTTAAGAACCAAGGAAGATGAAAGCGAGGCTTGTGTCATGCGACGTTATTCCTAGAGACTCTACACTCTTCTCCCGCTTTGGCATCGAAACACCAAAAAGGGACAAGAGAGTAGGAGATGCTAGCGCTCAAAAATCATCACTGGGGACAGGAGAAGCTTCCGGATCATCCTCTCCATGAGCACCTTCTCCTTCATCAGCATCTTCTGGCTCAGAGGGTGGCTCAAAGTCTTCAAAGTCTTCAATGCCAGCAAACATGTCATCATCAAGAGGCGGCATGACATAGTTGACATAAGGAACCACATCCAACTCATGTCCAACGGGGGGAACAGCACTGCCCCTAGCAGCCAAGAACTCGTTCTGCCTCCTCCGGGTCTCCTGACTCATCTCCAAGCTCCTATGAGCCACATCATAAGAGCTGCGACACATCTCCCATAAGTTCTTGAAGAACGCAGCAACACCCTTCTTGCGTGAGGGCCTAGGGTGGTGATGGCGACGACGGTGACTAGTACCAGATCCAGAGGGACGGAGAGGATCAGGAGCATCCATGGGGGGACCTCTAGGCCTGGTACGGAGCAAAGTGGGAGCCTCTTCAAAGCCACCCTGGAAACCCACAGAGAAAGTCTCCATGTCCACAAACTGTCCACGCACCTGAGAAGTCGGAGTCCGGGGCTGCCTGTTGATCAAACGCTGAATGTACTGGCAATAGTTGGGAGTCATGCGCTTGAGAGTGGACCTCTTCATCTCCTGGAAAATGAAGTCACAACCATCAATCTTCCTAAGCTTGTCGGGCTGGCAATAGAACAGCAGATTCCTGTGATAGCCTCTGACACTAGCATCATCTCCAGCCTTGCTTATCAGATTCTGACGAAAGAGCTTGGCAAGAGCATTGTAGTAGTAGTACATCCCTGAAATGGCAGGAGCTGGGAGGGAGGGCTTCTCAGGATAGCAAATGCGAGAGATCTTCTCCACAGTAAAGGGCGTCTCGGAGTGAATCTTGAAACCTCCAGCCCTACCATCACCATAGCCCAAAGCATCACAGAAATCAGCAAACGTGGCAGTGAACACATCCTGGCCAGTCATCCAAGAGAAAGACTCCTGAGGGTCATCATGAAAGAACACGGTGCAGCAGAACTGACGAACCACCAAAGGCTGAATAGGCTCGGAGAGGGTGACAAGGTCAAGAATATCCATCTTCAGAAGAGCCTCATTGATGTGGCGGAAGTCCTTGGAGGCATAGTGCTGAAAGTGCTCGACATTGAGAGATTTTGGCACCACATAGAATCCACTCTTCATGTGCTCATCTGCATCATAGTAATCATTCCACATAGCTCGCTGAGAATCAGTCCAGAACTTCTTGTCACTGCCAGTGTACTGCCTCTCATGAAAGCGGTACGGGTTCACCCGGCGAAGTTTACGCCAGATGTCAATATGGGCTGTACCCAAGTTCTCTGTGATCTCCTGCTCCTGCTCCACATCCACGGGCCCACGAGGCCCCTTTCCCCTCCGGGAAGGAGGAGGCCCACGAGCATGAACAGTCTTGGTCCTCATGTGCGGCCCAGCCGCTGCTGAACTGCCACCACCTGCTGCAGACTTCCCTGACTGATGAGTACGGCGCGAAGACTGCCCATCCACCTCATCAATCTTCCTCTTCTTGGCCTCAAAGGCGCGAAGCTCTTCTGCGGTTTCAATCCGGTAGTTGCTGTCCTCAGTCGAATAAGAGTCGGAATCTGAAACATGCAAGCAAAAACAAAGCAACACCAGATAAAGATACATGTCACGGAAAAGGAAACTCAAAGTTGGAAGAAACAAGTGCAAGATGAAAAGACAGTTTGACAGAGTGGTCCGGCGCCAGGTCCGGCGGGACCGGGCCGTAGGCCGGACGGTCCGGTGGGCCGCCGGGCCATTCCGGCGACACCACCGAACTGGCATTCAGAATGCTGGTTCGGCGGGTCCGCCGAACTGGTCCGGCCGGCCGCCGGGCGGTCCGGCGCCAGGTCCGGTGGCCGCCGGAAACCTCGCCGAACCCACTCTTTCCAATCTTCTTCCATCAAGACTCAAATAAACTTGTTTCCATCAACATTAAGTATACAAGGATGCCAAGGAACACACACTAGCCCAACAAGGAACGAAACGCTAAAAAGGATCTATCCCTAGACAAGATGATTCTACCCCAAGATTAGATGAAACTAACCCTAGATACACACTAGATCTACTCATACAAGAGCATGAACAAAACGAGTGTGAGGCAAGGGCTAGAGGAAAGGAGATGAAACAAGGGAGTTACCCGAAGACATGGTGCACAAGAAGATGAGGACGAGTCCCGATCTCCCAATGCGGTGGACGAAACGCAAAGATCTTCGGGGAAAAGCTTCACAACACCCCGATCTACACCCGATCTAAGTTTGGAAGGAGTTGGTTGGGTGGAGAGGCTAGGGGGAGGAGAAGCTTGAAGGGGCGGCGCCAATGGAGTTGGGGCGAGCGTGGGGAGGGAGGAAGTGGAGGAAAAACTGTCCAGGGAACCCTCCCCATGAGTTTAAATAGGGGGCGCCAGTCCGGCGGTAAGTCCGGCGGGACCGGGCCGTTCACCGGGTGGTCCGGCGGGCCGCCGGGCCATTCCGGCGAGCTCGCCGAACTGCTATACTGCAAGCCAATTCGGCGGGGCCGCCGAGATAGCCCGGTGGGCCGCCGGGCAGTCCGGCACCAGGTCCGGCGACCGCCGGGCAGGCCGCCGAAACACCTATGGACTTGAGAAATTTGACAAAATTTGATATGTGACATGTATCAACAAGAAAAGCATGGTGTGCGGAAGAAACCAACAGCCATCAAACTTATTTGCAAGAAAATCAACTTAAGATTGCATGCCTTCCAACGAAGAGCAACAACAAACACGAGATTTGAAAACATGCAATAGTGGGGGATTTCTCCCCCTATGTGTGATCACCAATGTCGTGACACCGCGAAGAGACATGCTTGGGCTCAATTGACATTAGTGATCTTATAATGTCGCACAATTGAGTATGCATCGTGCCATTAATTGACACGATGACTATCCTCAACTATGCGCATCTAGACTAGAACAACACACTAAAATATGGGAATGAGTGCACACGATCAAGCCACATTGCAAGAGTCTACGATATTCAATTCATGCCTCAACTCTCGGAATCTTGCTTCATCAAGAGGCTTCGTGAAAATGTCGGCGAGTTGGTCTTGAGTACCTACATAAGATAGGTTAATCTCACCTCGGTTGACATGGTCACGGATGAAGTGGTGGCGGATCTCGATGTGCTTGGTCTTGTTATGTTGAACCGGATTATGAGCGATCTTGATGGCACTCTCATTGTCACACAAGAGTGGCACCTTGTCGAAGTGAATACCATAATCCTCCATGGTTTGCCTCATCCAAAGGAGTTGAGCACAACAACTCGCGGCCGCCACATACTCGGCTTCGGCGGTGGAGAGAGACACACAATTTTGCTTCTTGGAAGACCAACAAACCAAAGACCTACCAAGAAATTGGCAAGCTCCGGAAGTTGACTTCCTATCCACTTTGTCTCCCGCCCAATCTGAGTCCGAGTACCCTACAAGCTCAAAGCTTGCTCCCTTCGGGTACCAAAGGCCAAAAGTTGGGGTATCAATCAAATATCGAAAGACTCTTTTGACCGCCATTAAATGGCTTTCCTTAGGGGCGGCTTGGTATCGTGCACACATTCCCACACTAAGCATGATATCCGGTCTAGATGCACAAAGATAGAGCAAATACCCAATCATAGAGCGATAAAGTTTTTGATCCACTTCTTTACCATTAGGATCTAGATCAAGAGTAACCTTTGTAGGCATGGGAGTCTTGGCTCCCTTCACTCCGGTGTCCATCTTGAACTTTTTGAGCATGTCTTGGGTGTACTTGGCTTGGTTGATGAAGGTGCCACCCTTCAATTGCTTTATCTCAAAGCCAAGAAAGAATTTCAACTCCCCCATCATAGACATCTCAAATTTATCTGTCATTAGTCTTGCAAATTCATCATTGAAAGATTTGTTAGAAGAACCAAAAATGATATCATCTACATAAAGTTGGCAAATGAAAAGCTCCCCGTTTACTTTCTTAGTAAAAAGAGTGGGATCAATGAGGCCTATCTCAAACCCACGGTCTACAAGAAGCTCTCTAAGATGCTCGTACCACGCACGTGGGGCTTGTTTAAGGCCATAGAGTGCCTTATCGAGCTTGTAGACATGGTTCGGAAAGTTAGGATCCTCAAAACCCGGGGGTTGCTTTACAAATACTAACTCATTCAAAGGACCATTTAAGAAAGCACTCTTCACATCCATTTGTTGCAACTTAAAGTTATGATGTGATGCATAAGCAAGAAGGATACGGATGGACTCAAGGCGAGCCACGGGTGCAAAAGTCTCTCCATAGTCAATGCCTTCAATTTGAGAGTATCCTTGAGCAACCAAACAAGCCTTGTTCCTCACAACAATTCCATTTGCATCTTGCTTGTTCTTGAAGATCCACTTGGTTCCAATGACATTGCGGCAATCCTTGGGCTTCTCCACTAATGACCAAACTTTGTTGCGCTCAAAGTTATTGAGTTCTTCATGCATGGCTTCTACCCAATCTGGGTCTTCAAGTGCTTCAAACACCTTTTGAGGTTTCACACAAGAGATATAGGCATGGTGGTTACTAAAGTTTGCCAATTGCCTCCTTGTGGACACCCCTTTCCTTACACTTCCAATCACATTCTCCAAGGTATGGCTACCTCTTTGGAGAGTTGTTGCAATCTTCATGGCACGGCGAGCTTGAGCTTCTTCAAGAGATTCTTGAGAGGCCACTTGGTCATCACCATGGTTTTGGTCCTCGCCTTGACCTTCAAACCGAGCATGCTCAACATCTTGAGCTTGCTCAATGTCTTGAGCTTGATCTTGATCACCACTTGGTGAGAAATCACCATCATGCTCATGGTCTTGATCTTGATCATGCTCACACGGTTGAGGGGCTTGAGCTTGTCTTTGGCTAGCATCAAAAGGACCATGAGGAGCTTGTTGTGTTTGAGAGGGTGAAGGCTCCACTTGAGTAGAGCATAGTCCTTCTCCTTCCGCCAAAAGGTGTCCCTCAACGGGTATGAGATGACCCACACCCATTCTTCTTATGGCAAGAGGAGGTATTTCGTCACCTACATCAAAAACACCACGTTGCTCCACATGGGAGCCGTCATTCTCGTCGAATCTCACGTTAGAAACTTCAACCACTCGTGCGGAGAGTTTGTCAAAGATTCTAAAGGCGTGAGATTCGGCGGCATAGCCAACAAAGGTACCCTCAAGAGCTTTTGAATCAAATTTGGACAAATGAACACCTTTCTTAAGATAGAAGCACTTACAACCGAATACCCGGAAGTACTTGATATTAGGCTTCTTACCAATGAGGATCTCATAAGGAGTCTTGTTCAAGCCCTTGCGGAGATATAACCGGTTTGATGCATGCCATGCGGTATTAATGGCTTCGGCCCAAAAATTATACGGAGACTTGAATTCCGCTAACATGGTCCTAGCCATATCAATAAGAGTCCGGTTCTTCCGCTCGGCTACACCATTTTGTTGAGGAGTATAGGGAGATGAGTATTGATGACGGATCCCCTCCTCACTGAGAAAATCATTCAAGGTGTAGTTCTTGAACGCGGTGCCATTGTCACTTCGGATCATCAATATGTCTTGACCATATTGGCGTTGCACTTCATTTGTGAAGTCTTTGACGGTTTGTTGAGTCTCGCTCTTGTGAGACAAGAAAAAGACCCAAGTGTATCTTGAATAGTCATCGACAATCACCAAGCAATACTTCTTCCCTCCAAGACTTTCATAAGAGGGAGGGCCGAAGAGATCCATGTGAAGGAGCTCAAGGACCCTCTTAGATGAAATAATGGTCTTGCTAGGATGAGGAAGTTCATGCATCTTTCCTTCAATGCAAGCTCTACACACACGATCTTTTGAAAAGGTTAGATCGGTTAGTCCTAGGATGTGGTTGCCCTTGTGGAGACTTTGCAAAGTTCTCATATTGACGTGGCCTAGCCGGCGATGCCAGAGCCATCCCACATCAACTTTAGCCATGAGGCATGTCGCGGCTTTAGTGACCTCCTTCGAGAAGTCGATCACATATAAGCCATTTTCGACATGCCCTACATGAGCCACATTAAGAGACTTGCTCCACAAGAGAACTACAATCCCAACATCAAAGAAAGTTGCAAAGCCCATAATTGCAAGTTGAGCAACGGAAAGAAGATTATATGAAAGGGACTCAACAAGCATGACATCTTCCACGGTAACATTGTGAGAGACAACAACCTTGCCGAGACCCAATACCTTTGATCTAGAAGAATCCCCATAGGTGACGTAGCCCGCATGGGATGAACCGGTGCGAAGCTCCTTCACCATTTCTTTGCTCCCGGTCATATGATTGGTAGCACCACTATCAATTATCCATTGACCACCACCGGAAGCAAAGCCCTACAAGAGATCAAGTCTTGATTTTAGGTCCCCATTTCTCAATGGGTCCTTTCTTGTTAGAGACAAGGGTCTTTGGAACCCAAATAGACCATGCAACATATTCATTTGATGAACCAACAAATTTAGCATAAACATGTCCATCTTGTGCACGGCAAAGAACATAGGAAGGATTATATTTTCCCGCAAAGTTATTATGGTTGGGCATAGCCTTTTTGCCATTCCCAATAACTTCCCTCACCTCCTCCTCAAATACATTACCATTCTCATCATAGCATATTTCACTAGGAACATGCTTCTTTAATGAGGGAGGAGGCGCGGTGACATTCTTCTTCTTCTTCTTGTTCTTCTTCTTCTTGTTCTTCTTGGACTTAGATGAAAATCCAAGTCCTGTCTTGTCACCATGTTGCTTTTGAGCATTCAAAAGCTCATCAAGCATCTCGTTTCCCTTTAGGGGGGCTTTCTCAAAAGGGGGGTTAGTTGAGCATGAACTTGCAACAAAGGTGCTAGAAAGAGACTTGGTTGCTTCATTAGCAATTATAAGATTTAGTTTCTCATTTTGCAACCTAAGTTCATTAGCAACGGATTGAGCAATATCACGATCATTTTTAAGTTTGGCAATATCCAAATTGTGAGATTCTTCAAGACTCAACATGGATGTCTCAAGTGACATCCTTATGTCTTGCTCTTCCTCAAGAGATTGAGAAAGAGAAGCAATTTCGTCGGCATAGTCACGAGCATGCCCCTCAAGTTCAAAAATGCGATCATCATTTTTTTCATTTACTTGGATGGCATCACTAAGTTGATCTAGGAGGATCTCAAAGCGAGCTTTGATCTCCCCATGCAAGGTTGACATAAACTTGTCCATTTCATTTAGATCATCATTTTCACCAACTCGTTCAACACAATCCATCAAAGATAAGCTTTTAGGTATGATGGGTGTGAGAGGCGGAGATACCTTTATAGCGTGAGCCATGAGACAAGTCGCATTGTGGTTGGAGCGCTTTGATTCATTTGCGGAAGCGAATAGGGATGATGAGGGGGTAGGATGGGCAATGGCGATGGCGGCCCTTCCTATTTCCTCCTTGTCACTTGCATCATCCTCGGAGAGGTACTCCTCTTGAGTTATCAAAGCGTGAGTCGGAAGGACTCTCTTCTTGTCGGAGTTTCTTGGGTATGACTTGGACTTCATTTCCTTGCGGACAAGCCTTCCATTGTGATCTTCAACTCTTTCATAAGGACACTCGGCAATGAAGTGGTTAGTGTTACCACAATTGTAGCAAGTCCTCACTCTACTTGTGGCCTTTGGCTTGGAGGGGCTAGATGACTTCCACTTCTTCATGAATGCCCTTTGAGCAAGTGCCATGTGCTCGGCATATTCATACTTCATATCATCGGGGCTTCCACCCATTACTTCTTGCTCTTCCAACAAGCTTTCTTCTTCATGATAGACGACTTTGGCCTTCAAAGCAAGGTTGGGAGTACGCACACCACGTGCACGATCTAGAGCATCATCCGCATTCTTCTCAGAGATCTTTCTTGCCATTATCTCTTGCAAGATGTCATGAGCGGACATCGTCCGGAAATTTGCATTTCCCTTGATGGAGTTCACGATTTCCCTATGGAAGGGCAAGAGAGCTTGAATGTACTTCCTCTTCATCCATCTCCAATCACATTGAGTGGAGCCAAGATCCGTTAGCTTCACTTGGAGTGACGAGAGACGCCTATGGAGTTCTTCTGGAGTTTCACCATCAAGCATGGCAAAGTTGTCCGCTTCATTGGAGGCTTCATCAAACTTGGATTCTTGAATGCTCTCATTCCCAATGAAGAGGTTGGTGAGAATATCCCAAGCTTCTTTGGCGGAGGTGATGTTGCGAACGAAGGCCTTGTCCTTCTCGGTAAGAGACATGTGAATGAGATGCAAGGCGGAGGCATTGAGTTGCTTGTCAATTTGCTCCCAAGGTAGCAAGTTGTTCAAATCCTTGGAAGTTGGATGGAAACCCTGCTCAATGATCCTCCAAAGCTCAATAGACACAAAGTTTATGTGAGAGCGCATGTTATCTTGCCAATTGGCAAAGCTAGAAGCATCAAGTGGTGGTGGTGGGCCGCAAGAAGCAAGGTGTGGCATTTGAAGATGTCTTCCGGAGACATAGCTCATAGGAGGTGGAATCTCCGAGCTATGTTCCCGAGAGGTGTCATCTTTCTTGGGTGTGTCATCTACCTTGGGGGTTCCTTTCCGCCCTCATCCCCATCCTCATCCGGATCATCCTCGTTTAAGTTGTGCTTACCCGAGGAATCAACCGGGGTCGGTGGAGTGGTACTAGACGTTCCACTCACGAGGGCGTCAAGTTTAGATTTTTGGCTTTCCATGGCTGCCATCATAGCATCCATACGTGCCATTATACTATTAAGATCCCCCTTAGTGGCGGGTTCCTCATCGCCCATAACCTCTTAGGCGGTTAAGCCCAATCAAAGAGCACTAGGCTCTGATACCAATTGAAAGGATCGGTACGGGCGACTAGAGGGGGGGTGAATAGGCGCTAAGTCAATTTTTAATCCTTTTCAATTTTAAGGCTTGACACAAAGTAAATTCACTAGATGTGCAACTAGGTGAATTTCCTATGAGTGACAAGCATGCAAGTAAACAAGTAACTAGCAAGATACAAGTAAGGGAAAGAAATAACCGACGAGTGGAGACCGGAGACACAAGGATGTATTCCCGTAGTTCCTTCCTTTTGAGGGGAAGTACGTCTACGTTGGAGAGGTGTGGTGACACGGAGTCGACCAACGCCACAAAGGCTCACCTTGTTCTCCGGTGAGCAAGCCACGGAGGCTAGCTCGTTTCCACTAAGCGGTGGTATTGGGGGAACCACGAATCCCTTACACGGAGCTTGGGGCACAACTCCACAACTCAATTGGAGGCTCCCAAGAAAGCCACGGAGGCAAGATTCACCACAAAGAAGAGTCAATCAAACAATTACAACACCTAGAGTCACAAGAGCCCCAAGGTGCAAATCCTCCAAGCAAATGGAGGTGGAAATGAAATTCCTTCGGTGAAGATGTAGATCGGTGCCTCCTCCTTCAATCCTCCAAAGATCAAGAGCTTTGGTTGGCTAGAAGGGGAGATCTATGGAATTTGGTGTTTTTCCAATGGGGGTAGGTGAGAGCTTCAAAGATGAACAATGGTTGGTGAAGTTCTAACCCTACCCAAGCTAAGAGAAGGGGTATTTATAGGTAGGTGGAAATCTGGCCGTTGAGGGAGCACACAGCAGCATTTCCGGCGATAAGTCCGGTGCCGCCGGCCTCTGGGCCGGACGGCCCGGCGGTCAGTCCGGCGGGACCGGACGCTTCGCTGGGAGTCCGGCGGTGGACCGGACGGATCCGGCGGCCCGCCAAAACCCGGACCAGTATACCAGTCCGGCGGCTCCGCCGGGCCAGTCCGGTCTGCCGCCGGATGGTCCGGTCTAGGGGCCGGCCTGACCTAATTTCCTCCAGATTTCTTTTTAAGCAATCGAACCCCTTCACCTGTGAACTTAAACCTGTATGCATATAATTCAAACATTAGTTCACACAAAAACATAGTCATGTCATTGTAAATCAAAAAAGTAGAAAGGGCCAAATGTCCTTTCAATCACCCTATATTGTAAAGCACAATATGTATTGTATCAGCACTTTGATATTAAGATAGTTGTATGTATTCTATATATCCAATACAAGTCTTTTCATCACTGAAAATTCTACATTTTAATATATAGATTTCTACAGGAGTCAATCCAAATGGAGGAGGAAATGTGCCTTGTGGACAGTGGTACCACAAACTCTATACTTAGGGAAATAAAATATTTTCAAACTCTCAAAAAGTTAAATGGAAATATTTTAACAATTGCTGGACACGATGCGGTAATTGTTGGCACAGGACATGCAATATTTACCCTCCCTATGGGTACGCAAATTATAATTGAGGATGCTTTATTGTATCCCGATTCAACTCGTACCCTCATTGGTTACAAAGATATCCGCAAAAATGGATTTCATATTGAAACCCATGAGGACAACAAAGAGGAATATCTCCTCTTTACCAAAGATAACGGATATGGCAAACAAATATTTGAGAAAATTCCTTCTTTATCATCAGGATTGTACTACACATACATAAAACCCGTAGCACACGTTGCGTACAAGGTAATTTTTCAAAATGTTAATGCATTTCAAACTTGGCATGATCGCCTAGGTCATCCTGGTATCGGGATGATGAGAAAAATTATCTGCAATTCCAATGGTCATGACTTAAATGAGGCTAAATTCCCACAATCTTCGGATTTCATGTGCACTGCATGTGCTACTGGGCAACTCATTCTAAGACCTTCTCGTCTTAAAATCCAAGTGGAACCACTCCAATTCCTTGAACGAATTCAAGGCGATATTTGTGGTCCTATCCAACCATTGTCTGGACCTTTTAGGTATTTCATGGTTCTTATAGATGCATCTACACGATGGTCCCATGTGTGTCTATTATCCACACGAAACCATGCATTTGCCAAAATAATGAGACAAGTTATTAAATTACAAGCTCATTATCCTGAGAATCGAATAAAATCAATTCGAATGGACAATGCTGCTGAATTCTCCTCACGAGCCTTCAATGATTATTGCATGGCACTAGGAATTGAAGTTCAGCACTCGGTCCCATATATCCACACTCAAAATGGTTTGGCCGAATCTCTAATTAAGAGAATTAAGCTCATAGCACGACCTTTGCTAATGAATTGCAACTTACCAACTTCATGTTGGGGTCATGCAGTTTTACATGCTGCTGACTTAATTCAATTGCGGCCAACTGCATATCACAGCACTTACCCTCTGCAATTAGTACGTGGAAATCTACCTAATATTTCCCATCTGCGTAAATTTGGATGCCCCACATATGTGCCAATCTCACCACCGCAGCGTACATCCATGGGCCCACACAGGAAACTGGGGATCTATGTGGGGTACAAATCACCGTCAATAATCAAGTACCTTGAACCCCTCACAGGGGATCTATTCACAGCCCGTCACGCTGATTGCATCTTTAATGAGGACCATTTCCCAGCATTAGGGGGAGATATCAAGTACCAAAAAGAATGCCCAGAAATCAATTGGAATGCCCAAGGCATTTCCTCCTCTGACCCACGTACTCAAGAAACTGAACTTCAAGTTCGGAAGATAATTAATTTGCAACATATAGCAAATAATCTGCCAGATTCATTTACTGACTATAAAGGTGTCGCTAAATCCTACAATCCTGCAATAAATGCGCCTGAAAGAGTGGAGGTACCAACAAAAACCACTCAACCCCCTATTCAAAATAAGAGGGGGAGAAGTACGGCCATAAAACAAGATTCAGCTCCTCGCAAGCAACAAAGGAAACAGAGGAAGAAAACCTCTGAAGAAGTAAATGTAAATCAACCTAGCGTTGATAATCTAGTGGAAGGACAACCTCCACAACCCAGCTCAGTTGTGCACTCAATGTCTGGGACATCGGAAAACCTAGACTCAACCGTATTGGGAAATCACGATGAGTCAACAAGGGTAAATGAAATTTCCACAAATTATATAGACTCTGGAGAATCTTACAATCGTAAGTCTACAATTGTCGACATAAATTTCTCAACTACAATTGCAAACAACCTTCTAAATGATCATGATCCAAAGACCATGGCAGAGTGTGAGAAACGCTCCGACTGGCCTAAATGGAAGGATGCAATCCAAGTAGAATTAGCCTCGCTCAATAAACGAAAGGTATTCACTGAAGCAATACCTACACCTCCCAAAGTTTTCCCTGTGGGATTTAAATGGGTTTTCGTTCGTAAGCGGAACGAAAACAATGAGGTGGTGAGATATAAAGCAAGGCTTGTAGCCCAAGGTTTCACGCAGAGACCAGGCATTGATTTCAATGAAACTTATTCTCCAGTAATGAGTGGTATTACATTCTGATACCTCATATCTATGGCAGTACAAAATCGTCTATCTATGCAGTTGATGGACGTAGTGACCGCTTACCTTTACGGCTCACTTGATTCGGACATCTATATGAAAGTTCCTGATGGAGTCCCAATTCCGAATCCAAACGCAAAACGCAACGTATATTGTGTAAAACTAAATAAGTCTTTATATGGCTTAAAACAGTCGGGACGCATGTGGTACAACCGACTTAGTGAGTTCCTATTGAAAAAGGGATACTCCAACAATGATGATTGTCCATGTGTCTTCATCAAAAAGTCTGAAACAGGATTTTGCATTATTTCAGTGTATGTTGATGACCTTAATATCATTGGCAACACACAAGATATTGATGAAGCACGCAATCACCTAAAGACGGAATTTGAGATGAAGGATTTGGGTAAAACCAAATATTGCTTAGGATTACAACTTGAGCACCTTCCCTCAGGTATTTTGGTTCATCAAACCGCCTATATCCAGAAAATATTGGAGAAATTCAATATGGACAAATCCTATCCATCCAAAACTCCCATGGTTGTTCGATCTCTAGACGTAGAGAAAGATCAATTTAGACCAAGGGATAATGAAGAAGAGATACTGGGATCTGAAGTTCCATATCTCAGTGCTATTGGAGCGCTTATGTATCTTGCAAATTGCACCAGGCCTGATATTGCATTTGCAGTAAATTTACTAGCTAGACATAGCGCAGCTCCTACTAAACGCCATTGGACGGGAGCTAAGAATATCTTTCGATATCTCCAAGGCACAAAGGATCTTGGCCTATTCTTTTAATTTCAGAGAAATCTGGACATTGATATGATTGAGTATACCGATGCTGGCTACTTATCAGACCCCCATAATGCCAGATCGCAAACCGGTTTTGTGTTCCTACATGGTGGGACAGCCATCTCATGGAAGTCTTCTAAGCAAACCTTAGTGGCTACATCCACCAATCATTCTGAAATAATCACATTATATGAGGCATCACGTGAATGTGTATGGCTTCGCAGAATGATAAACCACATACAACAATCATGTGGAAAAGGTTCTATCGAATCTCCAACCATTATCTACGAAGATAATGCTGCTTGTGTTGCTCAAATGCAAATGGGTTACATAAAGAGCAATATCACTAAACATATTGCACCCAAATTGTTTTATCCCCATGAATTACAGAAAAGTGGAGATATAAACATTTTGCAAGTCAAATCATGCGACAATCTCGCCGATCTATTCACAAAGTCACTACCAACTTCAACATTTGAAAAGTATGTTCATGGAATTGGTATGAGACGACTTTGAGATTTGAAAGGATCAGGGGGAGTATCCCTCTGAACCATAACCCATTCAAACATTATATTACACTCTTTTTCCCTTTATGAGTTTACTCTCATGGTTCTCATCAAGGTTTTTAATGAGGTAATATCAACATAAGAATATATGTCATACCTCCTATTTTCCCCACCGGGGTTTTTAACGGATGTATACAAGACATATTAATTGTTATCTAAACTTACCAATGAGTTTTATCCTTTTAAGGTTTTCTCATATAAGTTATCAAAGAGACAATAATCATTATATGTTGTACTATTTTCTCCTTATTTTCCCACTGGGTTTTAAAGGAGTTTTTGGCAACATATCAAATCCTAGTGTCCTCATATTTTTCCCACAGGGTTTTTGGAGGAGACTATTTCAAGATGATGAAGATTCACAAGGACAAGCATAGATTAGGGGGAGTGTTAGAATTTAATTAGTCTTAATTAAATGGGTTAATCCCTGCTTGTAACTGCAATGTTAATAGCCACTCATTTAGGGAACCGTCATTAGGCGGTTATTCTCTGGAGCGTCGCCTCCAGAACCGACCTAATCACGTCTGTTCCCCTCCTATATATATGTAACATCTTCATCAATCAATACATAGAGATTTCATTCCAATCATTGTCTCTCGCTTTCTCTCTTCGAACTTCAACAGTGTGCATACATGAGCTTGGCCCATTTCATTGTTCTGGTTGTTTTCTTTCGCGAGCTTGGCTGCAACGATCCCAGCTGTTTGTTATCGCACGAGTTCGCTTGTTGAAACTTTAAAACTTCCATTATGGTCGGTTGCAAAAAATAAATCGACTAGATTTTGAGAAATATTTAGTTTTTTAAAAAAAATATTCAGAGTTGATATACGTCTAGATTTAGGAATAATGTTTAAATTAAGAAATGTTCATATTTGAAACTATTTTGATTTAAAGTTCAAATTTGAAAAAAAAATCAGATTCGAAAATTGTTCGAATTCTAAAAACTTCATATTTGAAAATTCTTCAGATTTTTAAGAACATCCAGATTTGAAAATTGTTCATATAGATAAAATTTTCAGATTGGTAAAAATAATCTGATTTGAAACGTGTTCAAATTTGAAAAAAAAAATCAAATTTGAAAAATGTTAAATTATTCAGCTTTGAAAAAAGAAAAAACAAACGAACACAACAAATAAAAAATAAAAAATAAAAAGAGAAAAACAGAAGGAAAAAGGGATATCCCTATTCAGCGCCCCTTGTGACGCTTTTCCAGTTGACGCCCACACGTCCGGGAGTTTGGTGGGCCGGGCCCTGTCATTTTACTTTGTTCGCTCGTGACCTTCTGGTTCGATCGCTGTTTAGTTAGTTTTCAAATACGTACAGTTCTAAAAAGTTCAAATTTGAAAAACTATTCAAATTAAAAAATATTCAATTTGCAAATCTGTTCAAAATTTAAAGTTGTTCAATTTATTTATTTTCAACTTTAACAAAATGCTCAGATTTTAAAATGTTCATAAAAAAATGTTCAAAATAAAAATGTTCAAATTCGAAACTTAACATTAATTTTTTTTTTGAAAAGTTGAAAACTAAAAACTGTTCAATTTTAAATATGTTCAGTTTGAAAACTGTTCAAACTTTAAAGTTGTTCCAATTTGAAAACTGTTCAAATTTAAAATTGTTCAAATCAAAGAAAAAATAGAAAAAATAATCAAAAAAGTAAACAAAAATGAAAAACCAGAAAGGAAAACCATTGAACCGAACCAAAATATTCTAGAATCTTCTAAAAACCAGAAAAAACCCACAATATCGGTATGCTTACTGGGTCGGCCCGCTTAGAAGAGCTAGCGCGCGTAAACTTGAAAGTTGACGCTAAAGGCGTCAAATAGGTTTTACCATTCTGCGATCCTCTTTCCCTCGGTGATCCCTAGCCATCGCTCGTAGTGATGGTTTTCGGGTTGACGCACACCCCATTCGATCTAATGGGCTGGCCCAATAAGAATTGCATGTTTCTGATTTTTTTTCGGTTTTGGGAACCTTCTAGAATATTCCAACTAGTTTTCCATAGGTTCTAGCCGGTTTTGTGTCAGTGGACCGGTTTTTATTAATTTTCTTGTTTTCTGTTTTCTGTTTTGTTTTTCATTTTTTTTTTGTTTTTCAAATTTTAACAGATTTTTCGGATTGAACTATTTTGAACAGGTTTTGAACAGATTCCGAACATATTTCGAATTTGAAAAATTTAAATTTTGACAATTTCAAATTTGAATATTTTCAAATTTGAACAAATTTAGATTTGAACTTTATAAATCTGAACAATTTTAAATTTGAACATTTTCAGTTTTGAACATTTTCGGTTTTGAACAATTTCGAATTTGAACATTTTTGGTTTTGAACAATTTTGAATTTGAATATTTTTTTGTTTTGAACAATTTTGAATTTAAAACCTGAATCAAAATACGTATAGGCTAAATAGACGAACCATAGGATTGAAACTATCGTTGCAGGTTCTCCTTCTAACTGGGCCGGCCCATTTCGGGTTCGCCCTGCAGGCGTCTCCCTGCGAATCAACGCTACAAGCGGCGACTAGGGACACCCCTTTCCCTCGATCATGTTCGCCTTTTTCTTTTGTCCCGACACATTGTTTGCCTTTTTCTTGTGTCCTAGCCCATTGTGCATATAAATTGTGCAAAATAGTTATTCTATACCTTAGGTGTTGAATAGCGTTTCTGATACAACATATGCACATATACATTTTCTATATGTTTGCTTAAGTTTATAAAAGAATCAGCTAATACTTTGTAAAGTTTGACTATGCCTGAACCAAAACGCGGGTAATTTTGTACCACATCAGCTTTCTATTTATCTGAGCTGGGCGTGTTTGGTAGCCCCTCAGCTCAGATATTCCCACCTCGACCGAAAATTGGTTGTTTGTTAGTCCAGTCCGCGTGTCTGGGCACTGCCCACCTCGGCCGAAAACAACCTCTCATCCCTGTTGAGATGCGAACCCCGATTCGAGCTTCGCAGGTCAGCCCTCACGAACTCAGCCGGAAAACAAGCGCCCTGCATTCCCGAAAAAATCTCCGCGCGTCCCACCTCGCGAAATCCCCTCACCCGTGGCCCGACCCACCAAACATTCCCCCGTCTCCTTCTTTCGCCCGCATCGCCAGACCTCAGCATCACCGCCTCCCCCTAGATCCCGTCTCCAGCTGAGCCTGATGCTCCTCCAAAACAGGAGCCCGTCCTCCCTCTGCATCGGTCCCTCTGCATCGGGCGCATGGACTGCCTCGCTATCAGTGGACCTAGTTGAGCCGTCCCTCCCTGTACACAAACGGCGCTGCCCTCCCGCACTAGCGCCACCCTTCTGCTCTGACGGTAGTCCTCCTCCCTCTCTCCCCCACGCCCAGGCGACCATGCTCTGCCGCCCTCCCGCAATGAGCAACCGCCAATGACCGTATTTGCGACCACCTCGACCCACAACAGGCCACCGGCGACTTGATCTGCATCGTCTCCAACCTGCATAGCAGCCCAGTCCCGCTGCTGCACAATCAACTAGGAGGTCAACCGCTCAGGTACTCTTCTTTCTTTCTCATTTTGCATTGTCTTCTATATTATTTACAGCAATGTGATGTATGTTTATGGTATATTAATGACAGTAAAATTGTTGTAGTATGATTGTTTGTTGTTATGGGTAGTGCATATTTTTTATTGCATGCCCATGTATGAAGGTTGAGTTGTTGTTATTTGTGTTAGATGGAGGATTTGGCAAGAAAGCGGCAACAACTAATTGTGAAAGCAGCTGGTCTCGTAGCTGTATGCTACTTGTTGATGGCGCCAGGAAATTACTGATGGTGCCAAGTTGACGTGGGAGCAGACTGTCCTTGTGCGTGGTGGATAACCAGCCCGTTGGGAACCCCAAGAGGAAGGTATGATGAGTGTAGCGGCTAGTCTTCCCTCAGTTAAGAAACCAAGGTTTAATGTCGGTCAGGAGAGGAGAGACAATGACGACTGAAGGTGATGCGAACTGGCTTAGTAACACTCCAACAAGGGCGCCGTTTAACGATACTTGTTGACTCGTGTTCGGCCAGCAGCAACGCGGAACCTGCACACAACACAACCAAGTACTTTGTTCCCAACTTGCGATGAGGTTGTCAATCTCACCGGTTTGCTTGAAACAAAGATTATGAGCGTATCGAGTGGAAAACAATATAGTATGCGAGTAAAGTAAACAGTACGAGTAAAGTAAACAGTGCGAGTAAAGTAAACAGGTGATAGCAATATGATGGAAATAGGACCGGGATCCACAGTTCACTAGTGGTGTCTCTCCATAGATAAAATAACACATGCTGGGTAAACAAATTACAGTTGGGCAATTGATAGAATAAAGATAAACGTGATATGTCAAGAAGATCACTATGAGATTTACTCTGGGCATTACAACAAAATACATAGACCGCCATCCAACTGCATCTATGACTAATAATCCACTCCCGGGGATATCAATCCGAACACCCTAGAAGTATTAAGTTGCGAACAACAGATAATTGCATTAAGCAAAGTGTGTAATGTAAACAAAGCATATGCCCTTGAGCATATGAATGTTGTTTTCTCCCTAGTAGCAACAGCACATCTACCACCTTAGAGGTTTCTGTCACTCCCCCAGGTGAAATAGAGGCATGAACCCACTATCAAGCATAAATACCCCCTCTTGGAGTCACTAGCAACTACTCGGCCAAGATAGCTACTAACAACGGAGAGCATGCAAGATCATAAACAACATAGAGATAACAAAAGATATAATTCAGTACAAGAACTTAATCATAAACACCAATATTCATCGGATCCCAACAAACCAAACATGTAGAATTACATAACGGTGATCTCAATCATGTAGGGCAGCTCATGAGATCTAAACATGAAGCACATGGTGGAGAAGACAACCATCTAGCTACTGCTATGGACCCATAGTCCAAGGTAGACTACTCACTCATCGCTCTGGAGGCAAGCATGGCGATGAAGAAGACCTCCGGTGGCGATTCCCCTCTCCGGCAGGGTGCCGGGAAGAGCTTCTGGACCCTCCCGATCTTCGGGTCGACGGTGGCGGCGGATCGCGATGTGTTCTGGAAAATTGATCGGGTACTTAGGTTTTTTCCGTCGGGGGGTCTTTATAGGCGAAGGGGCGATGTCAGAGGAGGAGCCAGGCGCACTCACGCGGGGCCCGCGCGGCCAGGGGCCTGGCCGCGCCACCCCTGCGTGTGGGGCCCTGGTGGCCCACCTCCTACTCCTCTTCGGATCTCTGGAAGCTTCCGGGTAAAATAAGACTTCAGGAACTTGTTTCGTCCAATTCCAAGAATATTTCCTGTGTATCACTTCTGAAACACAAAAACAGCAGAAAACAGGAAACTGGCACTGTGGCAACTCGTTAATAGGTTAGTTCTGGAAAATGCATAAAAGTGCCACGAAGTGTAACGAAACAATAGGCAAATGGTGTAAAAACAAGCATGGAGCATCAAAAATTATAGATACGTTGGAGACGTATCAAGCATCCCCAAGCTTAACTCCTGCTCGTCCTCGAGTAGGTAAGTGATAACAAAGAATAATTTTTGAGGTGACATGCACCTACACAATCTTGATCATATATGTAAGCATTTGTGAGCTGGGATCATAAGAACTTAAAACATGGGCATGAAGATATAATCATGACAATAAGAAACTTAGCAACCATGTTGTAAACATGCAAATGAACACAAACAAAAGATCATGAAAATGAAACAATGAAAGTCAAACGTGTGTTCAAATCATAAGGAAAAACATACAAATGGTTTTCAGCTTGTCCTTCAAAGAGAGCAAAACATAAATGCATAGGACACCTTCAAGTTTAAGAGGGCGACTAGATACAAATAATTTAAGAACAAGTGAAACCAACAATATGAATCAATCAATGAACTTTGGGACAATGCATATCACACTAAGAGTGACAACTATGCTCCCTTAATGGTGCATAACGGTAGAAGGTGGTGACTCAACATAAAAGTAGAAGAAAGGCCCTTCGCAGAGGGAAGCAGTGATTGCAAGTTTTATAACCTTCAAAAATTATGGTACTTACCGGCTTTGAGCTCTCATTGCCCCCATCATAAGCATCTTGAATGGTTAAAGTTAATGCGAGAACAATTATGATGCATATGCTTGACAAATCATAAGTTGAAGACCTCGTGCCCCGTGAATACGAGTACCCAAACCTCATGCTACTTTACTTAGAGTCCCAAGCAAGGCTCTTGTCATTGTAAGTATATGCATATCATTGAGAACCGCCAATGGGGTACCTCCGTGCCCGATGACATGGAACAAGCCCACACCAAAATGACAGGACAAGCAGACAATGAACACCTCGACATCTCTTTTATTTGCCTTTTGTTTAGCTTTTTATTGTGAGATGCGTCGTCGAATGTTCACCATGTGACGAGGGTTAACTCGACAAATGTCCTAGATGAAGGACTTAGGATCGGGGAGATAGGGCGTCGGATGAACTCGAAGGTAAAGTTAGTCGAAATAAGTGTGTATCGAAAGTAAACTTGGGTATTCAACCTGGCTTGCTTTCAATCTGCCCTACACCGTCCCCTCCAGGCCCCTATATATAGGTGGCCAGGTCTCGAGGATCGGGTAGGGTTCGATACAGATTACAAATATCGACATACTGTATTAACTCGTATTCGACTATCATTACAATTGGGCCTAGCTTATCGGGCCTCAGGGGTACTCAACTAACGGGCTCTATTAACTATACCCTTGTCAGTAGCCCCTGAGATTCTACCAGAATTGCAGATTCGGGTTGAATCTCTAATCTTCAAATCTTCGACTTGATCAATTCTTCGACTTTATCTTCAAATCTTCGACTTGGTCTTTCGACTTATATTGATGATAATTTGCTCGCAAGGGGTCTCGATGAACAAGCCTGACAACTCTGACGGATCAAGAGGTCAGTTAACTGCCGGAACAGATACTTGTCACCTACTTCAAATTCAATCCCCTTGGACTTGAATTCGGGATACCGGTCAAACTCACTTCTTTTGCCTTATTTAGGACTTACAAAAAATGAGTCCCAGTGGTTCTCAGGGTACCCAGTGCGTCCACCAGGATTTTCTTCGCGTCGTAGACACGGATACATACCAGCAGAGCGCATCCATGTGCGTATACTAGGCCACACAGGACGGATCCCGGGGTCTTACCTTCGTGATAAATCACGGCATTCGAGTTTCGTTGCGATAACGCAACTCGAGAATCTCATGTCGCAGTCAAAGTTTGACTGAAAATATTCGGGTTTCTACAACCATAAAACTCGCTCCCGATGGGAGTAACTTCTCTTTAATTTGTCGACTACGTAGTCGAAGATTTTTGTATGCTTATCCTTCTGCAATTTCAATATTGACTATTTCATCTCTATCGGGTGCGCGCTCAGCGCTCCCGATGGGAGTAGCCCCCGAGGCTATGTTTGGCAACTTGTAGTCAAGCATAGGCTCAAAGTTTAGCTCTTCTTTCCATTGTGGACCTTTTACTATTTGACAAGCCCCCGAGTCCAAGTCGAGGTTTCCATATCGCGCGATCATAGCCTCCTGTCTTGCTTTTCTTCATTGATATTATCGTCTGCTCTACGCAGAATTTAATTCCTACTTAAAATTTGTTTGTGGGCTGCACCGCAGCACGGGGGCCCAATAATACGCGCTTATAAATAAAGCACCATCTGTTAAGGATAAAAACCCTAATCAGATCCTTTCCTCCGCCGCATCATCTTCTCTCCTCCATCTAGGGTTTTTCTGAGGTTTATCTCTCTCATCCATGGCAGATGCTGCAGGCTCCCGTCTGAACCTTGGTTCCCCGGCGGTATCACGAGGTCGGGGTCGCCCTCGCGGCAGCAAGAATAAGAAAACCGCGCCGGCCGCCGCAGGGACTTCGTCAGATGCTCCGGCGAAGCGCCGTCCCGGCCGCCCACCTGGTAGCAAGAACAAACCCAAAGTGACTAACATCACTCCAGGTCCAATCGCTCCTCCATCTGTTGCTTCAGCTGCTCCTGCTGTACTTCCCCGCATCTTTTCTTTCCTTTGCATTGCCATGGCGCAGTGCCGTGAGATTCAGCGCTTGCCGCTAGATTTCACGAAGTTTATGGATGGCCGCGAACTGCGAGAGGCGGTTCTTCGTGAACAGTCTGGCGGTGGCATCCCCTATGAGGTGGAGGTGTGGTATGATGGCGACGGCGAGCAGTACTTCAGAGGTGGCTGGTCGCAATTTGCTGAGGACCACGACATCCATCAAGGCTTCATCATGGCCTTCGACTTCCACGTCGGTACGTCGAAGTTTGACGTGAAGATCTACAATGGCACTCTTTGCCAGAAGAAGTATGAAGCTTGAAGCCCTCTTTTATTAGGATCTGTTATCCATGTAATTTCGTTTGACAATGTCTTTCGTGCAATGATATTTGCAATAAATATTCGTGCTTTATGTTGATATCGTTTACTAGTACCATGAGAACAAGTCATGTTCTGAGATATGCTTTCCATATGTCGGGTTCTTTGCGAACCAATAAATGTAAGGATGATATCGGGTTCTTTTTATGAACCAAATTCTCTCTATATTTATCGGGTTGTGTAAACAACCTTAAAGGAAGACCCCTTCAACTTGTCATAACAATTTTTCCATACGACCCAGGGGTCGAAGCCCCCGAGCGGAGAAGTAACACGAGAATCGTACAATTTTGTCGAGTACAACCCAAAAGAACCCGACCTGTGGCCTCATGTTCTGGGTCCAGAAGGTTAACTCGAATATATTGATATCTCTATACTTAGTCTACGCGTAAAAACGTCGTAGCTGTTCTGCATTCCACGGGTTGCTTTCGTCCTTCCCGGTCTTCTTGTCTTGTAGTCGATATGCTCCTCCTGGTATTACTTCCGTGACGATGTAAGGTCCCACCCAAGGGGACTCCAATTTGCCATGGCTGTCTTGCCTAAGTCGCAAAACAAGATCTCCCACCACGAAGGATCGTGGACGAACTCGACTACTATGGTAGTTTCGTAGGCTTTGTTGATATTGCGTAGCCCTTTCTAATGCTTTGTCTCTTGCTTCATCTAGCGCATCGACGTCGTCTTGTAATGCTTATGTTGATGTCGCCTCGTCATATGTTGTCACTCTTGGAGCTTCGTGTGTAACTTCGACTGGAAGCACGGCTTCTGCGCCATGGACCAGGAAAAAGGGAGTTTCTTGAGTTGCTGCATTGGGCGTAGTTCTTAAGCTCCAAAGAACGGAGGGCAATTCTTCTACCCAAGCGCTCTTGGCTTTCTCGAGAGGTGCTAAAAGCCTCTTTTTTATTCCACTACTTATCAGGCCATTAGCTTTTTCGACTTGCCCGTTTGTCTTCGGGTGCGCCACAGATGCGAATTTAAGCTTGATTCCCAATCCTTCGCAATAACTTCTGAATTCTTTTGAAGTAAAATTTGTCCCGTTGTCTGTGATGATGCTATATGGTACACCAAAACGAAAAACTATCGACTTGATGAAACTGATTGCTGCTGTAGAGTCTTGAGTTGTTACTGGGGCCGCTTCCACCCATTTGGTGAATTTGTCGACTGCCACCAGCATATAGACATGCCCTCCTGGCCAAGATTTGTGCAACTTTCCCACCATGTCGAGTCCCCATTGTGCGAAGTGCCAAGATAATGGTATTGTTTGTAGCTCCGCTGCTGGTGCATGTGGTCTGGATGCAAACCTTTGACATGCTTCACACTTTTGAACTATATCTTTCGCGTCTTCGATGGCTGTTAGCCAATAGAATCCCGCTCGAAAAGCTTTTGCCGCTATTGCTCTGCTGCTGGCGTGATGGCCACATACTCCGCCGTGTATGTCTTTCAATATTGTTTGCCCTTCCTGGGGTGTGACACAGCGTTGTAAAACGCCTGTAATACTTCTCTTGTATAGTTTTCCTTCAATCACGACAAACGCTTTCGCTCTTCGAGTTATCCTCTTAGCCTCCACTGCATCTTCTGGTAGCTTTTTATTTATCATGTACGCAAGATATGGCTGCATCCATGTTTCTTCTATCATCATGACCTCCTCTGGTTCTGTCATAGCCCCCGAGCCTGCCGTGGTAGTCGAACTTTTAGCACTTTTTATTGATCTTTCCGCTATTTCTTCCCAAAATACTCCAGATGGTAAAGGTAAGCATTGTGATCCAATATTTGCTAAAGTGTCGGCTTCTTCATTGCTGTTCCTGCTGACGTGAGAGACTTCGCATCCATCGAACGTTCCTTCTAGATAATGGTACAGATTCTTGTAGGCCATCATGTTGTCATTGATTGTGTCACACCTGTTCATAACTTGCTGGACAACCAGGTTAGAATCTCCAAATATCTTTAGGCGAGTTGCTCCACAAGCTTTAGCCATCTTCATTCCGTGCAACAAAGCCTCGTACTCCGCCTCATTGTTAGAAGCCTGCGGGAAGCTCATCCGTAAGACATACTTTAGTTTGTCGCCATGAGGCGATATTAATACTACTCCTGCGCCTGCTCCTTGGACTCGCTTTGAACCATCGAAGTACATTGTCCAAGTACTCGATAAATCTGGTGGTCCCGTGCTTTGCAACTCGAGCCACTCTGCTGTAAAATCTGGCAAAATTTGCGACTTGATCGCCTTCCTTTTTTCGTACGTGATGTCCATGGGAGATAACTCGATTCCCCACAAAGAGACACGGCCTGTTGCTAAAGGGTTGTTCAATATGTTTGATAGTGGCGCTTCATTTACCACTATAATTGGGTGCACAGTAAAATACTGTCGTAATTTTCGTGCAGTGGTGAAGACACTGTACGCCAGTTTCTGATAATGCGGGTACCTCTGTTTGGTTGGAGATAACACTTCACTGATGAAATATACCGGTCTCTGGACGCCATGAGCTTTGCCTTCTTCACTTCTTTCGACTACTAGAACTGTACTTACCACCTGATGGGTTGCGGCGATGTACAGTAGTAGTGGCTCTTTTTCTTTAGGTGCGACCAGCACTGGCGGCGCGGAGAGCACTTTTTTCAATTGCGCAAACGCTGCGTCTGCTTCTTCTGTCCACTCAAATTTGTCGTCTGACTTCTTCATAAGTGCATAAAAAGGAAGCGCCTTCTCCCCTAGTCGAGCGACGAAACGACTTAATGCCGCGACTCGTCCTGCTAATTTCTGCACATCGTGGAGTTTCGTGGGTTTCCCCATTGTTAGAATTGCTTGAATTTTCTCTGGATTTGCCTCTATTCCTCGTGCTGATACCAAGAATCCCAAAAGTTGCCCTGCTGAAACTCCGAAGGAACACTTTGTCAGGTTCAACTTAAGCTTGAACTTGTTCAGGTTGTCGAAGGTTTCTGCCAAGTCGCTGATTAAAGATTTCTCCTCTCTTGTAGTGATGACTACATCATCAATGTAGACTTGTATGTTGCGCCCTATTTGGCTCCCGAGGCAACTTTGCATCATCCTTTGATAAGTTGCTCCTGCATTTTTTAGTCCGAATGGCATCACTTGGTAGCAAAACACCCCATACGGTGTGATGAAGGCTGTTTTTTCCTCGTCCTCTTTCCTCAGCTTGATCTGGTTATAGCCAGAATATGCATCCAAAAAGGAAAGCCTTGCGCAGCCCGCTGTTGAATCAATTATTTGATCGATGCGGGGTAAGGGGAAGGGATCCTTTGGACAGTGCTTATTGAGAGATGTGTAGTCGACACATACTCTTTGTACGTCTGTGTTCTTCTTGGGTACTATTACTGGGTTCGACACCCAACTCGAAGTTTTGATTTCTCTGATAAATCCAGCACTTTCTAATCTGTGCAATTCTGACGCTATTGCCTTCCTCTTGGGTTCATCGAATCGTCGCAGTGGTTGCTTGACTGGTTTCACCTTGGGATCTACATTTAGTGCGTGCTCAACGAGTTCCCTGGGAACCCCTGGCATGTCCGATGGACACCAGGCGAAGATTTCCCAGCACTCACGGAGGAACTCGACGAGCGCGCCTTCCTATGCGGGATCCAGGTTGACCGCAATTGATGTCGTCTTGTTTGGATCCGTAGGGTGGACCTGTATTTTCTTTGAATCCTGTGTTGTGTCGAAAGCCTTATCTGACAGGGATCGTCCAACGTCGGGTAGCACGTTATGATCTGTTTCTCCTTTTAACCTCTCGTATTCTGCTGTCATGCCGAAGGTTTGTGCCATCTTGTTGAATTCTCTGTCGCATGTGTTGGCTACTTCAAAGCTCCCTTGTACTGTGATTGTTCCTTTGGGCCCTGGAATTTTTAACGTAAGATACGCGTAGTGCGGTACTGCCATGAATTTTGCAAATGCTGGGCGTCCCAGGATTGCATGATATTGTGATGGCCAATCCATAACTTCGAACTCCAGTTTCTCTCTTCTATAATTTTCGCTGCTACCAAAGCAGACATCGAGTTCTATTCTTCCCAAAGGGTAGTTTGCTGCTCCTGGTACTATCCCGTGGAAAGAGCAATCTGTTGGCTTCAGACTCGTCGGTGATATGCACATAGCCTTTAGTGTTCTAGCATATATTAAGTTTATGCCGCTCCCTGCATCCATGAACACTCTTCCGATGTCGTATCCTCCTATTTGTGCTTTTAGAACCATGGGCGAGTGGCCCGGCCTAGGAACTTTCCGTGGGTGATCCGCTCTACTAAACTTGACTGGTTGCTCTGACCATCGTAGGTACTCTGTGGTAGCTGGTGGTGATGATATTGCTAGGTTCACTTGCCTGGATATGCTCTTTCGCTCTTTTTTCGACTTGGGCACCGGTTGAATCATGGCTGACATGTACACTTTTGACTCTAGATGCTTTGATACCCTTTGAGTTTGATACCCTTGACTTCTACGTTTTTCTCCTTGCCTTCCTTCTTGACTCGAGCCCATGGCACCTTGCAACCTTAGGAATGTTCTGCAATCCTTCATCTGGTGATTTGAGACCCTTTTCCCGTCAAGATACGCGTAGTGGATTCGACAAGGTCCGTATAGCATCTCCTCAGCCGAAGGACCAGAGTATCTTGACTTTTCTGTTCCCTTTGCCTGAAACCTCTTACTTTCGTACCCTTCCTCTTCTTCTAGTATATAACCTGCGGCTATCTGATTTCGCCTTCCTTGGTTACCCCCGCTTCGGTATCGTCTCCTTTGTCGACTTGTTCTGTCGACTTCTGGCGAGCGCCCTCTTTTATTGTTATACGCATCTTCTCCATCAGCGAATTTGTTGGCTTGTTCCATTAGCTCAGCTACTGTCGTAGGTCTTGTTCTTCCTATTTCTTCCACAAGATCTGAGCGACGAAGTCCTTCCGAAAAAGCGTCTATTGCTCGTTCGTCGGAGACGTCTTCTGCTGAATTTTTAATTATACTCCAGCGTTGTATATAAGATCGTAGCGTTTCGCCTTTCTTCTGCACACATGCTTTAACTTCTTCCAGTGATGCTGGGCGCTTGTAGGTGGAACGAAAGTTTCTTGCGAATTGACTTTCGAGTTCCCCCCAACTTCCAATGGATTCGTCGGGTAGGGTGTTCAACCAGGACCGGGCGGCGCCGGTGAGGTGCAGCTGCAAACTTTGCATTGCGGTCGCCTTTGTTCCTCCTAATATCTGCACTGCCTGCAGATAATCTGATAGCCATAGGGTGGGTTCCTGCGACCCGTCGTACTTGTTCTGATCGTGGGGTAGTTTAAATCCTTTGGGTACTCGCGTTTTGCGAACCCTGCGGGTAAAGCATAATGCACCCATATCTTTATCATCGTCTTCGTAATTTTCTTCCCTCCAAGCATGCTGTGATTTATCTACTCGAGCTTGTGCTATTATACTCCTTGCATCCTCCTTCATTTTCTGTCGCTTTTTCTCTTCTAATGATTCACTATAGTCATCGTTTGAGTACTTGTACCTGAACTTCTCTTTGCCACTTCTCTTGTAGCTTGTCGACTTCATCTCTGGGGCTTGCTCCCTGATTTTACCTTCTACTATTCCGAGGCTTCGTATCACGGCTCGGTGCATATCTTCTCGCGGGTCCCCATGCTCTGGTCTTGTGGCTAGTAAATACGCTTGTGCTGCTGCTAATGCCGCCTCTGGCGTTTTTTGTATCGGATCATCTTCCTCCTCTTCTAGCTGTGGGGTGGAGCTCCTCGAGTACCCCTCTTCTCTGTTGCGTGCTGTTGCCCCCCTTCTGTGTTTTGGATCTCCACGCATCTCTCTGCTATATTCTGAGTCTTCACTATAGTCTTCCCAGTGTTCTTCCCTTGATATGCTGTTGTTGTCTTGAAACATCATGTCTCTTTCCTCCCTTAGCTTTTTCTTGTGTTGGTATAGTGCATACTGATATCCCATTAGAACTTCTCTTCGCGATCCTTCGGGTACTTCTGTACCATGATTAATGGCTGATGTGATCATCCTCCATTCACCAGCCGAGACATGGACTTTCTCTTTTTCCTTTTTGTTGTGATTTTTCACTTTGTCGACTTGCCTGTCGACCCTTTTACTCTCTTCGCTGTTGTTTCCTTCCTCTGCTTCAGTGATAATGACACATAGCTGATGTACTTTGGAGATGCCGCTGCTTCCTACGGCGAAGTCCCTTGCGTTGTTGTGCATCTGACACGTTTTTTCTTCTGAGTCGAATTTTTCCTGACTTTCGTCGCTTTCTGCGATTAATGCTTTTTCTAAGCTGACCGGCGAGTTTATCTCGCTGGAAGAGCCTTCTGATGATTCCAATGCTTCCTTTGTTTCGGGCTTGCTTGCCGACGGATCTGGCTTTGTCGACTCCGAGAGGCGGGATGAACCCGATGGCCCAATGAGGATGCTCATACTTCCAATTGTCAGTTCTACCTCTTGACTTCGGTCGACTTTTGGACTGTTGTTGGCTAAAAGCGAAAAAGTCGTCGAATTCATGGTTCCAACGCCCAAAGTCCCCACGGTCGGCGCCAATTGACGAGGGTTAACTCGACAAATGTCCTAGATGAAGGACTTAGGATCGGGGAGATAGGGCGTCGGATGAACTCGAAGGTAAAGTTAGTCGAAATAAGTGTGTATCGAAAGTAAACTTGGGTATTCAACCTGACTTGCTTTCAATCTTCCCTACACCGTCCCCTCCAGGCCCCTATATATAGGTGGCCAGGTCTCGAGGATCGGGTAGGGTTCGATACAGATTACAAATATCGACATACGGTATTAACTCGTATTCGACTATCATTACAATTGGGCCTAGCTTATCGGGCCTCAGGGGTACTCAACTAACGGGCTCTATTAACTATACCCTTGTCACCATGGGTATGCTGCAAATTTCCACCATGAATTATGCATGGCTTAGATTGGCGGCCCGGCGTTTCCCTAACACATATACAAACTCCATGATCCCCACAAGATTCCCAATTCATTTCACACCGCGGGCATCCATAAACAAAAGATCACGATATCAACTCAAATAAGAAGTGCAATGTTGAAAGCTTGCCCCATGACAGCATGGATGGGCTAGAATCCAACTTACAACTTGCAAGCATAACAACTCAACATAAGAGACCACAATGTCAAATTTTTAAGAACAGGAAAAAGTAAAGTGTGCCTTCCGGTTCGTGAGAGCTTTACTGACCGAATTTCGCATAACACTGGTAAGAGTTTAATTTGAAGAGAAAATAAAAGCAAGTCAAATTTACTTGGAATAGCAAATTGCTAGTAGGTATGTATGGTGGACACTCTGGAAAACTTTGGCTTTTAGGAGTTGGATGCACGAGTAGAGCTCATACTCAGTACAAGGCGAGGGCTAGCAAAAGACTGGGAGCGACCAACTAAGAGAGCAGTAATGGCCATAATCATGCAAAGCGACAAAGCGACATTAAAAGAAGCATAAGATGGCATCAAAAGTCAAAAACTAAATGATCATGAAGGCTATTGGCGACTTGTAAGAGTCTAACATGTGTGAGCATGCGCCAAGTCAACCCAAATAAAGCATCAAGGAGAAAACCAAAATAATGCTTCCATACAATAAAAACAACGCATGATTTTTTTCAAAGGCTCATTAAGCAATCTCAGTTATTTGAGACAAGTCATGCTACAGCAAAACCACTAAGCATACTATCAAAAAGACATCAAGCATGACATGAAAAAGCCTAAGCCGCAGTCTACACAAGCTCCTTCTTGTACCACTATTTTGCACAAAGCTTTTTCTCTTTTCCAACACCATTTGAAATTTTTAAAGACACCTCTTTTGATGAAAACCAATAAAGATCAGAGGCAAAAATACACCTTGATGAAAAGATATGACAAGGTCTGAACGCAAATCAAGGCGAAAACGAAAACCAAAAGCAGTAGCAGAAAAAGAAGAACGCTCGATTTTTAATAAGAGTGAAAACTAGAGCGTTCTTTGCAAATGAAAACGAGCACATCTCCTCCAAAAGAAATTTGTTGGGGTCCAACCATTTATTGCAGCAAGCAAACAAACTAAACCAACTAAGAAAACTAAAACAACTGACGCTCCAAGAAAAACACATAGTGCATGAAGCAATAAAAATATAGTGTTTTGAAAGGTGACCTGATTTTTGCCGATGAAGAAGGGGTGCCTCGGGGGCATCCCCAAGCTTTGACGCTTGTACTTCTTGGATATTTCTTGGGGTGATGCATGGGCATCCCCAAGCTTGAGCTTTTGTCCATTCTTCAACTCATCTCATCATTCTCCAATCCCTACACTTGAAAACTTCCTTCATACAAAACTAAACACGAATCTATTAGCAACATTAGTGCAAGCATAACATATAATCAACCTCTTTTTGCTTCAGGTTTCAACTCAAAACCACCACATATATAGAAAATACTACTGTAGCAACCTCCCCAAAAGTTCCGTGATCAAAAGAACTCAAAAGAAAGCGATAAAGTGGCAAACACAAATATTGGCAGAAATCTGTCAAAACTGACAGCTGACAAAGGTCGAATTTTTGAGGGATTTTCTGTTGCTCAAATCAAAAAGTGTTCAACTAACAAAAGTTTAGATATAACCTGGGGCATATTCACAAGAAATCGCAGGTCCAAAAGATAAACAGAGAATTTTCACGAATTTTTACAGTGCAGCACCAAAAACAGTTTCAGGACAGCAACATCCCCAAATCTTTACCTCGCTCAAATTAGCGGCTTCTCTTGGCACAAAAACGAAATAAACAAGATAAGGAGCGGTCATTACAGTAGTAATGACTTCCAAGACTCAAATAAAAGAAAAAGTACTGAAAAGAAAACATTGGGTTATCTCCCAAGAGTGCTTTTCTTTAACGCCTTTGAGCTAGGCGCAGAAAATTGCGAATCAAGTAATATCAAGTGATGAAGTGCTAGGATCAGTGCGTGCCTTACGTCTTCCTTTCTTACCTTTGCTCTTGACTCTAGGAAAGACATGGTTATTGCAAGGTGGAGAGATAAATCTTATATTGCCTTTTCCCACATCGATGACGGCGCCCAGGAGCTTCAGGATGGATCTTCCAAGTGTGATTTGTCCTTTTCCTACACATTCAATAACAAGATAATCAGTAGATATCATTCTTCCTAGGACTTTTGTAAAAACTCCTTCAGCTATTCCAAGGGGAAATATAGTGGCATTGTTAGTAAGAGAAATTCCTTCTCCTCCCTCAGAAAGCTTCCAAAGGCTCAAAGATTCATAAACATCCTTTGGCATGAGACAAAATTCAGACATAATATCACAACGAGCATGAAAAGTTTCACCACTAATGGTGATTTTTATCGTAGGATACCAACTCGAAGGTTCAGTATTTGTTGGCACATAATCAAAATGCTGGCGCAAAGTATTGTAGCAAGAATTCAAACTAGCAGTGCGAGTCTCAAGAGTATCAAGTCTATGAAAAATGCACACAAGAGAGGTATCAAAATAGGTTGGCATGCTATAAATTGTAATCAACTTTTTTATAATGTTGAAGGCTTGATCTCCATCGCAATGAAGGAAATCTCCCTCTGCAGTAGCATCCAAAGCATATCTATAACGAAGAGCAAGCCCAAAGTAAAAGCTACTAAGAAGCAAACTCAAAGCCATTTTAGGTTCAGTTTTTTCATGCCAATCATAAATTCTAGACCAAGCTTCTTTAAAGCTTTCCTCATCCTTTTGTTTAAAAGTAAAAATCATGTCCTCGGACGACATAGTAGTAGCAACTGAACTAGACATAATAAACTAAAGTAAAGAAATAGCAACTACCAAGGATTCTATTTTTTTTGGGTTTTTGATAAAAAGCAATGCAGGTAAAATAAATAAAGTAAAGCAAAACAATAACAAAGTAAAGGATGTGCGTGCGAAAAACTCCCCTCGCAGAAGTCTTCTCTTCCTCCCCGGCAATGGTGCCAGAAAATTAGCTGCTACTTGTTGATGGCGCCAGGAAATTACTGATGGTGCCAAGTTGACGTGGGAGCAGACTGTCCTTGTGCGTGGTGGATAACCAGCCCGTTGGGAACCCCAAGAGGAAGGTATGATGAGTGTAGCGGCTAGCCTTCCCTCAGTTAAGAAACCAAGGTTTAATGTCGGTCAGGAGAGGAGAGACAATGACGACTGAAGGTGATGCGGACTGGCTTAGTAACACTCCAACAAGGGCGCCGTTTAACGATACTTGTTGACTCGTCTTCGGCCAGCAGCAATGCGGAACCTGCACACAACACAACCAAGTACTTTGTTCCAAACTTGCGATGAGGTTGTCAATCTCACCGGTTTGCTTGAAACAAAGATTATGAGCGTATCGAGTGGAAAACAATATAGTATGCGAGTAAAGTAAACAGTACGAGTAAAGTAAACAATGCGAGTAAAGTAAACAGGTGATAGCAATATGATGGAAATAGGACCGGGATCCACAGTTCACTAGTGGTGTCTCTCCATAGATAAAATAACACATGCTGGGTAAACAAATTACAGTTGGGCAATTGATAGAATAAAGATAAATGTGATATGTCAAGAAGATCACTATGAGATTTACTCTGGGCATTACAACAAAATACATAGACCGCCATCCAACTGCATCTATGACTAATAATCCACTCCCGGGGATATCAATCCGAACACCCTAGAAGTATTAAGTTGCGAACAACAGATAATTGCATTAAGCAAAGTGTGTAATGTAAACAAAGCATATGCCCTTGAGCATATGAATGTTGTTTTCTCCCTAGTAGCAATAGCACATCTACCACCTTAGAGGTTTCTGTCACTCCCCCAGGTGAAATAGAGGCATGAACCCACTATCAAGCATAAATACCCCCTCTTGGAGTCACTAGCAACTACTCGGCCAAGATAGCTACTAACAACGGAGAGCATGCAAGATCATAAACAACATAGAGATAACAAAAGATATAATTCAGTACAGCAACTTAATCATAAACACCAATATTCATCGGATCCCAACAAACCAAACATGTAGAATTACATAACGGTGATCTCAATCATGTAGGGCAGCTCATGAGATCTAAACATGAAGCACATGGTGGAGAAGACAACCATCTAGCTACTGCTATGGACCCATAGTCCAAGGTAGACTACTCACTCATCGCTTCGGAGGCAAGCATGGCGATGAAGAAGATCTCCGGTGGCGATTCCCCTCTCCGGCAGGGTGCCGGGAAGAGCTTCTGGACCCTCCCGATCTTCGGGTCGACGGTGGCGGCGGATCGCGATGTGTTCTGGAAAATTGATCGGGTACTTAGGTTTTTTCCGTCGGGGGGTCTTTATAGGCGAAGGGGTGATGTCAGAGGAGGAGCCAGGCGCCCTCACGTGGGGCCCGCGTGGCCAGGGGCCTGGCCACGCCACCCCTGCGTGTGGGGCCCTGGTGGCCCACCTCCTACTCCTCTTCGGATCTCTGGAAGCTTCCGGGTAAAATAAGACTTCAGGAACTTGTTTCGTCCAATTCCGAGAATATTTCCTGTGTATCACTTCTGAAACACAAAAACAGCAGAAAACAGGAAACTGGCAGTGTGGCAACTCGTTAATAGGTTAGTTCCGGAAAATGCATGAAAGTGCCACGAAGTGTAACGAAACAATAGGCAAATGGTGTAAAAACAAGCATGGAGCATAAAAAATTATAGATACGTTGGAGACGTATCACTGTATTAGGTGCATATATGATCTTTATCTCAAGGAGAGCTAGAAAACAATCTCCGGTGTTATCATTGGGTCCTAGGGTTGATACGAATATAGCTAGGGAGTCAAATCTTAGATATATTTATCATTCTACCGATATAAATTGCCTAAATCAGCTAAGAATGAAAAGGGTTCCTTTTTTTTTGTTTATGCGCGTTGTTTAGAGAAAGGGAGTTATTGAAAGATAGTATTCATACTACTATCAAGGAACAAGTAGCCATGTTTCTCCTAGTAGTTGGTCAGAACATAAGGTTTAGAGCTCTACAACCAAATTTTAGAAGACCTATTGAAGTAATTAGTAGGGTCAGCCCATGATGCCCTCATACTTGCTGATGCCATGGAGATGGATGATGGGTTGTCACTTCCTCCAGGTAATAACTTAAACCTATAGTAATTTATTTCTCAATAGTTGCTGCCATACCTAATAGTTCCATTATCATAGGAAAATTCTACCTTGTTGATGTTAGGTATGCCGTGAGGCCGGGTTTCCTTCCACCATACCATAAAATAAGGTACCACTTGAAGGAGTATGGTGGAGGAAATCATCCAGAAAACTATAAAGAGTTGTTTAACTTAAGACATTCTTCCCCGAGGATATCAGTTGAAAGGGCCTTCGCAGCATACAAGAACCATTGGAAGTTTGTTTACAACAGACCATTCCATCCCTACAAGACCAAAGTAAAAGTAGTGATAGCTTGTGCCATTCTCCATAATTGGGTACTTCAATTTGTGGAAGATGATTTTTCCCACAGGAGGCCATATGGGAACCAAAACCCACCAATGAAGAGCACAATGACATTGCTATTATAATGATTCTTGGAAACAAAAGAGAGATGAATTTGCATAAGCGATGTGGACGAATAGGGGGCAGCCCACATTTGTTGTATCATGTTGTGAATTGATGTAAACAATGCGTTATATCAATTGTGACTTCATTTTATTGCTCGAATCTATCAGTTTGTTGCTGTAATATGTTATTTTGTGCTGGAATATGTCATTTTGGTGCTGGAATATGTCATTTTGTTGCTGTAATATGTTATTTTATGCTGGAATATGTTATTTTGTTGCTGGAATATGTTATTTTGTTGCTGGAATATGTTATTTTGTGCTCGAATATGTCATTTTGGTGCTAGAATATGTTATTTGGTGTTGATTAAATTTTGTGTTGTAGATGTATAAACTATTGATGAAGTTCCGGATGTAGGTGGTAAACCCAAGAAGACCGGAAAGGCTATGACTTGGACGCCTCATATGTCAGCATGCATGTTGCGTTGTCTCACCGACGTAGCAGCGAACGGTGTCAAGACAAATATAGGATTTAAAGAGATCCATAATACTAAAGCTGCAAAAACGTTGACCCAACTCATGAGCTATGAAGTTTCTACCACCCAAGTGACCAACCATCTCCGCAAGTGGAAGGTTAAGTATCAAAGAATCAAAAAATTGAGAATGTTAAGTGGGACACTTTGGGATGATGATACAAAAATGATAGTTCTAGAAGAGCAACATTACTTAGGCCACACTCAGGTATGTACATGTTCTTGCTGAAATCTGCTTATTTAGTGCTGAAATAAGTCATTTGAGTGTTGGAATCATGTATTTTATTGCTGAAATAAGTCATTTTAGTGCTAGAATTATGTATTTTATTGCTGAAATAAGTCGTTTTAGTGCTGGAATCATGTATTTTATTGCTGAAATATGTCACTTTAGTGGTGGAATCATATATTTTATTGCTAAAATCTGCTTATTTAGTAATGAAATCTGTTTATTTTATTGTTGAAATCTTTCTTCATGATATGTTTAGGATACTCCTAAGGACGCTGAATTTTTGAATACACCACTTGTCAACTTTGAATATATGGAAGCTTTCTTTGCCGACAAGCTAGCCACCAGTAAGTTTGCTATGGGATCTAATGAGCCTTTTTGGGTAAACCCATTGAAGTAGAGCAACCAGGGAAACCTATTGATTTGGAGAGCCAAGCAACAAATGGAGAAGGTTTTGTGGAAGCTCAAACCACATTTGAATTTGGTGTTCATGGGAGTGATGCAACTACTCCTTCACCTTCTAGCTCAAACAGGGAGAGGAAGAGGGCTTCTATTTTGAGTGAGGAAAATACAATTCAGGTTAGCAACATGTCAGATGCATTGCGTGATGTTGCCGGTGCTATCAATAGCACTTGCCACACCGAAACACACCGTGATTTGCGCAAAAACTATTATGGACCTTGCTCAATTCGAGATGGATCAAAGATTGGCTATTTTAGACTATTTGACGGAGCATAAGGTTAAAGGCCTCAATTTCATTGCTATGGAACCTGATGCTCGTGAAGCCTCTTTCAAGCGTATCATAGCAAAAAATCCTGATCTTGTTTGACTTATGATTTGTTGACGCAACTAGAGAAAGTATCTCTTTTGTAATGCTAACTAGAACTTATGGGGTCCGCACTTATATGGATGCAGACTTTGTAATATGGATTTACTATTCAGCACTCGTATGTACTCTGGATTATATATTGAATCTTACTTTATTTACTTTGAATTATATGCACTAAATCTAATTTATATAATGAATTATATGATGTATCTGTTGAAATTTGCTACGGGATGTGGTAATCTCAAGAACTCAGGAGGAGGTAACCATATCTAAATTGATACTTCCACCGATTGGAAATAACTGTTGGCAATAGTACAAAATTGTCGACAGTTATTTCCGATCGAAGGGAGTACAATCTACCAAACAGAGTCTCAACTTAGCATATCTTAGCAGACCCGACCTACCAAACAACATCTCAGCTCAGAATATCTCAACAAAGCCGACCTACCAAACACACTACATAATTTCAGTTCAGCTTAGCTAGACTTAGTTTGGTTAAGGGCGGATAGCTATTCTCAGATGATCCAAACTACTAAACACACCCTATATATACTTTTTTTTTTTTGACTCGTCACCCTATATATATGGGAACATGCTTTGTCACACAGAGGCGCTACCTTCACCAACTATCCGCCCCCAAAAAGAGGTGCCTAGTTTGTCGGACTGGCCCGTTACCTTATTTTGAGCGGGCTGTGAGCTCGTTGTGGATTAATATGTAGATGTCGCACAGCTGCACAAAGCCCAACCAGATATGACAAGCATCGGATGATGGATCAGTCTCGTTAACGCAAATGAAATTGGGCCCAATGAATTCTCACCCCCTTGCTTTTCGCGCCGGTTATGCAGAGACTGGCCCAAGGGGCCTGACGCCCGACTCATTCAGCCCGGCTTTGCTTCCTCCGAAAAAACCAGTTGTAGAACGTTGTAATAAAAAGAGTAGTTGTAGAACAACAAAAAAGAACAGCTACGGCCGGCCGCCCGTCGCATCACGGCGGTGTCAGTGCGCTGCCGCCGCGAGCCCCGACCCAACACAAAGACGGCGGCAGCAACCGCAGCCGCAGACGCCTGAGCGCAGCCGACAACGCGCAGCCCAGCTCAGGCGGCCGCGCTCGTGAACCGACGAACAAACTTTCACGCCGCCGGCGGATGCGCGGCGCGTCACATCGCGTCGCTCGGCGCCGGTCCAAACCTGTGAGTGATCCCTGGCTAGATTCTGCGGCTTCAGTTCGGATGGGACGTGATGCATAGGAGTGTAAAACATTTGCTGCTTCTCCCTCTGAACACGCCTTCTCGAGCAGGGCTAGGCAAAGGCTAAATTGGCTGGGGGTCAACTCCTCCAAAGATGGGCCGGCCGTTTCTACGGACACTGCACTAGTTTATACGGAATCTTGGAGTATTAATTGATAGGTGTACAGCACGTGGGTAGAGCTGCGTACGTACGTCGATCGTGTTCTTGGGTTTCCTCCAAGTGTACTTTCAGTTTGCTAATGCGCAGGGATCTCATTCAGAGGAAAGCAGATTACATAGTTATCGATGAGAAGTTTTTTATTGAGATTTTACGGTGCATCTGACTACATATTATAATTTTTTATCAAAAATTTCTAGGATAAAGGCACAGTTTTACTTATAAGCGAAATTACGACCTTAAGCTTTGACCAAAAAACTGGATATAAAGGCACATTGTTATACCTGAAATATACTACAGTTTTTTTGAGGTAGTATATTGGATCTGGACAGTAGGTTCAAGCCGATTGGACGGTCTAGGTTACATTGATGTACTGTAAATATCCATTGTTTTATGGTTCCTTTTTGAAAACTAACAACAAAAGCTTCTTCATCATAATTTCTGGTATCTTACTTCCATGACTACTATAGGTGTATTCTTTTTTTGTTGAAATGAGCATTCATCCTATCTTATAAATAAATTTAAACGGCCAAATCGATACAAAATGTTAAGAAGAGCCTTCCCCTTAGAACAAAGATAACCACACTTGCCACTAACGTGATCAAGACCCACCAAGTCAAGTGTTTTCATCCGAAGACGCCTCAAGGGTTATTTATAACCACTATTGCCGACATTTCCTAGCACCTCAATTTGAAGGGTCATTTACAATTCGAAAGTGATGTGCGTACGACACTTCCTATCCGAACTGCGTACGATCCTAGCGTGCGCCGTCCGATGGCCTGGTCATTCAGCATATGCACGGCTCCGGAATGCATCGAGCGGACGCGCAGCATCATCGTACGCGGATCGTACACAAAGCGTCGTACGCATATAGCAGTGCTCTTTACAATTCCCATTATTCACATACTTTGTCTGTACCATATGTTCCCATTAGCTAACTGACGGCCAGCTAGCTGTCTCGTAATTATAAGAATCTCGAAAACCTATGACCCATACATAGCATGGCCCCAAACTAACCACACATGCTGCTTCACAGGCTCCTACTTGATCTCTTTGGTCCAGCAACTGCGGTCGTTCGTTCCACGGTTCGTGCAGGTAGTACCTTTTCGCCCTCGCTGTCCTGTAGGGCCATCAGATGCGGAACTTTGCTCTTGGCGTGTCCCCTGGATCCATCTCTCCGCTAAATTAGACACGGCACGAGCGGGTAAACAGAGCTTTCGTAAATTAATCCGATGCCGCCCATCCGTGCATGCATCCAATCATGGAACTATTGAACACTTAGTTTCCATGTGGGGGCCGTACCGTACGTGCATGAGTGGACCAGCTGAGAAAAAGATCTATCGATCGTGATCGATGGAGGCAGCTGCTGCGCTCGTAGATCTCGCGAGAAATTTGTTGGGGGATAGATGCGATCGCCTAACGGCAACGGGGCTAGGTACAGCGCGAATGCTAATTCGGGACAAGCACTGCCCGTGGAGGGCCCCGATCGACGTACGAGAGCGAGTGGATTGCCCGTAGTTCTGTCTTTGCGGGGATTAGTTACCTGTGCGTGGTCCTCCGCTACTTCGATCGATCGATCGGGTGCGCATCTCTCAGCTTGTTCGTCAGCTAGCTAACAGGGTGTGATCAACGCATAGAGAAGATGAAATGGTTAAAGAGTAAGATTTGCAGGGTATGCAGCTTGGGGACCTGCACGCATGTACTTCTATGTAGATATGCGTGTACTGATGATGCTATAGGGTGATGAATTCATGCATGCATCGTCCACAGCGGTAGAAATATCTCCCAGTGTCATTATCTTTAAAGGCCACAATTTTTTTCATCCACCTCCTATAGACAGATATTATAATAATCTATATGGAAAAATGTAATCAACCCGACATACAGAGTACTTGGGATTGCTTCGCTGCTGCTTGGCACGTCTCGATAATAACTCTTCAAACTTAGCATTTTACATAATCACAAAGTATCCCAATCGGACACTAGGAATTGTGGAATACCGCTTTACATCTGAATGTTCTAATATCAGTATATTTAATTTTGAGATTTGGATTGTGCTTAGGGGGTGCCATCTCTCGTTTCTGTCAACGAGATAGCAATTTCTTGATGGGGTGCGTCGGTCGCCGAACGGCCGGAATGTCTCGGCAAGCTCGTGCCTGTCGATCTCCAGCAAGCCTCGCTGCGCTCGCCTAGTGCCCTATAGCCGCCTCGCTAGTTGCCGCCTCCTATCAATTGATCTGCTAGCAAACAAGTCATTTGGTCGCATAGGTGTATACGTATGCGTACGTTGTTCACTGGGTCAGTTGGTCTAGTTTAGGCCCAAGAAAATTAGCAGGAAGGTAGGCCCAAATGGCTAAATCTCTCCTTGGTGTCTTTTTAACATATAATTTGGTAATTCCAAGCCCAAATAACACGATCCAGCTAGCTAGAATTTGCATATTGATACCTATATGCTTAGTCACTTACGTCGGGCGGTCGCCATAGTCCGCCCTGTGGGCTCCTCCTCCGCCCTTGATAGATGCGACAAATAGATTAGGCTCAAGGCCGCATATAAACAGATAACCAAAGGCCAGTCTAGAATAAGCAATGGAGATCCCCAACTCGAAACCCTAACCGTAGCACAAAATAGGGGAGAGGAGGGTGTGGTAAATGACTCAAAATTCCGATGTCGGAAACATAGGACTCTCCGTCCCACTAGATAACCATGGCTGCGGGCGGGGCGGGGGATGCCGGGGCGAGGGGGACGGATAGGGGTGTTTGGCGGCGTAACGGAGCGGAATGCAGCGTGACTGAGATTGAGAGACGTCGGACATGGTGGATAATTTAATCTTTGCTGCTAAGTGACGTTCCAGATAAGTCATCGCCGATAACTTTTTCTTATCACATCAACAACACTTTCCCCCCGCTCAGTTCCCAGTGATCCAGTCCACCAACTGCTGAACGCCCAGCTATAATTTTTGCTGATCAGTTTGTTTATTGTTTGTCAGCAACTGACCTGATTCGTCAAAGTGCAACATCAAAGAGATGAAAAGAACACGTTATCTAACCTGGTGATTTAGATTGCGAAAAAATAATACTAAAAAGCGCTGATGAACGAGCTAACCTTATTTGGGAAATAAGTGATAGTGCACGTTGTGTTTGTTTGCAGCTCTGTGATGTGGATTTGTTTTCGGGGCTCATGTAACCATGTGATGAAACTTAATTATGTGTATTTTTAACATATAATTTGGTAACCATTTATTTTGGCGTGGATGTTGCAACGCTATGATAAAACTTTTTTAATGTCATCTATATATGTTCGAAGCCGGTGTGTGTTATGCCGGAGTATTGGTTTTACTTAATGCTTTTATCAGATTCCTATTATTACCTATATTGCGCTCATAGCAGAAAGGCATGTGGAGACACCATTAGTTAGCCCTTGATACACAATTTCATACCCATCATGTGATAAATAGATTTTTGTGAACTCGACATTGTATCCAATTTTCTAAAGAGAATATGGACATGGGTAGGCATCATGTGATAAAATTATTGATTTACATATTCAAATAAGAGATCATGGTATCAAATTTTTATTTTAGAATAGGGTCATGTGTGATGTGCCCAAGCAGCCCTCGACCTTGCATTGGGGAGTAGAGGTTCTATAGTACCATTCTTCTGATACTAGGTCTATAATCATATTTAGGATTCGATTTGAAACAATAAAAACCTGCCGCCTCCCTATGAAATATTACGCACCCGCAAGTTTCCTACACTATGAAACTCCCTTTGACCCCCAGCTGATATTATGTCCACAAGAAAGTGTCTGCATACGTGTTTCCATGTGTGTTTGTCGGGGGGCGATGCATGAACTTTATAGTATATTTATGCATATTCTAACATATTTAGATATTATATGATGTTATAATCATGTTTTGTATTGATTTATGGGGATTTTCCATCGATCCCCCTTATTTTGGTTATAACTCTGAAGAATAGAAAATACCTGTTTGTATGTATGTTGACGTTTCAGGGACCTTCTGGAACTCAAATTGACCAAGGATTTTTTTGGAATGAATATTTTTACATAAGAAGTAACTTGAGATGAAGAAAAGCCGAAGTGGGCCACCAGGGCCCAAACGAGCATAGGTGGCATGGGCCCCACCCCTAACCATGCCACCATAGCTTGTTTGGCCCACGTGCCTCCGATACCGTTATAGTCTTCACTCCAGATTGCTCAGCTTGACCTAAAAAGTCTTATATATAGACCCCCCCCCCCCCCGAAGCATTCTCGCGAGGAGGTGGTGGCGCGGTGTTGAATAGTGCCAGTTGGAAACCCCAAGAGAAGGTTTGATGAATATAGCAGCAAGTTTTCCCTCAGTTATGAAACCAAGGTTATCAATCCAGTAGGAAAAGCCAAACTCAAGAAGGTGATGCTTGCTAGCTTCGCGACAGCTCCGGACAATTTATAGGGCGCCTCGTCCAGTGCTTTGCTTTGCCAGCTGCAACGCGGAACCTGCACACAACACAACCAAATACTTTGCTCCCAACTTACGATGAGGTTGTCAATCTCACCGGTTTGCTGTAAACAAAGGAATGAGCATATCGAGTGGAGAGCAATAGTAGTATGCGAGTAAAGTAAACAGTGCGAGTAAAGTAAACAGGTGATAGCAATATAAAGGAAATAGGACCGGGGTCCACAGTTCACTAGTGGTGTCTCTCCATAAGATAAAATAACACATGCTGGGTAAACAAATTACAGTTGGGCAATTGATAGAATAAAGATAACGTGCATATGTCGAGAGGATCACTATGAGATTTACTCTGGGCATTACAACAAAATATATAGACAGCCATCCAACTGCATCTATGACTAATAATCCACTTGCAAGGAATCAATCTGAGAACCCCACAAGTATTAAGTTGCGAACAACATATAACTGCATTAAGCAAAGTGTGTAATGTAAACAAAGCATATGCCCTTGGACATATGAATGTTGTTTTCTCCCTAGTGGCAACAACACATCTATAACCTTAGAGGTTTCTGTCACTCCCCCAGATTAAATAGAGGCATGAACCCAACTATCGAGCATAAATACCCCCTCTTGGAGTCACTAGTATCTACTCGGCCAAGATAGCTACTAACAGCGGAGAGCATGCAAGATCATAAACAACATAGCGATAACATAAGATAATATTCACCACATCAACTCAATCATAACACCAATATTCATTGGATCCCAATAAACACAACATGTAGAACTACATAAAGGTAGTCTCGATCATGTAAGGCAGCTCACGAGATTTAAACATGAAGCACATAGTGGAGAAGACAACCATCTAGCTACTGCTATGGACCCATAGTCCAAGGTAGACTACTCACTCATCGCGCTGGAGGCAAGCATGGCGATGAAGAAGACCTCCGGTGGCGATTCCCCTCTCCGGCAGGGTGCCGAGAAGAGCTTCTGGACCCTCCCGATCTCGGGTCGATGACGGCAGTGGATCGCGATGTGTTTCTAGAAAAGTGATAGGGCGGCGCAGCCAGGCCTTGGGCCGCGCCCCCTGGTGGTGAGGCCACCCTCTGGCTTGGTTCCGTCTCCTCTTCGGTTCTCTGGAAGCTTCGGTAAATTTCTGGATGTTTGGCTTTTGTTTCGTCCAATTCTGAGAATATTTCCTGTGTAACTTTTCTGAAACACAAAAACAGCAGAAAACAGGGAACTGACACTGTGGCATCTCGTTAATAGGTTAGTTCCGGAAAATGCATAAAAATGCCACGAAGTGTAATGAAACACTAAGCAAATGGTGTAAAAACAAGCATGGAGCATCAATAATTATAGATACATTTGAGACGTATCAGCATCCCCAAGCTTAACTCCTGCTCGTCCTCGAGTAGGTAAGTGATAACAAAAGAAATAATTTTTGAGGTGACATGGACCTACACAATCTTAACCATAAATGTAAGCGTTGTGCGCTGGGATCAAAAGAACTTAAAACATAGGCATGAAAGATATAATCTTGATAGAAGAAACTTAGCAACCATGTTATAACATGAGAAAGAACACAAATAAAAGATCATGAAAATGAAACAATGAAAGTCAAACGTGTGTTCAAATCATAGGGAAAAACATACAAATGGTTTTTAGCTTGTCCTTCATGAGAGAGCAAAACATAAATGCATAGGACACCTTCAAGTTTAAGAGGGCGACTAGATACAAATAATTTAAGAACAAGTGAAACCAACATTATGAATCAATCAATGAAAACTTTGGGACAATGCACATTATACTCAGAATGACAACTATGCTCTCTTAGACGGTGCATAAAGGTAGAAGGTGGAGACTCAACATAAAAGTAAAAGAAAGGCCCTTCGCGGAGGGAAGTGATGGTGCCAAGTTGATGAAGTAAATAACTGGCCCGTTGGGAACCGCAAGAGGAAGGTGTGATGAGTATAGCAGCAGATTTTCTCTCAGTTAAGAAACCAAGGTTATGTCGATCAGGAGAAGAGCAGAAAATACGACTGAAGGTGATGCTTGCTAGTTTGCGACAACTTCGGACAATTTATATATGGCACCTCGTCCAAGCTTTGCTTGCTAGCTGCAACGCGGAACCTGCACATAACACAACCAAGTACTTTTCTCCCAACTTGCGATGAGGTTGTCAATCTCGCTGGTTTGCTTGAAACAAAGGTTATGAGCGTATCGAGTGGAAAACAGTAGAAGAATGCGAGTAAAGTAAACAGTGCGAGTAAAGTAAACATGTGATAGCAATATGATGGAAATAGGACCGGGGTCCATAGTTCACTAGTGGTGTCTCTCCATAAGATAAATAACACATACTGGGTAAACAAATTACAGTTGGGCAATTGATAGAATAAAGATAAACGTGATATGTCAAGAAGATCACTATGCGATTTACTCTGGGCATTACAACAAAATACATAGACCGCCATCCAACTGCATCTATGACTAATAATCCACTTGTGGCGAATCAATCTGAGAACTCCACAAGTATTAAGTTGCAAACAACAGATAATTGCATTAAGCAAAGTGTGTAATGTAAACAAAGCATATGCCCTTGAGCATATGAATGTTGTTTTCTCCCTAGTAGCAACAGCACATCTACAACCTTAGAGGTTTCTGTCACTCCCCCAGATTAAATAGAGGCATGAACCCACTATCGAGCATAAATACCGCCTCTTGGAGTCACTAGCAACTACTCGGCCAAGATAGCTACTAACAACGGAGAGCATGCAAGATCATAAACAACATAGAGATAACATAAGATATATTTCAGTATAGCAACTCAATCATAACACCAATATTCATCGGATCCCAACAAACCAAACATGTAGAATTACATAACGGTGATCTCAATCATGTAGGGCAGCTCATGCGATCTAAACATGAAGCACAAGGTGGAGAAGACAACCATCTAGCTACTACTATGGACCCATAGTCCAAGGTAGACTACTCACTCATCGCTCTGGAGGCAAGCATGGCGATGAAGAAGACCTCCGGTGGCGATTCCCCTCTCCGGCAGGGTGCCGGGAAGAGCTTCTGGACCCTCCCAATCTTCAGGTCGACGGCGGCGGTGGATTGCGATGTGTTCTGGAAAATTGATTGGGTACTTAGGTTTTTTCCGTCGGGGGGTCTTTATAGGCGAAGGGGCATCGTCAGAAGTGGCCCGAGGAGCTCTCACACATAGGGGGCGCGGCCATGCCCCTGGCCGCGCCACCCTAGTGTGTGGGGCCCTCGTGGCCCCCCTCCAACTCCTCTTCAGATCTCTGGAAGCTTCCGGGAAAAATAAGACTTCAGGAACTTGTTTTGTCCAATTCCGAGAATATTTCCTGTGTATCACTTCTGAAACACAAAAACTGCAGAAAACAGGGAACTGGCACTGTGGCGACTTATTAATAGGTTAGTTCCGGAAAATGCATAAAAGTGCCACGAAGTGTAACGAAACAGTAGGCAAATGGTGTAAAAACAAGCATGGAGCATCAAAAATTATAGATACGTTGGAGACGTATCAAGCATCCCCAAGCTTAACTCCTGCTCGTCCTCGAGTAGGTAAGTGATAACAAAAGAATAATTTTTGAGGTGACATGCACCTACACAATCTTGATCATGTATGTAAGCATTTGTGAGCTGGGATCATAAGAACTTAAAACATGGGCATGAAGATATAATCTTGACAATAAGAACTTAGCAACCATGTTATGAACATGCAAATGAACACAAACAAAAGATCATGAAAATGAAAAAATGAAAGTCAAACGTGTGTTCAAATCATAAGGAAAAACATACAAATGGTTTTCAGCTTGTCCTTCATGGAGAGCAAAACATAAATGCATAGGACACCTTCAAGTTTAAGAGGGCGACTAGATACAAATAATTTGAGAACAAGTGAAACCAACAATATGAATCAATCAATGAAAACTTTGGGACAATGCACATTATACTAAGAATGACAACTTTGCTCTCTTATGGTGCATAAAGAAAGAAGGTGGTGACTCAACATAAAAGTAGAAGAAAGGCCCTTCGCAGAGGGAAGCAGTGATTGCAAGTTTTATAACCTTAAAAAATTATGGTACTTACCGGCTTTGAGCTCTCATTGCCCCCGTCATAGGCATCTTGAATGGTTAGAGTTAATGCGTGAACAATTATGATGCATATGCTTGACAAATCATAAGTTGAAAACCTCGTGTCCCGTGAATACGAGTACCCAAACCCCATGCTACTTTACTTAGAGTCCCAAGCAAGGCTCTTGTCATTGTAAGTATATATGTATCATCGAGAACCGCCAACGGGGTACCTCCATGCCCGATGACATGGAACAAGCCCACATCAAAATGACAGGACAAGCAGACAATGAACACCTCGACATCTCTTTTATTTGCCATTTGTTTAGCTTTTTATTGTGAGATGCGTCGTCGAATGTCCACTATGGGTATGCTGCAAATTTCCACCATGAATTATGCATGGCTTAGATTGGCGGCCCAGGCGTTTCCCTAACACATATACAAACTCCATGATCCCCACAAGATTCCCAATTCATTTCACACCGCGGGCATCCATAAACAAAAGATCACGATATCAACTCAAATAAGAAGTGCAATGTTGAAAGCTTGCCCCATGACAGCATGGTTGGGCTAGTATCCAACTTCCAACTTGCAAGAATAACAACTCAACATAAAAGACCACAATGTCAAATTTTTAAGAACGGGAAAAAGTAAAGTGTGCCTTCCGGTTCGTGAGAGCTTTACTGACCAATTTTCACATAACACTGGTAAGAGTTTAATTGGAAGAGAAAATAAAAGCAAGTCAAATTTACTTGGAATAGCAAATTGCTAGTAGGTATGTATGGTGGACACTTTGGTAAACTTTGGCATTTAGGAGTTGGATGCACGAGTAGAGCTCATACTCAGTACAAGGCGAGGGCTAGCAAAAGACTGGGAGCGACCAACTAAGAGAGCAATAATGGCCATAATCATGCAAAGCGACAAAGCAACATTAAAAGAAGCATAAGATGGCATCAAAAGTCAAAAACTAAATGATCATAGAGGCTATTGGCGACTTTGTATGAGTCTAACATGTGTGAGCATGCGCCAAGTCAACCCAAATAAAGCATCAAGGAGAAAACCAAAATAATGTTTCCAAATAATTAAAAACAACGCATGATTTTTTCAAAGGCTCATTAAGCAATCTCAGTTATTTGAGACAAGTCATGCTACAGCAAAACCACTAAGCATACTATCAAAAAGACATCAAGCATGACATGAAAAAGCCTAAGCCGCAGTCTACACAAGCTCCTTCTTGTACCACTTTTTTGCATAAAGCTTTTTCTCTTTTCCAACACCATTTGAAATTTTTTAAGACACCTCTTTTGATGAAAACCAATAAAGATCAGAGGCAAAAATACACCTTGATGAAAATATATGACAAGGTCTGAACGCATAATAAGGCGAAAACGAAAACCAAAAGCAGTAGCAGAAAAAGAAGAACACTCGGTGAAATTGTAAGAATGAAAACGGAGTGTTCTTGGCAAATGAAAACGAGTACATCTCCTCCAAAAGAAATTTGTTGGGGTCCAACCATTTATTGCAGCAAACAAAACTAAGCTAACTAAGAAAACTAAAACAACAGACGCTCCAAGAAAAACACATAGTGCATGAAGCAATAAAAATATAGTGTCTTGAAAGGTGACCTGATTTTTGCCGATGAAGAAGGGGTGCCTCGTGGGCATCCCCAAGCTTTGACGCTTTTACTTCTTGGATATTTCTTGGGGTGATTCATGGGCATCCCCAAGCTTGAGCTTTTGTCCATTCTTCAACTCATCTCATCATTCTCCAATCCCTACACTTGAAAACTTCCTTCATACAAAACTAAACATAATTCTATTAGCAACATTAGTGTAGCATAACATATAATCAACCTCTTTTTGCTTCAGGTTTCAACCCAAAACCACCACATATATAGCATATAATACTGTAGCTACTTTCCTAAAAGTTCCATGATCAAAAGAACTCAAAAGAAAGCGATAAAGCGGCAAACACAAATATTGGCAGAAATCTGTCAAAACAGAACAGCTGACAAAGGTCGAATTTTTGAGGGGTTTTCTGTTGCTCAAATCAAAAAGTGGTCAACTAACGAAAGTTTGGATATAACCTGGGGCATATGCACAAGAAATCGCAGGTCCAAAAGATATACAGAGAATTTATACGAATTTTTACGGTGCAGCACCGAAAACAGTTTCAGGACAGCAACATCCCCAAATCTTTACCTCACTCGAATTAGAGGCTTCTCTTGGCACAACAATAAAATAAAAAGGATAAGGAGCGGTCATTACAGTAGTAATGACTTCCAAGACTCAAATAAAAGAAAAAGTACTAAAAATAAAACATTGGGTTATCTCCCAAGAGCGCTTTTCTTTAACGCCTTTGAGCTAGGCGCAGAAAATTGCGAATCAAGTAACATCAAGTGATGAAGCATCAAGCTCATAATTTGATCTAAGAATAGAGTCAAAAAGTAATTTCTTCCTTTTCCTAGGGAAGTGTTCCATACCTTTCTTTAGTGGGAATTGATATTTGATGGTGCCTTCTCTCATATCAATAATGCCACCTACAGTTCGAAGAAAAGGTCTTCCCAAAATAATAGGACATGAAGCATGGCATTCAACGTCCATAACAAGAAAATCAACGGGAACAAGGTTATTGTTAACCACAATAAGAACATCATTAATTCTTCCCAAAGGTTTCTTCTTAGCAACATCAGAAATAGGAATATCATAATAACACTTTTCAAGCGGTGGTAAATCAAGCATGTCATAAATCTTTCTAGGCATGATAGAAATACTAGCACCTAGATCACATAAAGCATGGCAATCAAAACCATTAACATGCATATCAATGATGGGTTCCCAACCATCTTCTAACTTCTTGGGAACAGAAGCTTTTTGTTGCAACTTTTCATCCCTAATTTTTATGAGAGCATTGGTAATATGCTTAGTAAAAGCAATATTTAAAGAACTAGCATTGGGAGTCAAAGCAAGCTTTTGCAAGAACAAAATAACTTCAGATATATTGCCGCCATCAACATCAAAATCATTAAAAGAAGTAGAGCTATCATCTCCTACACTCCGAAAAATTTCAGCACTCTTCTGAGAAAAAGTTTTGGCAGTTTTAGGCTTCTTAACACAAGGAGTGGGAGTTTTCTCTACACCAATCAAAGTAAGAGGATTGCTAGCATTAGGAGCAACATCATTAGAGGTAGTAATGGTACATACCTTCATCTCTCTAGCCATCTCATCTTCTCTTTCCCACCTGGCATGCAATTCCGCTAACAATCTAATATTTTCATCAATTCCAACTTGAATAGCATTAGCAGTAGCAAAAACATTGTTCTCTTTCACATCATTAGGCAACACTTTTAATTTCAGAATTTCAAGATCATGAGCAAGGCTATCAACTTTAGAAGCAAGAATATCAATTTTGCCTAACTTTTCCTCAACAGACTTGTTAAAAGCAGTTTGCTTACCGATGAAGTCCTTGAGCATTACCTCAAGCTCGGAGGGCGCGGCCCTAGTGTTGTTGTAGGAGTTACCATAAGAATTACCATACCCATTACCATTGGTAGAAGGATACGGCCTATAATTGTTACTAGCAAAATTGTTCCTATAAGCATTGTTGTTAAAATTATTGTTTCTAATGAAATTCACATCAACATGCTCTTCTTGAGCAACCAAAGAGGCTAAAGGAACATTATTAGGATCAATATGAGTCCTATCATTAGCGAGCATAGCCATAATGGTATCAATCTTATCACTCAAGGAAGAGGTTTCCTCAACAGAATTTACCTTCTTACCTTGCGGAGCTCTCTCGGTGTGCCATTCGGAATAATTTACCATCATGTTGTCAAGTAGCTTTGTCGCGGCGCCCAAGGTAAGGGGCATAAAAGTGCCTCCAGCAGCTGAATCAAGTAGGTTCCTCGAAGAAAAATTCAGTCCTGCATAAAAAGTTTGGACAATTCTTTATCATAGATTTCATTCTTTCCCAAGCTTGAGCAACATGTTCATTATCAAACTGACTAAACTTCATAATATTGCTATGCAGAGATATAATCTTAGCAGGAGGATAGTATCTACCAATAAAAGCATCCTTACACTTAGCCCATGAATCAATACTATTCTTGGTCAAAGACAGCAACCAATCTTTAGCTTTTCCTCTCAAAGAAAAAGGAAACAACTTGAGCTTAATAATATCACTTTCTACATCCTTATATTTCTGCATCTCACATAGCTCAACAAAATTGTTGAGATGAGCTGCAGCATCTTCAGTACTAGCACCAGAAAATTGCTCTTTCATAACAAGGTTCAATAAAGCAGGCTTAATCTCATAAATGTTTGCAGCAGGAGCAGGTGGTGCAATAGGAGTGCAGATAAAATCACTATTGTTCGTGCTAGTGAAGTCACACAACTTGGTGTTTTCAGGAGTAGCCATTTCAGCAAAACTAAAAGTAGACAAGTAAAAACAACTACCAAGGATTCTAATTTTTTTGGGTTTTTGATATAAAACGATGCAAGTAAAATAAATAAAGTAAAGCAAAACAATAACAAAGTAAAGGATGTGCGTGCGAAAAACTCCCCTTGCAGAGGTCTTCCACTCTTCCCCGACAACGGCGCCAGAAAAACTGCTTGATGGTGCCAAGTTGATGAAGTAAATAACCGGCCCGTTGGGAACCCCAAGAGGAAGGTGTGATGAGTATAGCAGCAGATTTTCCCTCAGTTAAGAAACCAAGGTTATGTCGATCAGGAGAAGAGCAGACAATACGACTGAAGGTGATGCTTGCTAGTTTGTGACAGCTTCGGACAATTTATATATGGCGCCTTGTCCAAGCTTTGCTTGCTAGCTGCAACGCAGAACCTGCACACAACACAACCAAGTACTTTGCTCCCAACTTGCGATGAGGTTGTCAATCTCACCGGTTTGCTTGAAACAAAGGTTATGAGCGTATCGAGTGGAAAACAGTAGAAGAATGCGAGTAAAGTAAACAGTGCGAGTAAAGTAAACAGGTGATAGCAATATGATGGAAATAGGACCGGGGTCCACAGTTCACTAGTGGTGTCTCTCCATAAGATAAATAACACATGCTGGGTAAACAAATTACAGTTTGGCAATTGATAGAATAAAGATAAACGTGATATGTCAAGAAGATCACTATGCGATTTACTCTGGGCATTACAACAAAATACATAGACCGCCATCCAACTGCATCTATGACTAATAATCCACTTGTGGCGAATCAATCCGAGAACTCCACAAGTATTAAGTTGCGAACAACAGATAATTGCATTAAGCAAAGTGTGTAATGTAAACAAAGCATATGCCCTTGAGCATATGAATGTTGTTTTCTCCCTAGTAGCAACAGCACATCTACAACCTTAGAGGTTTCTGTCACTCCCCCAGATTAAATAGAGGCATGAACCCACTATCGAGCATAAATACCCCCTCTTGGAGTCACTAGCAACTACTCGGCCAAGATAGCTACTAACAACGGAGAGCATGCAAGATCATAAACAACATAGAGATAACATAAGATATATTTCAGTATAGCAACTCAATCATAACACCAATATTCATCGAATCCCAACAAACCAAACATGTCGAATTACATAACGGTGATCTCAATCATGTAGGGCAGGTCATGCGATCTAAACATGAAGCACAAGGTGGAGAAGACAACCATCTAGCTACTGCTATGGACCCATAGTCCAAGGTAGACTACTCACTCATCGCTCCGGAGGCAAGCATGGCGATGAAGAAGACCTCCGGTGGCGATTCCCCTCTCCGGCAGGGTGCCGGGAAGAGCTTCTGGACCCTCTCGATCTTTGGGTCGACGGCGGCTGCGGATCGCGATGTGTTCTGGAAAAAATTGATCGGGTACTTAGGTTTTTTCTGTCGGGGGGTCTTTATAGGCGAAGGGGCATCGTTAGAAGTGGCCCGAGGGGCTCGCACACATAGGGGGCGCGGCCAGGCCCCTAGCCGCGCCACCCTGGTGTGTGGGGCCCTCGTGGCCCCCCTCCAACTCCTCTTCGGATCTCTGGAAGCTTCCGGGAAAAATAAGACTTCAGGAACTTGTTTCGTCCAATTCCGAGAATATTTCCTGTGTATCACTTCTGAAACACAAAAACAGCATAAAACAGGGAACTGGCACTGTGGCGACTTGTGAATAGGTTAGTTCCGGAAAATGCATAAAAGTGCCACGAAGTGTAACGAAACAGTAGGCAAATGGTGTAAAAACAAGCATGGAGAATCAAAAATTATAGATACGTTGGAGACGTATCAGGAAGCAGTGATTAAACATGTGCTAGAGCTTTTCATTTGTAAAACAGAGAGATAAACCTTGGGTTTTGAGAGGTGGTTGCTTTTGTCAACGACTTGCAATGGGGTTCTTACTATCTTCCATACAAAAATAAAGCAAGTTTTTGAGAGAGATTGGCACTTTTGTGCTCTTTTATAAAGCTTGGCACTCCTCCCCACCTTTTTTCCTTTCTCAAACCATGGCTAACCGATTCCACCGGGTGCCCACCAACATTCACATACCATGGCAGAGTGCCTTTTTTCTTTCTTTTTTTCTTTTTTTTTCTTTTTGGAATAAGACAATATGGAAGATAGCAAATCTGACCACTACGTCCCCATGAGCTGAAAACAGTGTCACAAAACGAGAAGTGTTTTGAAGGTTTTTTTCAAAGGTAGCACATGAAAATTTACTTGGGATGGCTTACAAATACCATGTATAGGAATTTATAGTGGACACAATGGCAAACTTGGTTTTTAGGAGTTGGATGCACGAGTAGAGCTCATACTCAGTACAAAATGAGGGCTAGCAAAAGACTGGGAGCGACCAACTAAGAGAGCAATAACGGCCATAATCATGCAGAGCGACAAAGCGACATTAAAAGCAGCATAAGATAGCATCAAAAGTTAAAAACTAAATGATCATAGCGGCTTATGGTGAATTTGTATGAGTCTAACATGTGTGAGCATGCGCTAAGTCAACCCAAATAAAGCATCAAGGAGAAAACCAAAATAATGCTTCCAAATAATTAAAACAACGCATGATTTTTTCAAAGGCTCATTAAGCAATCTCAGTCATTTGAGACAAGTCATGCTACAGCAAAACCACTAAGCATACTATCAAAAAGACATCAAGCATGACATGCAAAAGCCTAGGCCACAGTCTACACAAGCTCCTTCTTGTACCACTTTTTTGCATAAAGCTTTTTTCTCTTTTCCAACACCATTCGAACTTTTTTGAAACAACTCTTTTGATGAAAACCAACATGGACCAGAGGTCCAAATACACCTTGATGCAAAGATATAACAAGATCTGAACAAAAATCAAGGCAAAAAATGAAAACTAAACGCAGTAGCAGAAAAAGAGAACACTCGTTGAAACGATAAGAGTGAAAAACGGAGTGTTCTTGGCAAATGAAAAGCAAGGCAACTTCTCCGAAAGAAATTTGTTGGGGTCCAACCATTTATTTCAGCAAACAAAACTAAACTAAACTGAAAACTAAAACAACTGACGCTCCAAGAAAAACGCATAGTGCATGAAGCAATAAAAATATAGTGTGTTAAAAGGTGACCTGATTTTTGCCGATGAAGAAGGGGTGCCTCGGGGGCATCCCCAAGCTTTGACGCTTGTACTTCTTGCATATTTCTTGGGGTGAATGGGCATCCCCAAGCTTGAGATTTTGTCCATTCTTCAACTCATCTCATCATTCTCCGATCCCTACACTTGAAAACTTCCTTCATACAAAACTCAACACAACTCTATTAGCAACATTAGTGTAAGCATAACATTGAATCAACCCTTTTTGCTTCAGGTTTCAACTCAAAGCCACCACATATAAAGCATATACTACTGTAGCAACTTCCCCAAAAGTTCCGTGATCAAAAGAACTGAAAAAGAAAGCGATTGAGCAGCAAACACAAATAATGACAGAAATATGTCAAAACAGAACAACTGACAAAGGTCGAATTTTTAAAAGGTTTTCTGTTGCTCAAATCAAAAAGTGTTAAACTAATGAAAGTTTGGATATAACCTGGGGCATATTCACAAGAAATTGCAGGTCCAAAAGATATACTGAGAATTTTAACGAATTTTTACGGTACAACACCGAAATCTGTTTCAGGACAGCAACATCCCCAAATCTTACCTCACTCAAATTAGAGGCTTCTCTTGGCACAAAAACGAAATAAAAATGATAAGGAGAGGTCATTAAAGTAGTAATAACTTCCAAGACTCAAATAAAAGAAAAGGAACTGAAAGTAAAAACATTGGGTTATCTCCCAAGAGTGCTTTTCTTTAACGCCTTTGAGCTAGGCGCAGAAAGTGCGAATCAAGTAATATCGAAAGAGGCATTAAGATCAACTGCAGAAGTCTTTTCAATAAGGCATTGTATTTCATCCACATAAGTTTTTGAAGACCCTTGTGATCACGCTTTGGTTCACTCAATTCACTAAAAAGATTTTTGGGACAGATCCAATCAAAATTATTTTCAAAAGCTTCATACAATCCCAAGAGCTTGTTAGGTATTGGTATTTCGTTTCCTTCATTGTTTGTACTAATAACCTTTATATGTGAGCCAAGCTTATTAAAACGCTTAAGAACTTTTCTAGCTTCAATGGCAACATCTCTAAATTCTATGCGCAAAGTTTCCAAGATAAAAGCATTCTTTTCAGGATCCTCAATATCATGAAGCTTAAGAAATATGTGTTGCATAAAAGGATTAAGGCTAGCAAACCTGGCTTCTAACATGTGAACTAAATAAGCAGAAGCAATTTCATAACTAGGAGCAAGCTCAGCCAAAGACTTTTCCTCAACATCTTTATGCATACTAATATGATTAAAGAACTCCTCGATGTTACTTTTCCCAATAATTGAACCACTACCTACTGAGAGATCCTCCAAAACATACTTAGGGAACAACATAATGAACTAGAAGTAATAAAGTAACAACTATAAAGGTAACTATTTTTTTGTGTTTTTGATAAACGAAACAAGTAAAAATAAAGTAAAGCAAAACTTAAAACAAAGTAAAGGATGTGCGTGCGAAACTCCCCTTGCAGAAGTCTTCTTTTTCCCCGACAACGGCGCCAGAAAACTTGTTGGTGGCGCGGTGTTGAATAGTGCTAGTTGGAAACCCCAAGAGAAGGTTTGATGAATATAGCAGCAAGTTTTCCCTCAGTTATGAAACCAAGGTTATCAATCCAGTAGGAAAAAGCCAAACTCAAGAAGGTGATGCTTGGTAGCTTTGCGACAGCTCCGGACAATTTATAGGGCACCTCGTCCAGTGCTTTGCTTTGCCAGCTGCAACGCGGAACCTACACACAACACAACCAAATACTTTGCTCCCAACTTACGATGAGGTTGTCAATCTCACCGGTTTGATGTAAACAAAGGAATGAGCATATCAAGTGGAGAGCAATAGTAGTATGCGAGTAAAGTAAACAGTGCAAGTAAAGTAAACAGGTGATAGCAATATAAAGGAAATAGGACCGGGGTCCACAGTTCACTAGTGGTGTCTCTCCATAAGATAAAATAACACATGCTGGGTAAACAAATTATAGTTGGGCAATTGATAGAATAAATATAACGTGCATATGTCGAGAGGATCACTATGAGATTTACTCTGGGCATTACAACAAAATACATAGACCGCCATCCAACTGCATCTATGACTAATAATCCACTTGCGAGGAATCAATCCGAGAACCCCACTAGTATTAAGTTGTGAACAACAGATAACTGCATTAAGCAAAGTGTTTAATGTAAACAAAGCATATGGCCTTGGACATATGAATGTTGTTTTCTCCCTATTGGCAACAGCACATCTACAACCTTAGAGGTTTCTGTCACTCCCCCAGATTAAATAGAGGCATGAACCCAACTATCGAGCATAAATACCCCCTCTTGGAGTCACTAGTATCTACTCGGCCAAGATAGCTACTAACAACGGAGAGCATGCAAGATCATAAACAACATAGAGATAACATAAGATAATATTCAGCACATCAACTCAATCATAACACCAATATTTATCGGATCCCAACAAACACAACATGTAGAATTACATAAAGGTAGTCTCGATCATGCAAGGCAGTGATACGTCTCAAACGTATCTATAATTTTTGATGCTCCATGCTTGTTTTTACACCATTTGCTTAGTGTTTCATTACACTTCGTGGCACTTTTATGCATTTTCCGGAACTAACCTATTAACAAGTTGCCACAGTGCCAGTTCCCTGTTTTCTACTGTTTTTGTGTTTCAGAAAAGTTACATAGGAAATATTCTCGGAATTGGACGAAACCAAAGCCAGTCGCCCAGAATTTCACTGAAGCTTTCAGAGAACCGAAGAGGAGACGGAGTGGGGCCACGAGGGCCCCACACAACAGGCGGCGCGGCCAGGGGCTGGGCCACGCCCCCTATGTGTGAGGGAGCCTCGGTCGACTCCTGAGGATGCCCCTTCGCCTATAAAGACCCCCCGACGGAAAAAACCTAAATACCCAATCACTTTTCCAGAACACATCGTGATCCGCCGCTGCCATCGACCCGAAGATCGGGAGGGTCCAGAAGCTCTTCCCGGCACCCTGCCGGAGAGGGGAATCGCCACTGGAGGTCTTCTTCATCGCCATGCTTGCCTCCAGAGCGATGAGTGAGTAGTCTACCTTGGACTATGGGTCCATAGCAGTAGCTAGATGGTTGTCTTCTCCACCATGTGCTTCATGTTTAGATCTCATGAGCTGCCTTACATGATTGAGATCACCGTTATGTAATTCTACATGTTGTGTTTGTTGGGATCCGATGAATATTGGTGTTATGATTGAGTTGAAGTACTGAATTTTATCTTATGTTATCTCTATGTTGTTTATGATCTTGCATGCTCTCCGTTGTTAGTAGCTATCTTGGCCAAGTAGTTGCTAGTGACTCCAAGAGGGGGTATTTATACTCGATAGTGGGTTCATGCCTCTATTTAATCTGGGGGAGTGACAGAAACCTCTAAGGTTGTAGATGTGCTATTGCTACTAGGGGGAAAACAACATTCATATGCTCGAGGGCATATGGTTTGTTTACATTATACACTTTGCTTAATGCAATTTATTTGTTGTTCGCAACTTAATACTTGTGGAGTTCTCGGATTGATTCGCCACAAGTGGATTATTAGTCATAGATGCAGTTGGATGGCGGTCTATGTATCTTGTTGTAATGCCCAGAGTAAATCTCATAGTGATCCTCTCATCATATGGACGTTGTCTTTATTCTATCAATTGCCCAACTGTAATTTGTTTACCCAGCATGTATTATTTTATCTTATGGAGAGACACCACTAGTGAACTGTGGACCCCGGTCCTATTTCCTTTATATTGCTATCACCTGTTTACTTTACTCGCATACTATTATCACTTTCCACTCGATACGCTCATACCCTTTGTTTCAAGCAAACCGGTGAGATTGACAACCTCATCGTAAGTTGGGAACAAAGTATTTGGTTGTGTGTGTGCAGGTTCCACGTTGCTATTGGTTGAAGACGCGCTAACAAGTTATCGTTAACGGCGCCCTTGTTAGAGCATCACACAGCTAGTGGGCATCACCTTCAGTCATTTGTCTCTCTCCTACTGGATTGATAACCTTGGTTTCATAACTGAGGGAAAACTTGCTGCTATATTCATCAAAACCTTCTCTTGGGGTTTTCCAACTGGCCGGTCATTTTTACTCCATCATCACGTTAACTCGGCCCCATCAAGTTTTCTGGCGCCGTTGCCGGGGAGGAAGAAGACTTCTGCGAGGGGAGTTTTCACACGCACATCCTTTACTTTGTTTTAAGTTTTGCTTTACTTTATTTTTACTTGCATCGTTTTATCAAAAATCCAAAAACAAAATTAGTTCCTACTATAGTTGTTATTTTTGTTGGTCTGTTATTGTCTTGCTTTATCATGCTTTCTATCAATGGTTGGTTTCTTTGAAACTAAATCTTTTTGGCAAGGTGGGTTCACGGAAGAGCAGCAAAATTATTATGAGGAACACTGCTTATCACAAAAAGGGAAACACTTATGGGAACAGATCAATAGATTGTATATCATTGCTAGAAACGTGTGCTCTACTTATAATGTTACTTATTGCTTTGATAGATCTTGTTGCTGTAGGAGGTATAAACACCTCCCTTTTCAATGTGATTATAATGATGATGTTACCATATCTTCTTATATTAATGGGAATTATGACTTTTATGATGTGGAACAAATTGAAGAATTTATTGCTTGGAAGGGTGCATTCGAACTTGCTTATTTGCTTGAAAATACTGATGATGCACCGTATAAATATGAGGTTTATGATATACTTACATTTTGCTTTGATAATTACAAGGAAGAAAATGGCTATATTCTTAAATATCTTAATAGATGCTCTCCAATGGAAGAGACTAATTCCTTGAAGGAGCCTATGGAAGAAGAAATTGCTAAAACTGGAAGCTCATTGGATAATAAAGAAGAGGAGAGTGATGATCAAGAGGAGGAAGAATGGAGCTACCCATGTCTACCTCCCAATAAGAGTAACTCTTTAACTAATACCTTATTTGATCGCCCTCCATGCTTAACAAAGGAGGATGAGTGTGATATTTATATTGTTGAGTTTGTCCATGATGCTACTGAAAATTATTATGAGAGAGGAAAATATGGTTGTTGGAATTCTCATGTTACTAAAACACCTCTCTTTATATTGAAAGTTCCAAAGTTCCTCTTGTTTAATCTACCCATACTTGTTACTATGTGCTTCTTTGATTTATTTTCTTACAAGATTCCTATGTATAGGAAGTGGGTTAGACTTAAATGTGTTTTATATTTGCTGCTTGATGCTCTCTTTTGCTTCAATTCATATTTCTTATGTGAGCATCTTCTCAAATTACCGAGCCTAGCTCAAAGGCGTTAAAGAAAAGCACTCTTGGGAGATAACCCAATGTTTTTACATTCAGTTCTTTTTCTTTTATTTGAGTCTTGGAAGTTATTACTACTGTAATGACCTCTTCTTATCTTTTTATTTCGTTGTTGTGCCAAGAGAAGCCTCTAATTTGAGCGAGGTAAGATTTGGGGATGTTGCTGTCCTGAAACAGTTTTCGGTGCTGTACCGTAAAAATTCGTGAAAATTCTCTGTATATCTTTTGGACCTGAGATTTCTTGTGCATATGCCCCAGGTTGTATCCAACCTTTCATTTGTTGAACACTTTTTGATTTGAGCAACAGAAAACCCCTCAAAAATTCGACCTTTGTCAGCTATTCTGTTTTGACAGATTTCTGCCAATATTTGTGTTTGCCGCTTTATCGCTTTCTTTTTGAGTTCTTTTGATCACGTAACTTTTGGGGAAGTTTCTACAGTAGTATATGCTTTATATGTGGTGGTTTTAGGTTGAAACTTAAAGCAAAAAGGGTTAATTATATGTTATGCTTACACTAATGTTGCTAATAGATTTGTGTTTAGTTTTGTATGAAGGAAGTTTTCAAGTGTAGGGATCGGAGAGTGATGAGATGAGTTGAAGAATGGACAAAAGCTCAAGCTTGGGGATGCCCATGCATCACCCCAAGAAATATCCAAGAAGTACAAGCGTCAAAGCTTGGGGATGCCCCCGAGGCACCCCTTCTTCATCGGCAAAAATCAGGTCACCTTTCAAAACACTATATTTTTATTGCTTCATGCATTATGCGTTTTTTCTTGGAGCGTCAGTTGTTTTTAGTTTTCAGTTTAGTTTAGTTTAGTTTGCTGCAATAAATGGTTGGACCCCAACAAATTCCTTTTGGAGAAGTTGCCTTGCTTTTCATTTGCCAAGAACACTCCATTTTTCACTCTTATTCGTTTCAACAAGTGTTCTCTTTTTCTAGAACTGTGTTTAGTTTTCGATTTTCGCCTTGATTTGTGTTCAGATCTTGTTATATATTTTCATCAAGGTGTATTTTTGCCTCTGGTCCTTATTGGTTTTCATCAAAAGAGGTGTTTATAAAAAGTTTGAATGGTGTTGGAAAAGAGAAAAAGCTTTATGCAAAAAAGTGGTACAAGAAGGAGCTTGTGTAGACTGCGGCTTAGACTTTTTCATGTCATGCTTGATGTCTTTTTGATAGTATGCTTAGTGGTTTTGCTGTAGCATGACTTGTCTCAAATAACTAAGATTGCTTAATGAGCCTTTGAAAAAATCATGCGTTGTTTTTATCGTTTGGAAGCATTATTTTGGTTTTCTCCTTGATGCTTTATTTGGGTTGACTTGGCGCATGCTCACACATGTTAGACTCTTACAAAGTCGCCAATAGCCTCTATGATCATTTAGTTTTTGACTTTTGATGCCATCTTATGCTTCTTTTAATGTTGCTTTGTCGCTTTGCATGATTATGGCCGTTATTGTTCTCTTAGTTGGTCGCTCCCAGTCTTTTGCTAGCCTTCGTTTTGTACTGAGTATGAGCTCTACTCGTGCATCCAACTCCTAAAAACCAAGTTTACCATTGTGTCCACCATACATACCTATTAGCAATTTGCTATTCCAAAGTACATTTGACTTGCTTTTATCTACTCTTCAAATTAAACTCTTACCAGTGTTATGCGAAAATTGGTCAGTAAAGCTCTCACAAACCAGATGGCAGATTTTACTTTCCTCGCTTTAGAAATTTGACATTGTGGTCTTTTATGTTGAGTTGTTATGCTTGCAAGTTGTAAGTTGGGAATTAGCCCAGCCATGCCGTCATGGGGCAAGCTTTCAACATTGCACTTCTTATTTGAGTTGATATCGTGATCTTTTGTTTATGGATACTCGCGGTGTGAAATGAATTGGGAATCTTGTGAGATCATGGAGTTTGTACATGTGTTAGAGAAACGCCTGGGCCGCCAATCTAAGCCATGCATAATTCATGGTGGAAATTTGCAGCATGCCCATAGTGGACATTCGACGACACATCTCAAAATAAAAAGCTATACAAATGGTAAATAAAAGAAATGTCGAGGTGTTCATTTTCTCCTTGTCCTGTCATTTTGATGTGGGCTTGTTCCATATCATCGGGCACGGAGGTACCCCGTTGGCGGTTCTCGATGATACGCGTATACTTACAATGACAAGAGCTTGCTTGGGACTCTAAGTAAAGTAGCATGAGGTTTGGGTACTCGTATTCACGGGACACAAGGTTTTCAACTTATGATTTGTCAAGCATATGCAGCATAAGTGTTCTCGCATTAACTTTAACCATCCAAGATGCTTATGATAGGGGCAATGAGAGCTCAAAGCCGGTAAGTACCATAATTTTTGAAGGTTTATAAAACTTGCAATCACTGCTTCCCTCCGCGAAGGGCCTTTCTTTTACTTTTATGTTGAGTCACCACCTTCTACCTTTATGCACCATTAAGAGAGCATAGTTGTCATTCTTAGTATAATGTGCATTGTCCCAAAGTTTTCATTGATTGATTCATGATCATGGTTTCACTTGTTCTTAAATTATTTGTATCTAGTCGCCCTCTTAAACTTGAAGGTGTCCTATAAATTTATGTTTTGCTCTCTCATGAAGGACAAGCTGAAAACCATTTGTATGTTTTTCCCTATGATTTGAACACACGTTTGACTTTCATTGTTTCATATTCATGATCTTTTGTTTGTGTTCATTTTCATGTTATAACATGGTTGCTAAGTTTCTTCTATCAAGATTATATCTTTCATGCCCATATTTTAAGGTCTTTTGATCCCAGCGCACAACGCTTACATACATGATCAAGATTGTGTAGGTGCATGTCACCTCAAAAATTATTTCTTTTGTTATCAGTTACCTACTCGAGGACGAGCAGGAGTTAAGCTTGGGGATGCTGATACTTCTCAAACGTATCTATAATTTTTGATGCTCCATGCTTGTTTTTGCACCATTTGCTTAGTGTTTCGTTACACTTCGTGGCAGTTTTATGCATTTTTCGGAGCTAACCTATTAACAAGTTGCCACAGTGCCAGTTCCCCGTTTTCTGCTGTTTTTCTGTTTCAGAAAAGTTACACAGGAAATATTCTTGGAATTGGACGAAACCAAAGCCAGTCGCCCAGAATTTCACCGAAGCTTCCAGAGAACCGAAGAGGAGACGGAGTGGGGCCACGAGGGCCCCACACAACAGGGCGGCGCGGCCAGGGGCTGGGCCGCGCCCCCTATGTGTGAGGGAGCCTCGGTCCACTCCTGACGATGCCCCTTTGCCTATAAAGACCCCCCGACGGAAAAAACCTAAATACCCGATCACTTTTCCAGAACACATCGCGATCCGCCGCCACCATCGACCCAAAGATCGGGAGGGTCCAGAAGCTCTTCCCGGCACCCTGCCGGAGAGGGGAATCGCCACCGGAGGTCTTCTTCATCGCCATGCTTGCCTCCGGAGCGATGCGTGAGTAGTCTACCTTGGACTATGGGTCCATAGCAGTAGCTAGATGGTTGTCTTCTCCACCATGTGCTTCATGTTTAGATCTCATGAGCTGCCTTACATGATTGAGATCACCGTTATGTAATTCTACATGTTGTGTTTGTTGGGATCCGATGAATATTTGTGTTATGATTGAGTTGAAGTACTGAATTTTATCTTATGTTATCTCTATGTTGTTTATGATCTTGCATGCTCTCCGTTGTTAGTAGCTATCTTGGCCAAGTTGTTGCTAGTGACTCCAAGAGGGGGTATTTATGCTCGATAGTCGGTTCATGCCTCTATTTAATCTGGGGGAGTGACAGAAACATCTAAGGTTGTAGATGTGCTGTTGCTACTAGGGGGAAAACAACATTCATATGCTCGAGGGCATATGCTTTGTTTACATTACGCACTTTGCTTAATGCAATTTATCTGTTGTTCGCAACTTAATACTTGTGGAGTTCTTGGATTGATTTGCCACAAGTGGATTATTAGTCATAGATGCAGTTGGATGGCGGTCTATGTATCTTGTTGTAATGCCCAGAGTAAATCTCATAGTGATCCTCTCATCATATGCACGTTGTCTTTATTCTATCAATTGCCCAACTGTAATTTGTTTACCCAGCATGTATTATTTTATCTTATAGAGAGACACCACTAGTGAACTGTGGACCCCGGTCCTATTTCCTTTATATTGCTATCACCTGTTTACTTTACTCGCACTGTTTACTTTACTCGCATACTATTATCACTTTCCACTCGATACGCTCATACCCTTTGTTTCAAGCAAACCGGTGAGATTGACAACCTCATCGTAAGTTGGGAACAAAGTATTTGGTTGTATGTGTGCAGGTTCCATGTTGCTACTGGTTGAAGACGCCCTAACAAGTTATCATTAACGGCGCCCTTGTTAGATCATCACGCAGCTAGTGGGCATCACCTTCAGTCGTTTGTCTCTCTCCTACTGGATTGATAACCTTGGTTTCATAACTGAGGGAAAACTTGCTGCTATATTCATCAAAACCTTCTCTTGGGGTTTTCCAACTGGCCGGTCATTTTTACTCCATCATCACGTTAACTCGGCCCCATCAGGCAGCTCACAAGATCTAAACATGAAGCACATGGTGGAGAAGACAACCATCTAGCTACTGCTATGGACCCATAGGCCAAGGTAGACTACTCACTCATCACGCCGGAGGCAAGCATGGCGATGAAGAAGACCTCTGGTGTTGATTCCCCTCTCCGGCAGGGTGCCGGGAAGAGCTTCTGGACCCTCCCGATCTCGGGTCGACGACGGCGGTGGATCGCGATATGTTTCTGGAAAAGTGATCGGGTGTTTAGGTTTTTGCCGTTGGGGGGTCTTTATAGGCGAAGGGGCAGCGTCAGAAGTGGACCAGGGGGCCCTCACCATAGGGCGGCGTGGCTAGGCCCTGAGCCGCACCCCCTGGTGGTGAGGCCACCCTCTGGCTTGGTTCCGTCTCCTCTTTGGTTCTCTGGAAGCTTGGGTAAATTTCTGGATGTTCGGCTTTTGTTTCGTCCAATTCTGAGAATATTTCCTGTGTAACTTTTTTGAAACACAAAAACAGCAGAAAACAGGGAACTCGCACTATGGCATCTCGTTAATAGGTTAGTTCCGGAAAATGCATAAAAATGCCACGAAGTGTAATGAAACACTAAGCAAATGGTGTAAAAACAAGCATGGAGCATCAAAAATTATAGATACGTTTGAGACGTATCAGGAGGCAGAGGAGAAATACGAAACCACGAACAAATGTTGTTCCAGAAAAGATTGGAGGGGGAAACACTGTCGGTGTCGCCCTGGGTTACTTCTCCAACCTCTCCAACATCACCAACACTGCCACCATGATGAAGAGGGAGTAGTCCACCTCTAGACTATGGGTTTGTGGTTGTATCTTGTTCTATCTCTCTCTTGTGCCATAATGTTTAGATGCCATATGAGCTGCCCAACATGATTATGGCCATATTATGTAATTCCTATGTGGTGGATCCTTATTTTATCGGATGATCTATGAGATGTGAATCTTTATTATGTTCTTGATGTATGAGTAGATGCATATTGTTACCTTGTTTTTTATTACTTGTTCTGATCCAACTAGTATGTGAGAGCATGAGGGGTATGGTGTGCATTAGATGGAGTAACTTGGTAGTAGTAGTGAATTGTGAAAACAATTTCATGTTCCGCTATGGTGTTTACCAATTCCGTTGTTACCTCACTAGGGAGAAAAAGAATGCATGTGTTATATTTCTTAGTGACTGCTGTGAATCCTAAGTTAACATTCATAGACTTCGTCTATTGCAATATGTCCAAGCGGTATCATATTTGTTGTTCACCATTATTTCAAAGTACCTAAGGCTATACTCTGTTAATTCTTAATACTAGATTGCTTGAAGGTAATTCCTTTCTAGTGGAGTATAAGTAAGATGTGTAGTATCATCTTTATGTTAGGATGTGATGCCCATATGAATATTATCAAGTAACATTATCAACTCATGTCATTGTTTCGGCTATCTATCTTGCGCTTAACGCCACCTAACGAGGGTTAGCTCGGCAAATGTCCTAGATGAAGGACTTTGGATCGGGGGAAAGGCGACAACTAGAGATTCTAGGAGCGAGATTGGTACACAACGTACCCAGGTTCATGTCCCGTCGGTGGAGGATTGGCATGTCTTGCTCGCAATCTAGTATATGATCACAATGATGTTTACATGGGGCTGCCATAGGCGGAGTCATGTATCTATTCTATGTCTAAAATTTATATTGTATATTCTATCTCATGATGTCTGATATCCCTCTAGGGGCACCCCTGCCTGGCTTTGCATATGCAACCATGCTAGGGTTTACAAGTCTCCTAGTCGAATTACATATTGTAATTGCCTTTCTTTGTCTCCTAGTCATCTCGTTGACTCCTTCTGCCGGTCCACCTCCATAATGGGCCGAACCTGGTATACTAATCTGTGTGTACCCGAAGGGCATATCCACATCACCACCGCACCTTTATGAGAGAGTAGACAAGTGAACCCATGAACCCCCGATCCAATTTTAATCATAAGAAACACCTTTCCAACGGTTCCACGTGTCTTTTTATTTTCAGTAATAATGAAATCCGAAAATACCAAAAATATTTTTACCTTTTGCAACTACACTAAAAGCCCAAAAATACTTTTACTTTACAACATTAGTTTAGTTTTACTTTCTGTTATTTTATTATATTAGTTGTAGTTATTTTGAAACCTTGTGCTTGACAACCACTCGGTGGAGTTGGGGACACAAGGCAAAGAACTTGTTTTGCATGTTGCCTGACGAGAACGAAGAGAGCTTTTTCGACTGTTCCCCGAGAGTTTGATATTAACCCCGAGTCATCCTTGTGGAGAAAAAAATACTCTTGCTACGACACTCTATAATTGGAGTCCCAACAAAGTGGCACATTGCTTAGTGCCATCAAGACTATTTTCTGGTGCCGTTGCCAGGGAACAAAGGAAAGCATTCACAGTTGCAAGTTTCCACAAGCCAAGATATTCTTGACGCCATGATTATTCTCTGGCGCTGCACAATCTCCTATGCTTGGGGAGGTTGCACCACTGTGAGTCTTCTCGCTCTTTTAGATTTGCAAAGCATTTCTCTTTGTTTTGTTTTTGTCTTTTTAGTTATTTTGTTTTCTCTTTTATACACAAAAATCCAAAAATAGTGTAGCTCTTATGTAAGGAGACAGGGGTGATCAACCAACTAAGTTATGCGACTTCACCAATGTTCCTAATGCGCAATTCATTGCCAATCCTATCACATCTCCTGAAATAAAAGCTGATTTATTTGAAATTAATCCTAGGCTACTTAATCTCATTGCTAAAGACCAATTTGGGGGTAGTGCTAGCGAATATGCATCCATGCATTTACATGACTTCTGTGAGATATGTGATATGCAAAAGTTTAAGAATGTGGAAAATGATATTGCTAAGCTCAAATTGTTCCCATTCTCTCTAGGGTTAAGTGTACTTTTGGTCCCTCAAGTGTTGCAAAAGTCCAACTTTAGTCCCTCAACTGTTTTTAGTCTAAAACTAGTCCCCAAACACTTAATTAGGTCTACTTATCGTCCCTGACACCGGTTTTTATACCAGTTTTTACCTTTTTGTGCCAGTCTATGAAGATCCTCTCGATCTCTTAACAATCCCTCTCTGAATGCCCTCTCGATCTCTTAACAAACCCTCTCTGAATGGCCCAGTCTATGAAGATGGAGGTGTGGTGGAGCTAATCGACGATCCTTGACTCGAAACTGTCGTCCATGGAATGCAGGTGCCATACAGGGCAGATGTCCAAGGAGGTAGGGTCATTGATTAGCTCCGTCACACCTCCATCTACATAGACTCGGCCATTAGCTAGGGTTTGTTAAGAGAACGAGAGGGCAATGTTTATCGAGGACAACAGATCCCCACGTTTAGATAAGCCTACCTCGATAAAATATTGCCAAACACTTTCCAACGTGGCACAAAAACGTAAAAAACCGGTCAAAATTGCTGTCAGGGATGATAAGTAGACCTAATTAAGTGTTTGGGGACTAGTTTTAGACTAAAAAAAGTTGAGGGACCAAACTTAGACTTTGACAATACTTCTTAGGGACCAAAAGTGCACTTCTTAGAGGAAAAGCTAAACATTGGTTACTTTCATTACCTAATGGTAGTATCAACTCTTGGGATAATCTTAGAGAAGCTTTTATTAAGAAATACTATCCTCCTATTAAAATTTTGCAAAATAGAAATAACATACTTTGATTTAGGCAAAATGATAATGAACATTTAGCTACATGTTGGGGAAGACTCGAAATTATGCTAAGAATTTGCCCCTCACATGGAGTAATTGAATGGATTGTTTTGCACCCTTTCTATAATGGTATAAACTACATCTCTAGGAGTATGCTAGATTCTGCTGCTGCTGGAAGAGCTTTTATGACTAAAACTATTACTAAGGCTAAAGCAATTCTAGAAAACATGTTGCAGAATTTTAGCCAATGGCACACTGAGAGGGCGCAACCCTCTAATAGGAAGGCAAGTCCATTGAGGAAGTAGATTCCTTGACTGCTAAAGTTGATGCTATATACTCTTACATATCTAAACAAAATGTATATAATTTGTCATTAGAAGATCTTGTTGGGAATAATACTGAAAGTATAGACATACTATATTAGAAACTTTGCGAATAATGGGTCCAAAATAATCACAAAAATGCTTATGCTAAGCCCCATATGTTCCTAACAAGTGTACAAGTCATAACAATATTTATCATGATCTAGAAAATACCATGAGATCCTTTATATCTACTAAAAAAGAGCTTAAAAAGAATTTATTGTTAAGCTTGAGAGATTTGATGCTTTGAATGAAAAAGGTAGATTATTTCACTAGAGAAATTGTTACCATTAAAAATCATATGCAATCCCAAAAGCACAAAGAAACCATTAAATATGTGCAAGACATAATATATAGATCTTGGGAAGCATTAAGTATGATGGATGAGGAAGAAGAAAACGAATCCATTATGGTTGTGGAAGAGAAACAAGTAGAGGAAGTAAAATGGCTTAGCGATAAAATTAATGAACCTCTACTTGATCTTGATAAATGTAGTTTGAATGAACTTATTAATATCTATGCTTCATGTGCTTTGATTGAATAGTAATTCCTTAGTGCCGTATTTAGTGCTATCTCTTATTTGCGCATTGATGGTTAATTTTGAGTTACTTTGTTCATTAATAAATGTGTAGCATTATGGATATTATGCATGCTTATGACATTATACCTTTTGAATGGCCAAGGAAAAGAAAAGAAAGAAAAACACAAGCAAAGACTTGTTATATCCAAATACCTTGAGCCATACTTCCCCAGAAAATCTCCACCATACGTACCTATATAACAAAACTCTATTCCAAGTATAGTATATGTGCCATGCCTTTGCATTCAAAATCTTACTTATTTTTATTGTGCAATTCAAAGATCATGGGAAAGTAGTAGCCTACGGTGATGCTCATTTACGTAGGTTACATGTTTGACAATTTCTTAGTTGAGGTTAAGTTAAGCCATGCTGTCATGGAACAAGACTTTAACCATTGTAGTTAAGTTGTTGTCATGCACCTTTGGTTATGCATGCCTTTTGTTATGAGTGGGGGTTATCATGCTAAAGATTTGATTATGCATATTTGTTAGAGAAGAGCATTGGACCGCTAACCGAAATCATGCCTAATCATGATAGAAGTTTCAACATGGACTTATCATTTTTTTAATTTACTACTCAGTTGGTACTTTAAGAGGAGTTCATTTGTCTGTGGTCCTATCGTCCCGGTATGTATTGCCTTTGCAAAAGATTTCCCAAAATCTGAAGGCACTGTGTACAGGTTGCATGGAGGTATCCCTTTGCGAGCATTTGGTTAAAATAAAATATGCATACAATGAAAATCTATGGTAATTCTAAAGCTGTATAGCGTGTGGTGGAAGGTACTGTTGACCAGTGGGTATGATACTTTCAACTTGTAAGGGGTCAATCATGTAAACCATATTTGTCTTCACTACCATTGACATGAGTTGCACAACCTAAAATTTATTTTCTCTTTAGCATCAAAGTCTTGTCATATAAATACTCCCTACTTACTTTCAATGGACACTTGTTAAAAAGAAAATAAAAGAGAAGAAATACATGTTTTATGTATTTTGACGTTTCAGGGACCTTACAGAACTCAAATTGACCAATGATTTTTTGGGCTTGAATATTTTTACATAAGAAGCAACCTGACATGAAGAAGTGTTGAAGTGGGCCACCAGGGGCCAAACGAGCATAGGTGGCGTGGGCCCCATCAATGGCCGCGCCACCATAGCACGTTTGGCCCTCGTGCCTCCTATGTCGTTCGTCTTCACTCCAAATATTTTTATATATAGACCCCCAAAGCGTTCTCGCAAAGAGGCTACGCCGAAATACAAAACCACAAAACAGATGCTGTTCCAGCGAAGATTGGAGGGGTAAGCTCTGCTGGAGTCGCCCCCGGTCGCTTGTCCAACCTCTCCAACATTACCAACACCGCCACCATGATAAAGAGGAAATAGTCCACCTCGGGACTATAGGTTTGTAGCAGTAGTTTGTTCTATCTCTCTCTCTCTCATGCTATGATGTTTAGATGCCATGTAAGCTGCCCAACATGATTATGGCTAGGGGTGGGCATTCGGTCATGACCGACAATTCGGTTTTTGTACTTCGGTCTATTTTAAATTCGATCCTTCAGAAATAAAGACCGAAATATACTCATGTATTTTACTACCCGACAAATTCGGGTATCTAATAATTCGGGTTCGGGTTCGGTCACGACCGAACACCATCGTGGATGTTGACAACACAAAGTTTGGGCATTATTTAATATAAAAAATGTTAGCATTTCAACTATATTTAGGAGAATTTTTAGGTTATATTGTTAGTAACTGGCAGGAATAAATGAAACAATGAATGTAACCATGCTATAGATGTTTGAGCACCATTCAACAATACAATAATTTACATACGTCACACAATTCTAGAGATTGGGATAATATTACATAAATTTCGGTCAGTTTGGTCTATTCGGTCTCTAGAGAATAATGACCGAATTTATCAAAGCAAATTCGGTCTATAAAATTTGACAGCCGATATGTTGATCGATCTTTTCGGTCTCGGTCTTTTCGGGTTCGGTCTTGGTCTTTACGGGTTCGGTTTTCGGTCATCGGTTTTTCTGCCCACCCCTAATTATGGCCATATTATGTAATTCCTATGTGGTGGATCCTTATTTTACTGGATAATCTATGAGATGTGAATATTTATTATATTCTTGATGTATGAGTAGATGCATATTGCTACCCCATTCTTTATTACTTTTTCTGATCCAACTAGTATGCGAGAGCATGAGAGGGATGGCACTATTAGATGGAGTAACTTGGTAGTAGTAGTGAATTATGACAACAATTTTATGTTCTGCTATGGTGTTTACCAATTCTGTTGTAACCTCACTAGGGGAGAAAAAGAATGCATGTGCTATGTTTCTTAGTGACAGCTGAGAATCCTAAGTTGACATTCATAGATTTTGTCTATTATAATATGTTAAAGCGGTAGAATATTTTTTGTTCACCATCATGTCAAAGTACCTAAGACTATACTCTGTTAATTCTTAATACTAGATTGCTTGAAGGTAATTCCTTTCTAGTGGAGTATAAGTAATATGTGTAGTATCATCTTTATGTTAGGACGTGATGCCCATAGGAATATTATCAAGTAACATTGTAAACTCATGTCGTTGTTTCGGTCATGTATCTTGCGTTGTAAACTCATGTCGTTGTTTCGGTCATGTATCTTGAGCTTAACGCTACCGCACCTTGATGAGAGAGTTGACAAGTGAACCCAAGAACCCCGGTCCAATTTTAATCATAAGAAGCATCTTTCCAATGCTTCCATGTGTCTTTTTTTATTTTTAGGCACATTTAAATCCGAAAATACCAAAAACATTTTTACCTTCTGCAACTAACAAAAAAACCCAAAAAATACTTTTACTTTACATCATTAGTTTAGTTTTATTTCTATTATTATTTTCAATTATTCTATTTTATTAGTTGTACTTATTTTGAAACCTTGTGCTTGACGACCACTTGGTGGAGTTGGGGATACAAGACAAGGAACTTGTTTCGTAGGTTGCCTGGGGAGAACAAAGAGAGATTTTTTGACTGTTCCCCGAGAGGTCGATATTAACCCCGAGTCATCCTTGTGGGGAAATTACTCTTGCTACAACACTCTGCACTTGGAGTCCCAACAAAGTGGCACATTGCTTAGTTTTGTCGCATTTGCTACTTGATATATATTGTTCACATTTTCTAGTTTTGTCGCCATTCCTAATAAGAGAACTCCTTTGGGACCACACACACCTTGAAACCATGTTACCCTCATCCACACCACTATAGTGAGCTACAATGTGGTCAACCCCACACCACTTCATCGATGTCCTATATTTACAACATAACACATCTAGTTCATCGACTCTAGAGTTCGATCACACAAATGAGCCGACTGAGCTCTAGTATGGTCCACCACATGTGAGCCACTTCCACGACATAGTATTCCTCCCCACCAAATCTAGTTGAGTGACTATAGACTCCACCCATGTTGGAGCCACTTAACCGAATCATTTTTTGCCATTTACTTCATTTTCTTTTGGTCTTGTCAATATGGGGTTAAAATTCTTGACATAACTATTAACAACATCATAACACCCTTTTGGTGGCTAGCGATTACATGGAATTTTCCTTTGGCTATTGGTAATTTGTTAACCAAACTAGGTCACACTTTAAAAATTGCAGGGATCCGACACAACCATCATACTACATGTGTGTCCAGTTTTCTAGTTTCCCTGGCCAATGCCCACAACCGCAACCCCCACCGCCAATCTAGACCCCACACCTCTACGGCTTCCTGCCCAGCTAGCGCTGCCATCGAATTCCTTTTTGGCAAGGAGACTGAAGGGTTAAGAGTGTAACCGCTTATTGAGATGGGGGCCGACAAGTGGAGCTAGGTCAAGCCAGATTCGCAAGTGCCTCTTGCGAGCTCTGACCTCATCAGCCGCCTCCCAGACGAGATGCTGGGCAACATCACCCCCTCCTGCTCACCAAGTGCATAGCAGGGAAAACCGTTTTCTCTTGGCGGTGCCGCCACCTCTGGTGATCCGCTCCTTAACCTTGTCGGCAACCCAAGTTCTGCTTGCAGCAACACAAACTTCTCGCCTTAGTCTCCAAGATCCTCGCCGCTCGGCTAGACATACTTATACATCAATATTTGTCACAAAACATGCAAAATGGAAGCCAAGTCTAAATAGTGATTCAACTCAGTGCCCTAAGTGGCCTCCAGTACCACACGTTCCATGGTGTAAATCCACTGTGCTCACTGTTTCCACGAAATTGATGACGGCCCCATACTTATTTTCCCTCTACTTAGGCATCTGGAGCTCCACGAATTGATATCTTAGAGGTGGACATCCATCGCCTGATCGCCAACTATGCTACACCCGAGGGCCTTGTGCTTCATGGAATGCGTGGGTTAAGAAGAGCCAAAATCATCTCGCTGACTATTTGTATGTTTGTTTTTCTTAGGAAGGTTTTCATCGTGCGGACCTTTGAGATGTTCTGGAAGCTCGTCATTCAGGATGCACCTTGCACTGAGTGATTGATCAGGCTTAACTCAATAGAAATTGAACAATCAGACTTATCAATACATCAAAATTGACAATTATGTGTGATCACTTTAGTCTAGTGGGGGTTTTATATCGTTCTCTCCACAGGGATCAACAAGGGAAGAAAGGTTCTTTATTTCTAGAAGCTAAGCAAATTCAGAAAGGTGGGGCTTTTACTGTCATAAAATGAGGTTTTGAGAGGGTTTTAGGAAGATTAAAATTTCAAAAAATAACTTGAAAGATTTGGGTTGTCAAGCTAGAGTCTCTCAAGGATCTAAGCAAGTTTTAGGCAGGGAAAGATGGTGCAATTCACAGGCAAGCAGAGACTAGTCATGCAAGCCAAGGTCTTTTTAGGGTTTTAGCAAGAAGAGAAATTTATAACACAAAGATCACAGATTTCTTGTTTGTCAGGCAAGAACTCTGTGAGTTAACAAGCAAAGAGAGGCTAGGGATATGATTTCACACAAAGAAGTGCAGGGACAAGCCTTACACTCGACAGATCAAACAATTAAAAAGCAACTCTGGCAAGACTTAGAGATTTCAGAGAACTGTGTCACTCAATTCACTGCAATAGCTAAGAAAATCACCAACTTTGTTTCTTAATGCATGATCCACTACAAACAACACAGATTACAAGAAAAGACAGAGGAAGAGGCTTGGCTGTTCTTCTCTGAAAACTTGAGGGAGCAGGAGAAGCAGAGGAGTGGATTGGGATGGAGGAAGATCCTGTGCTTCAGTTCATCACAGCCTTGTCTTTCTCCAGCAGCTTGCTCATCGTGTGCATCCTTTTCTTGTCCTTCTTCCTGGGTGTTCTTGGGTGTTCTTGGTGGTTCTTGGTGGTTGGTGGAGAAGAGGTGGAGAGTTGGTGGCAGAGGAGTTATTCTGTCGATGGGAGTGGGTGGATGGGCTTGTTGCTCCTGTGACATGGTCCCTTCCTTTATACACCTTTTTCCATTTTGGGGTAGAGAAGCTGATGGAGGTAGGGGGTTTTCCTTTCCTCTCTCAGCTCTCACAGCACATGGGTTGTCCCCCTCTTTTCTCCTTTCTCTGCCTTTTAACTTTTTTGCTGCTAGCTTGCGTCTCAAGTTGGTCTCTTCCCTCTCTGGTGATTCAAATTAGTTTGAATTAATTCTTCTCTTCCCATGGACCAGCTTCTATGACTTGAACTTGTAGGGTTTTGAAGGCTTGGACAATTTCCTGAAGAATTATGTGCCTTGACGCACTGACCTGCAAGACAAAAGCAAATGCTATAAAATGCAGGCACAAATCATACTGAATCAAGGAAAAGTAAGCAAGGATCAAGGTTTTAGGGCTCATAACAGTGCATATAAATTATAGTGATCAAACCCCCAGACCAAAACCTTTGCTTGTCCTCAAGTAAAGAAAAATGAGCATTGCATAAAAATGAAAATGCAACAGACCATGATATTGATTCATTGCTGTTTCATGCAAATGATTCTTGCAATTTCTATTTCTGAAACAAGTTTCACAAGGAGAATTTAGATATGTCTAGATCAAACTGCGTGGTCTCATGAGTATAAAGCAATTGGCTCTGAAATTGAATGTTCATAATCCAAAAAATAGCCATTTATGCAAAGATGAGTGAAATATGAATGGAAAGTCAATACTTCACCTATTACAGTTCCCAGGAACATAATAGGCTAATGCATAAACAAGTAATCAGTTGGTTTCTCAGCTTCTTGAAGGATCATCTTAATTAGTGCTTGAAAGATTTCAGCAAGTTTCAGTTAGAATTTCAGGTCAGTGCTTCACATACCACAATCCCAGGATCATGGCTGCTAATGCCAAACTTTTTCTTACTGTTAGGAACTGCTTGATTAGTATTGGTGTTAGTGTTAGTGCTTCACAAATCACAATCCAGGGATAATGATTGCTAACGCAAAAAATGCAACAGATGCAATTAGTGCATGGCATAGAAGTGGATCATAAACTTTAGTTTCAGAGCAATTTTCAATATCCTAATGTTCCAAAGGTTGTTTGAGCAGAGACATATAAAAATTCTGATTGGATGCTTGAATCTAAACATATTAATTGCAGGAATTATAAGTAGATACAAAGCAAAATTCGCAATAGCATGCAAAGTTATATTTTCAGATTTAAGCAACAAAAATTGATTCCTTTACTGACAGAATAATTTCACAAATGGTCACCCAATGCTAGAGAATAACTAGATACAAACTTCAAAATGTTATTTGTGGTGCAGAATAGTTTAAGGAATTGGAATGTGTTCACCTGGTGATATTCCTGCTCCTTTGCTCTACCAAACCTCAGCTAGCCATCTCCCATTTCAATTATTTCATAACTGGAACAACAGAAAAAAGAAACACACAAAACAAAAGATAACAAGAAAGTAAAGATGAAAAGAAAATGGAGTGTACAAAAAGATACCAGGTTGCCTCCTGATGAGCGCTTGTTTAAAGTCTCTAGCTTGACTGTAGCTTCTCATTACTGGTTCTCAGGAGTAGAAGATGCATTTGAGGCATCCTTTGGTTCATCATCTTCAGTTCCTTCATCAGCTTGGGTGTCAATCCTGTCCCCAACTCTGTAGTGCTTGAGTCTCTGACCATTTACGTTGAAAGTGCCCTCAGCTGAACTTTGGACTTCAAAGGCACCATGTCCAAGGTCTCTCTTGATGACACAAGGTCCAAACCATCTTGACTTGAAGTTTCCAGAGAACACATGCATTTTGGAGTCATAAACCAATACTGTCTGACCAACACTGAATTCCTTCCTAAGAATGTGTCTGTCATGCCATTTCTTGGCTTTTTCCTTATAAATTTTGGAACTTTCATAAGCATCATTTCTAAGTTCTTCTAGTTCACACATCTGCAATTTCCTTGTAGTTCCTGCCTTTCCTAAATCCATGTTGAGTTTCCTGATTGCCCACTGAACTCTGTGCTCCAACTCCACAGGTAAATGGCATGCTTTACCATAAACAATTCTGAATGGAGACATTCATATTGGTGTTTTGTATCCTGTCCTATATGCCCACATGGTTTCTGGTAGCTTCATTGACCAATCACCTCTAGATTTAGATACAACCTTCTCCAGAATCTGTTTTATTTCTCTGTTTGACAATTCCACTTGGCCATTGGCTTGAGGATGATAGGGTGTTGTTACTCTATGGTTTTTCACAGCATACTTGCTCAAGAGCTTTTCTAGCAGTTCATTATTGAAATGAGCTCCACCATCACTGATCACTATTCTTGGCACACCAAATCTTGGAAATATGACTGATTTGAAGAATTTGCACACAACCTTGGAATTAGCATTGACAGTGGGTATTACTTCTACCCATTTGGACACATAGTCCATAGCTACCAGGATATGCTTGAAGCCTTTTGAGGAGGGTAGAGGGCCTACAAAATCTACTCCCCACACATCAAACAATTCAACTTCAAGTATTCCTTTTTGAGGCATTTCATTCCTTCTTGATATTTTTCCTATTCTCTGACAGGGGTCACACTTCATGATGTAATCATGCACATCTTTGAACATGCTAGGCCAAAATAATCCAGCTTGCAAGATTTTTCCTTGGGTTTTAAGCACCCCAGCATGGCCTCCATACATGCCTGCATGACACTGGAACATGACATCATTTTCTTCATCAGATGGCACACATCTCCTCACAATGCCATCAGCACAGTGTTTATACAAGAATGGTTAATCCCAATAATAGTTCTTGGCATCATGTAGGAATTTCTTTTTCTATTGATAGGACAAGTCAGCTGGCACAATTTCGCAAACTAGGAAGTTTACTATGTCAGCATACCATGGGGAATTAGCACTGACTGCCATTAGATGCTCACCAGGTATGTGGTCCTGTATTCAGACCCTTTCTTGTCTCTTATTTCAATATCAAACTCTTGCAGAAGTAAGATCCATCTGATAAGTCTTAGCTTAGCATCCTTCTTACTTACCAAGTACTTTATTGCTGCATGATCAGTGAAAACAATACACTTGTGTCCCACAATGTAAGGTCTGAATTTGTCAAAAGAAAAGACTACTTCCAGCAATTCTTTTTCAGTGGTAGTGTAGTTGGTCTGAGCATCATCTAGTGTTTTGCTAGCATAGTGGATCACATGGACAACTTTCTCCTTCCTCTGCCCAAGCACTGCCCCAACAGCATAATCACTGGCATCACACATCAGTTCAAAAGGCAGTGTCCAGTCAGGTGGCTGTACAACTGGAGCTGTGATAAGAGATTCTTTTAGCAAGTTGAAGGCTTGCATACATGCTTCATCAAACACAAACTTAACATCATGGTTCAAAAGGTTTGTAAGTGGCTTGGCAATGTGAGAGAAGTTCCCGATGAACCTTCTATAGAAACCAGCAAGGCCCAAGAAACTCTGTATTCCTTTCACATTTTTTGGTGGAGGTAGCTTTGCAATCACATCAACCTTTGCTTTATCCACTTCTATTCCCCTGGCTGACACAAGATGACCAAGCACAATTCCTTCAGAGACTAAAAAATGACATTTCTCCCAGTTCAAAATCAAATTCTGCTCTGAACACCTGTGTAGCACTAATGTCAGATTTTTTAAGCATGTAATAAAATCCTTCCCATAGAATGTGAAGTCATCCATAAACACTTCCATGATTTTCTCAATATGGTCAGAGAATATAGACATCATACACCTCTAAAAAGTGCCTGGTGTGTTGCATAGCCCAAAAGGTAATCTCTTGTATGCAAATGTTCCATAAGGGCATGTAAATGTGGTCTTGTCTTGATCAGCTGGGTGAATAGGTATTTGAAGGAATCCAGAGTATCCATCAAGGTAACAATAGAATTTGTGTCCAGCAAGCCTTTCCAACATTTGGTCCATGAATGGCAATGGGAAATGGTCCTTTCTAGTTGCTTTATTTAGTTTCCTAAAGTCATTAACCATTCTCCATCCAGTAACAGGTCTTGTGGTCATCAATCTTCCTTCCTCATTTTCTACCACTATGTAGCCTCCTTTTTTTGGGAACAATATGGATAGGGCTCACCCACTCACTGTCAGAGATTGGGTAAATCATTCCTTCCTTGAGCAGTTTCAGAACTTCCTTTTTAACCACACCTTGCATTGCAAGATTCAATCTTCTCTGCCCTTCTCTAGTTGGTCTGCTGCCTTCTTCCAAATGTATCCTGTGAGAGCAAACTTTCTCACTGATTCCTATGATATCATCAATCGAGTAGCCAATAACATTCTTGTACAATCTCAATATTGACAGCAGGCTCTCTTCTTGCTCACTATCCAGGGCAGAGCTAATTATCACTGGATGTATTTTTTCTTTCTCTAAAAAGGAGTACTTTAGGTGAGCTGGTAATTCCTTTAACTCAACAATGGAATGATGAGCTGGTTTAGCAGATTCACTTGAACTAAACTTTGGTGCATTTTCACAGATATTTATTTCACATAGTTCCTGTATTTTAGCATTATCAGCTGTCACAAACACTTGTGCTTCAGGCTCTTGTGGCTGCATTTCTGGTAAAGTTTCCAGCACACTCTTTTCAACCATATCAAGGGAATGGCACTGTTAAAAAACATTGGGTACATGAGAGGCATGCTTCATACTTAACTCAGCCTGTTCTGACCCAAATTGCAACTTTAGTGTTCCACCTTTCACATCAATTATTGCTCCAGCTGTTGCCAAGAATGGTCTACCTAGTATCATGGATTCTGCATTGTCTTCCATTTCTAGGACCACAAAATCAACTGGATAGGCAAAGTTTCCAACTTGGATATGCACATCTTCTAGAATTCCAACTGGCTTTCTCAAAGTTCTGTCAGCTAGCTGAAGTGTCATGGGGGTAGGTTTCGGAGTTCCCAACTGCAAAATCTGGCTTACAGCTGAGGGCAACACACTTACTAATGAACCAAGGTCACAATGTGCTGTAAATGTTTTCTTTCCAACTACACAGGGGATGCTAAAACTCCCAGGGTCACCAAGCTTCTTGGGCATATTATTTGAAATGACAGCACTACAATCCTCTGTCAAAGCAACTACCTCAGGGTCTTCCAAACTTCTCTTCTTTGTTATCAAGTCCTTAAAAAATTTAGCATACAAGGGGATGTGTAACACTGCATCCAAGATGGGAATAATGATCTAAACTTCTTTCATTGTCTCAAGGAACTTGGCATATTGCTTTTCTTCCTTGGTTTTATCCAATCTCTCAGGAAATGGGACTTTCATTAGCAAAGACTTCTCTGTTGGTTTAGCTGCATGGTTTTGTGTCTCAGCAAGAGGTTCCACTAGCTTTTCATGCATTGGGGCAGAAGCTTCAGAAGGTGTTTGCTGCTGAATTGTGGTTCTTCTTGGTGGAGCTACATAAGTGACAGCTGGAGGGGTTTTGAGTAATGGTTCAGTATTCACCCCACTCCTAGTGGTGACAGCATCCAGAACTTCAGTAGTTGATATGGAACCACATTGCTTAGGGTTCTTCTCAGCTTGGGTAGGTAACTTGCTTTCAAGTTGGTTTCCAGAATTATTGGAGATGCCAGCAGTGAGTTGCTTCATAGTTTTATAGAAAAGCTCTGACTGCATCTTCATTGTTTCCTGCATTCCACTAAACATTTCCTTTTACAGCCTCATCATTTCACTTATTTCAGACTGACTATTGCTGGAAGAAGCATTTTGCTGGTTTGCTTGATGATGTTGTTGTGGATGTTGCATATTACCTTGGGGTCTGAAATTTTGCTGGGCTGTTTGGGCATAATTCTGCTGAACTGTCTGAGGGTAGCTTTGCTGGTTGGCATTTTTATATGATAAGTTGGGATGATTTCTCCAAGCAGGATTATAACTCTGGGAAAAAACACCTTGATTCTGAGCATAATTCACTTCTGATACCAGAGTTTCAACTAGTGCAGATAAGGTACATTCCAGAGGTGAATGACCTTCTTTTCCACAGATCAAACAAGCAGAAGAGACTTGGTTAACAGGCACCAATGCCTTGCTATTTTTCTCAGTCATGAGCTGAGAGAGCAGATTTGCTAGACTGTCCAGCTTAGCTTCCAAGGCATTTTGACCACTTGCCTGAATCGTACGATGTTGATCAAGGCTGGCATGATTTCCCAGTTATTAGCTTGGATGGCAGGCATTATTACATCAGCATTTGATATCTGATCCTTAGGAATCCATAAATCTCTTAACTTCTTGTCACCCATACTGAAATTTGACTCTGAAGATTCCAAATCTTCCACTAAAACTTCAGAAGCCGCTCTTCTTCTAGCAAGGAATGTTCTTTAAGGTTCAGGGTCAAAAGGGGCTAAAGGTGAGTCTTCAGACGTCTGTATCAACTGAATTCCCACACTGCATGAATGTAATCATGATTCCTCTGCACACAATCACAAACAAGAACTTTTATCAAGGGTTAGTGAACTAAAACCCCTAATAACAAATCTAGGCTTGGATCACAGACATGTAATTGAGACAGCTATTACACAAGATGAACATAGCCTAGTCTACCATACTCTAAAGAAATAATCAAAAGTTGATCCCCGGCAACGGCGCCAATTTGTTCACTTTAGTCTAGTGGGGGTTTTATATTGTTCTCTCCATAGGGATCAACAAGGGAAGAAAGGTTCTTTATTTCCAGAAGCTAAGCAAATTCAGAAAGGTGGGGCTTTTACTGTCATAAAATGAGGTTTTGAGAGGGTTTTAGGAAGATTAAAATTTTAGAAAATAACTTGAAAGATTTGGGTTGTCAAGCCAGAGTCTCTCAAGGATCTAAGCAAGTTTTAGGCAGGGAAAGATGGTGCAATTCACAGGCAAGCAGAGACTAGTCATGCAAGCCAAGGTCTTTTTAGGGTTTTAGCAATAAGTGAAATTTATAACACAAAGATCACAGATTTCTTGTTTGTCAGGCAAGAACTCTGCGAGTTAACAAGCAAAGAGAGGCTAGGGATATGATTTCACACAGAGAAGTGCAGAAACTAGCCTTACACTCGACAGATCAAACAATTAAAAAGCAACTCTGGCAAGACTTAGAGATTTTAGAGAACTGTGTCACTCAATTCACTGCAATAGCTAAGAAAATCACCAACTTTATTTCTTAATGCATGATCCACTACAAACAACACAGATTACAAGAAAAGACAGAGGAAGAGGCTTGGCTGTTCTTCTCTGAAAACTTGAGGGAGCAGGAGAAGCAGAGGAGTGGATTGGGTTGGAGGAAGATCTTGTGCTTCAGTTCATCACAGCCTTGTCTTTCTCTAGCAGCTTGCTCATCGTGTGCATCCTTTTCTTGTCCTTCTTCCTGGGTGTTCTTGGGTGTTCTTGGTGGTTGGTGGAGAAGAGGTGGAGAGTTGGTGGCAGAGGAGGTGTTCTGTCGATGGGAGTGGGTGGATGGGCTTGTTGCTCCTGTGACATGGTCCCTTCCTTTATACACCTTTTTCCATTTTGGGGTAGAGAAGCTGATGGAGGTAGGGGGGTTTTCCTTTCCTCTCTCAACTCTCACAGCACATGGGTTGTTCCCCTCTTTTCTCCTTTCTCTGCCTTTTTAACTTTTTTCTGCTAGCTTGCTTCTCAAGTTGGTATCTTCCCTCTCTGGTGATTCAAATTAGTTTGAATTAATTCTTCTCTTCCCATGGACCAGCTTCTATGACTTGAACTTGTAGGGTTTTGAAGGCTTGGACAATTTCCTGAAGAATTATGTGCCTTGACGCACTGACCTGCAAGACAAAACCAAATGCTATAAAATGCAGGCACAAATCATACTGAATCAAGGAAAAGTAAGCAAGGATCAAGGTTTTAGGGCTCATAACAGTGCATATAAATTATAGTGATCAATGTGCTGCAGGTATCACAACAGCTCCCAAATAATTGTTATTTGATTCATAACCATTAAGGTAGAACACACTTTTTCTTAACATCTAGAAACTCACATATTTGTTAACTTTATTGATACATGTACCTGTCTTCTAGAGATTCATGCCCACTAGCCATAACCATTAAGTCAAGATCCTGGCTTGAAATTTTGTTGGCCATAATTTGGATACAGTTGTTCTAAGCTTTCCGTACATGGAGAATCTATACATACAAGTGAAGTTCTCTTATGTTAAATGTTAACTACTCCCGATTTAAATGCATAGAGCTACATGGAGTTAAACCTATTATGAGGTTTCGATCACTCACTACTGGAAAAACAGCTATAGGTAGGACAGTTACCCATAGTGCACCGAAAAGGTGGTGTGCCACGGGTATATACCCATGGCGCATGTAGTTAGGTGCGCCACGCCTACTCGTGGCGCATGACATTTTGGTGCGCCACGAATAATTTAGGCAGGAAAATTTCCAAATAGAGCATTCCATATGCCCAAAATTATCCGCGGGTTCTACCATGGGTTAATAACCCGCAGTGAGTTTTTATCTGGACCGAAGCTTTTCCTTGCACCACACTTAAATAGAGCATTCTGTATGCCGTTGACAGTCCTGAAAGACCTGCTCTGTACTATTGTACTAGTGAAAGTTCATCCATCATGCATCTCTCCGTAGGATCTTCTTGCACAATGTCACCAAAGCATCCTCATGTTAAAAAATGACTTTTAACTTTGCAATGCAAAACTAGCATAACCACATGTCATAAATAAATTAAGAGAGTAATAAAGAAAAAAAGGAAATAGAGGATTATCTCCAAACCTAAGATCACATAAAGATGCAACTTAGCTGAGCCCTTAAGACCCTCGTGTCGTACGAAAAGACATGGGTGCGGTTAGTGACGATGCTCAGTTTGCGTTGATCCTCCTGTGCTACTACCTAAGTATCAGTGCAGCTATTGAAAAACCATAAATATAGGTCGAGCTACATGTAGCTCTTTTTTGAAAATATCGAAAATAGCATTTTGAAGTTTCAATAAAATCTGAAATTAAATCTACATGTGGACAATGTTGTGATCTAAAATCATGATTTTTTAAGTCAAAATACCTTATATTTTGAGCTATGAAAAATGACAAATTCTGACATCTATAATAGTGAACAGTGCAGATTTTCGAAATCTCATAATCTGTCTGAGTTTGTCATTTTTGTACAGCCCAGAATATTAGGAATCTTGAGTTTAAATTCTGCTCGTTGGTAGATCATATGATTGTCTACATCCGGATTTTTTAATTTTTAAAACTTTAAATATAATTTTCATTTTTTTCAAAAACCGAGCTACATGTAGCTCGGGCTACAAAACTACACTCTCTGCAGCTATTAACATTTAACCAAATTAGTGCAATTCCAGGTGTAAAGATGGTCAGAACCAGCCAGAATAATCTGAAGGTTTTTGCCAACATACCATGCTGCTGAGTTGGCGACCGGCGAGAGCTTAGTGTAAGTGTGGTCCTCTTTTAGTCCTAAAGCTACTTGTGAGTTGTGAACAGTTCATTTCATAGGAAAACCTTTTATCAGGCTGCTAGTACTTAAAAGTACGTAAAATCAATTATTACAAATAATATAGATTGCTAGTTAATTTTTACACAGAGGGAGTTTACGGTGACCCTTAATTTGAACATGTGAGTTCCAGACCTCATGATGCTTGTGTACGGTATAAAATCTTGTTTTATAGAATAATGAAAAGGACTATGTGCATCATTTTAATATATTTTTCAAAATGGGAGCAAGTTATATAGTCTCAAAGTTTACAGATCGTGGGTCACACAACGTGGCAACATGAATCAATCACTTAAACATAAAACATAAACTATGCATCTTTGAGTCTCTTACCATGGTGCCATCCACCCTAGCTGAATATAGCCCACACAACCGGCAGTAGCCGATTGTACCTATAATGCATAGGTTCCCGCTGCTGCACATGAAACAGGTAGGAGCACATGTGAATCAACGAAGAATCTTTGTGAATAACTTTTGAGAAATTTGGAATCGCAACCCTGTTATACCCCAACTAATGCGTGGACCCCCACACGGATTCTAGCTTTCATTCTTTATCAATCGCAATTAACTAGTTCCCAAACAAATCGGTCAGATTAGCGGGAGGATGGACATATTATAAGTAAAATAAACAACTCTCCAAACAAGGCAAGTGAACGGGCAAGAAATAGACAAGTGATCAATTGTTTCCCAAGAATCACAAAATACACACTTTTTGCAACAGTTTCAACATATTTTCGCAAGGTTGTCTTTTGTAAGAAAGACTTTCTTATATAACAACCAAATGAAAGTCCATATCTTCAGTGGAATTTTAATTTTCCACAAGTACTTTTTCTAAAATTTTGTATGTCCATTTATATAATCAGCATAGAAAGATTTAACTGAAAAGATGCATGTTTGAGTCAAAGGCCATTTAAAACTATCTGATTCATCAATTAAAAGTTTTTTTGATGTAGAGGTCGGGGTTCCCACCTCCTTTTCCAAAGAAAATAAAAATAGAACATAAAATTTTTCTTCAATTACCACAGAGAAAAAATATGCCCAGTTTAGACCTCAGAAATATAGAAAGCCGCTCTGCAGCCTGCAAAACATGGGACCGAGGAACCGAACATCTTATCACACGGACCATTCAGGTGGTTCCGCTCGCCCTGGCTATTTTTTTATGTGAGTGCTCGATCCCTTTGTGTAGAAGAAGTGTAGAACAGCCTCTATATAGCACAAGTACTCTTTATTAAAAAAAATAGCACAAATAGTGTCAAATATAATAATTAAAGATGGACATCGCCAACTCAGGCTTGTCGTATGAAACTTCGCACATGTGTCCTGCATATATATGAAGCTTTCCGAGTGTCCACATCTTCATTGGGATCTTTATCTTTCTAAGCGCAATAAATTTTGTGAATACCCACGGGAGCGAGCCAACTTAGTATCTTCGTTTACCTTCTATGTTTTGGTTATGGTCAGCTGCCTATCTCCATTACCTCAATGGACTGCATTGCATTTCATGATAATATTTTAAAAAAAAATTCAAACCTAATCAACTATGTTTTGTCTGGCTTCGGTACAAGACAATGAAACCATATAGTGCATGAACTTAGAACATAGGTAGATTTAGATTTTTTTTTATTTTGTACATTTCAAAAATGAGAAAAAAATCATATATGTGGGAAATGCATGCTATGCGATGACAATCTGGAAAAGCACGTAAAATACGACTATTTATGTCATCTGTAAAAATGACAAGCCAATTCATTTATCATTTGTGATTTTATGTAACAAACACATTCATGCCACACTAGTGTATTCTTCATAGACCTCAACAGGTTCAGATATTGAAAGAAAACACTAAACCAACTTCTAGACCTTAAACTAGTTATATAAGGGTTGTTTTGTTGCAAATTTTTTTTTAAAAAAAAGCATGAATGTCGGGGATACTAACATATAATGGATAGAGGTCATGAAACTATTTATATCCAAAATATGGATATCTCATGCAAAAGGATTTGAACTTATTTTTCCATTGGCATTTTCTCACATAAAAAGAATACTCATGTTTCTTATGAATATGCATATAAATTCCTTCCATCTCTCTGTGCATGTATAATTTTCTATAGTTATTTTCTAGGAAGTAAAAAATGTTAAAGTTTGCATCTAAAACCAGACTAGGTTCAATTGTAGAAAGTTTAAAGCTTGATATAAATGTCTCATAGTTCAGGGCCACATTCACATATGGGACAAACCACTATGTCATTGTTTTGAATGGACTTCTTTCAAATGACAACAAAATATAGAAAAAGAGGTCAACCCTCGGCATTTGCACCGATTGTCTTACACAATCATTTTTGTACCCGAGCAAGCAAAAATTACACAATATATTTTTGTACCTGGTCAAGCCCCAAAATTTATATTCAATCCTGTAGCAATGCTTTCGATTGTTCTGGTCTACTTAATACACAAAAAATGGGCAAGGCGGGGTTGGCTGGCTCTTAACTAGGGGATGTTTGGTTCTCAGCCACACTTTGCCAAGCTTAAGTTTTGCAACTGTGGCTGCTACAAAAGTGTGGCAGCCATAAAAGTGTTCTTGAGAATTTGGAAGCCATAAAGTGTGGCAAAAGTTGGCAAGAAATTCACTCACTCACAGGTGAACTAAATGGATAATAAAATGTGACAACTTCAAAATGTGGCAAGATCAAACACAAGCCAAATTGCTAAACTTTAGCCTTAGAGAAGTGTGGCTGGGACCAAACACCCCCTTAGTTTTATTTATATCGCCCCGGGCCATTAGCTAGGAGTTAGGTTATGGCAAAGCCACCATGATCCAGGTTCAAGAACGAAGCTTCACCCCTCCAAGCATTTGCACTCTTGTGTGTGGACAAGCACACGGGAAAGCAAGAATGCATGCTTTTTGTTCGATCACATAGAGAACATCCATGTTGAATTTTGATAAATTTTAAACAATTTATATTTTGGCACGGAGGAAGTACTTTTATAAAGTACACTAGCTGAGATCGATGGACCATTCAGCTACATGATGCATGTGATGTGACTGCGATCAGGAGCTGAGAATGAGATCGATGGGGTAGATTGATGATTTTGTGATCACACAGAGAACATTCAGTTTAAGGCCAATAGAACTATCGAAGTAAACTAGCTGAGATCAATGGACGATTCAGCTACATGCATGTGATGTGACTACGACCAGGAGCTGAGAATGAGATCGATGGGATAGGTTGATCATTTTGTGTACCTATGCATGGGCCATGCGTGGCATGCTGCAGGCGATCAGCGCGCGGCGGGGCAGGGAGGCGCATGGCAGGACGTGTCGGAGAGGCTGGCTTTGGCAATTGCCTACGGCATCCGGCGCCCTGCTCGTTGGGCTTGCAGCCGCGCACTCAGAAAAGGGAGCCGCCGCGGCCGGACCGGCGGCAGCGGCGCAGCGCTGCTCATGTCACCCACTGAAATAGCGCAAAACCTAGTCACGTATGTATCTAGCGCGTGACCACCGATGCATTGCGAGGGGACTTGGCACAGCAAGAGGGGGATCGCCATGAATTGATGTGATGCTTATCATCGTCTGACCTTGGAGCAGCATCAAGTAATAAACTACGGCATGCAATCAGACGCAGTCGATGCAAGCATAAAGTATGTTAGACTAGTCATAGTGGGGAGTAACTTAGACTAGTAACATACATATGTTACTAGCCTATGTTACCACCTCTATGGTGCATAGTAACATAAGGGTAGTACTACATAGCTACTCCCTTCGTCCCGGTGTATAGGTCCTGCGCGTATCCCTAGGTCGCAATTTTGACTAACGTAATATAAGTTATATACTATAAAATATATATTACTGGAAACTTCAAACTTTGTACTTTCTAATGGTATAATTTTTATATTATAAAATTTAGATTATATTGGTCAAAATGACAACCTAGGGATACGCGCAAGACTTATACACCGGGACGGAGGGAGTAGTTACCACTAGCATCTCTGTTTTCGTTAAATGACATGCCATGTCATCAAAATGTCTAGTTAGCATTGCATATACCTTATGTTACTACTTAAGTTACTCTCCACTATGAGCAATCTTAGCGTTGGTCCCCGACAGAAGATTAGACTAGAGCCGCCCACAATTTTGCACCTTTGACCTGTTGAAATACACATTCACCTAACGCACTTTCAACCTATGAAAAATTCCCGCAAACAACACATGTAGATAATTTTATAATACTATCTGCTTGCATTTTGGATCATTACTTACCCAGGATCAATTGTGAATTTGTAAGGGCAAATGACGTATGATGACATAAAATATGTGCATCTTCTGCTTGAACAATGAAGGTCAGAACCTTAAATATAGATTATGTTTGAGTTTTTCTTTTATCAAGTATTCATTACTTCCTACATGTAGGGATGTACCACGTTAAGAGATTGCTAGACCATGTTTAAAGGCACTAGTTATTATGTTCATATTTTACTCTTCGTCGTACAATGGTACAACCAGACAATAGTTTTTTCAGAAGTATATATGATTTTATGTGAACATATAATTACTGTAAATCTTTAAATTATTGCCAGATTAAGTTAGTTCATCAAAATATGCCAAAAAATAAATAAAAAAGTAAATACTTAAAGTAACTTTCATGGTATATATTCTTCTCTGTGTATGCCTTCAGTAAACTTGAAAATATAATACTCCCTCTAACCATGATTACTTGTCGCTTAGATAGATGTATCTAGACACTAAAATGTATGCGCATACATTCACATTAGTGACAAGTAATAGTGGTCGGAGGGAGTATGTAAGTAAGTGACATATTTTCAGTTAGTAAAAAAACTTTGAGTAAAAATGTAAATATGCCAGTACATTGTTACAACATGTCATAGAATAGACTTGTGCTCCCACCAATATATTTTGTAATAAATTATAATTTTATGCATCTGTAAATTATTGTATATAAATAGTAATATTATGAGCAGATTAGGTAGATATTTGACAAATATAAAATGAAATACAAAAATACGGAAAAATATATTCCAAGTTACGCTCAACTTGTAAGCTGGTCATATCTCATATACAAATATATTCTGTCTCAAGAATCTCCTATGTTTTTAATGATCTAACATTTTTTCGACAAGGTTAAACATTGAAGCACACTACTAAAAATTGTAATATTCATTTGACATTGATAGTAAGACCTTACTAATCTTTGGAAAAGATTTTCTATCAGCTAGCTATCAACCATAGCTTGAGAGCAAAACAAATATTTCCATTCATCCTTTCAGCCTTAAAAAGTAAGCTATCCACAAATTCGATGTGGCAATCAAAATGACAATAGTTGAGTTATGACGGTGGTTGTATAAAGTGATTGTGCAACACATTGAAAATATCTAACTACGAAGGTACTATGAAGTGCTTAGAATTTGTAAATTTATAAATTTATTACATATGCTATGAATCTAGAAGTCCACTTTCAAAAATCCAAAACCATTGAAACTTCACCATCAACTTCCAAAACTAGATCTTATGTAACTCAAAGCATTTCATGGATGACGTGACAAACCAATCAATAAAAATAGAAGTTAAGAAAAGTGCTAATATATATATTAAGAAATTCATGAAATTTAACATGCTCATCTCATGGGTCTTCAATTGTCTAGTCCAGTCCCAGGTCAAAATGTCTAAATTCACCAGCTACCTTCATAGAATTCCTGTACCAGCTGTGCTTATACTATATGTTACAAGTTACTATTAATTACCAGCTAGTCTCCATGAGCCGTTACAGTACTTGAAGTTGAAGTCACCGTTCGGCGTTCACACTACAGATCAAAAAGCCTAAGCGCACGACGCAAAGAAGTACACGCACATCTTCTCACTGAACTAGGAGCGATCCGCGGCCGTCCAATGAGTCGTCGCCGAAGGTGAAGTTTCAGCGGCAGTAGGCGTGCATCTCCGGCCGGTCATTTCCTTTGCACGCACAAGTACTTGACAGAGCCCAAACCTAGCTACAGTACAATACTGATCACGGTTGTTCCCCGTTCGGTTCCCATCCGATATGGACGCCAAAAGTAACAGGTTAAGTTGGCACATTGGTCGATTGACCGCCAGATCTACCGTCTCTCGACTCATGTTCTTTAGCCAAGCTAGCTAGCTAGCAAGATCGGTCGATCGGCGTGTAGGGCGGCATCGAGCGATCGAGCGAGATGATTTGATCGATATATTTGAAGCTAGGTCTGGGCGGGGCGGTCAAACCTGCACTGCAGGCGTCGGCTCGAGTCCCCACGGCCGGCGCCGTGTCCGGCAGCGCATGCCGTGTTCGGCATGCATGGCACGGCACGGCTGCTCGGGATCCGCGAAAGGCGACGACCGTACGCGCTATCGATCGAGGCCTGGGTATAACCTAACTACCTAAGCTAGGCAAGGCGTCGACGGCGCCGATCCATGGCGAGCGAGGTCAGTAATACCCATGGCTAGCTAGACTGACTGACTGACTCGCTCGGGAGGGAAGGCTCAGCCTTTTTCCCAGAATAGCACGGAGTGAGTGCTCCCTCGATTCTAATGATTGTGCCAAATCCGTTAAAGCCCACCTGCGCGCCTACGCCCTCTACGCATACGCCTTTCCATGTCTACCTCTCTACCCACAAGCAACCTAGCTGCTGCCTTCCCATGGCTTTTCTAAGCACACGGCCTATTGCAACTACGTTCGTACGTACACGGCGCCAAAGCGTTACCTAGCTAGCTGATCCAAATAGGGGAGCATCTAGCCCTTGCTAAATGCAGCTGTGTACCTCTCCGGTGTGGGCATGCGTCTACGCATCGACCGATCGATGTTAGTGATTGACTGCTGCGACGTGCGGGGTTTCCATTTTGCTAATTACCATCTCCATGGATCGCTTGCTCAGCTACCGACCGCCTTGCTTAGCTAGCTTCTAGTCGATCGATCATAAGGGTTAATCAGGATCAATTTTTTTATAAAGAGCCCTTGATTACTTAAGAGTTTTAAGCTTATATCTGGCCTCTGCATAACTGAGATACACACAACCATAATCCAGTCAAGATAAAAAATAAAAGAAAAAATTACATATCATAGTGAGTAATTGTAAAATTGTCTAAACAGGAGGTCCAACACAACCATAAATGGAGAGTCTTGGTACATCGATAGACAATCTACAAAATAGAAGAGTTTTTATGTGGATTATGGCTGTGTACCTCTATCCGTTTATGGTTGTCAAATTACTTCTATCCGTTTATGGTTGTTTATTCAAAAATTACTTCTATCCGTTTATGGTTGTCTATTGAAAAATTACTATGTGGCCACCCATGTTAGAAAAGAGTATCTCTTACCGTGGGTTTCAATCATACAAAGATCTCCATAAACACACAGCCATAATCCAGTCCAGACAAAAAAATATTAAAAAGGCAAAATTACATATCATATTGATCAATTGTCAAATCGTATAAACAGGAGGTCCAATGCTTGGACTATGCATCTACCTATGTTGGAAAAGAGTAATCCTTACATAGCCGTCAATCATACACAGATCTATATAAACAGGTCTTGATTCTCTATCCTATTTAGAGACAACCATAAACGGAAAGTATTGGTACATCAATAGACAACCTACAAAATAGAAGAGTTTTTATTGTTAAATACTTTATCTATTTTGCATAGCCATAGCGACCAAATAAAAGCAATCGCTCCTAGCCTAATATATTTTTAAACCTATGATCAATGCATTTAGCCAATTTCCAAAATATTGGTAACGATGCGTGCCAGATACAAGATTGAAGCTACTTGGATGACTGACCATATAGATCTAGCCAAACGATGTTGGAAGAATAAATGTTTTATCGTTTCATCTTGATGACAAAAAACACATTTCTCACTACCATGCCAATTCCGCTTTGCAAGATTATATTTGGTGAGAATGACTCCTTTATAGAGGTATCCAAATACCTTTAGCCGTAAGAAAATCTTCAGCTTTTAAAGCTTGTCATTATGAATTTTGTCGTTTGGCACATCCGGCTGGATTAGCGCATACATGAAGTCTATCGAAATTTTGTCATTTTTATGAAGATTCTAATGAAATTCATCAAGCCCAGTTTGTAGATAGACGTATGCCAAACGTTGAAGTAAGACATTCCAAGATACAAGCCTTTGACCTTATAAATCTCTTCTGAACGTTATATTTAGAGGAGGTCTCCATTACCAGCATAGTGTTTTTGTGACGAACAATATTACATAACGCACCATACTGTTGGCCAAACCCTGTAAAGTTCATAGGTTTCGTAGAGTGTGGACGGACAAACCCTGCACAGACCTTCCTCAGCTCCTGGTTGATGCCTGTAATAATTAATCGATGATGTGCAAGATCATTGATAAAGCTGACAAGAGCTAGGGAAAACATGATATCATGGGGCATTTTCCCCTGATTTTATTGTAAACTTACCACAAGTAATCAGGTCTTCATACCGATCAGATTATAATGAGAGTCGATCGAATGGGGTAGGGTTTTCACTTGCGTACAAACTAGCGCAGAGGGCACGGGCCCGCGGGCTCGTTCGTACCAACGTGGCTCATTGAGCCATAATTGTGTTTGTGCCGGCATGTGTGTGTGCGTCTGTCTTTTCCTTTTTCCTCTTCTGCAATGAGGATGGCCGGCAAGTGTACGCCTGTGTGTGCCTTGGCTCCCTTCCTTTTCTTCAAAAGTTTCCACTCTTCTCTTTTAGAGAAATTGTAAAGTGTCGAATCGAAGGCTGCCGGAGAGAAGATACACACACTATTCTTGCGTAGAGACATCTTACTTCAACTGGGTGATTGATTTTAACTGGGTCCAAACTTAGAGCGTTACCAAACTACAGCGATACGAACATAAGCACAGTGATAGATGCATGTTCACTCTGGCTCCACAAACATCTAGGAACAGTGATGCGAAGGCAAATGAGATCCTATAGAGGCACATGTCCTCACGGAAAATCAGAAAAGAGATTCTTCAATTGGCTATAGTAGTGCATCAGCGCATAAACGTCCAAAACAAGTTTGCACAACAAATTCTGACTAGCAATGATTGTAATGTTTTATTATACTATCGAAGTGAAAGGAGGTCGTCATATTCACATGGTGCGCGATGTCGGATCTCGGACATTCGTGTTTTAGGTTTTCATTTTGTTTTGACAAAAGTAGAGGGGGCCAGGAGGTCTAAACATTCATGTAATATAAGAAATTAGAAAAGGTTTACAAGAGAAAACGAAAGCGAAGCTTCACATATAATATAACCCTTTTACGAGAAATACAGGCACGACATGAAACTAATATTGCACATCATAGACACCAAGGTGCAGGTCACCACCTTGAGGTTCCACCCCAGCTGACACCCAAACACATCCATGTCCTTGTTACACAAGACGGCCACCCGGCAAACATTGGGTTTGGGTATGTATTGTTTTTTCTACTTAATGACCAAAAAGAGACCATACTTGTTTCCCGAAGAATATATATGGTTCAAAGATATGATACTTTGAGAAGTAAGAATTTATTGATTTACAGAGAAGTACTTCTGAAACAATTACAGCTCATATGAGGGTCGAAGGAGGTACTACAATGTCTAGAAGTAGGGCTGGAATTCAAGCCGAGCCGAGTCAGCTCGGCTTGACTCGCTAAAGCTTGGTCAACTAGCTAGTTAGCTCGGATCGGCTCGTTTTAACAATTGAGTACAAAAATAAAACTCGGCTCGACTCGCAAAACTCGCGAGTGGCTCGGTAAAACTGTTAACATGCAACATCATAGATTTCTATTCAACTATTTCAAAATATTTTGGAATATTAATGCAATCATAACCAAAATAAATGAGATTGCTAAAACCATCAACTAATATGTAGTCAATAAACTGCAATAATAAGGAAAAATGGATCATCACACATGAAAAGATTTAGTGGTACCGAGTTAAACGAGTACTCGATAACTCGGCTCGTTTAGCTTGAACTCGTTTAACGACAAAAAAATGGAACTCGGCTCGGCTCGTTTTACACCGAGTTCGAGTTGAGTCGAGTCGAGTTGCGAGCTACTCGATTAGCTCACGAGTTTTGAGTTTGAGAGAATTCCTTATTTGCCACTCTCTTAAAATCTGCTTCCCTTTTTGACACTACAAATTTTTTTCTTACCAATTTGACCATTGGTCTAAATTTGTTTCCTAAAATGACACTTTAGTTCATTTTGTGCACTAACGGTGTTAAGTAGAAACATGAAAAGACTCATTTGCCCCTGATAAATTATGTGACCAAAAAACTCTACAAGACAAAAGATAACAATATTGTAACCTATTTTCCCTATCTATGATCAATAATTGGGTAGATCATTGTACAGTTTATTCCAAAACTTCATAATCAGATTTTGTTTCTAAAATTAAAAAATTGGACAGAACCTCCCCTATAAATTGACCAAATCTCTGCACACAATTCTAATATATATAGATAATTCATCATATAGCATATACAAGTACCAGAATCATCCGGGTCACCACATATAACACTAGTAGACCAAATAGCAGGTTCAAAGTCACCACATATAGAATTAGAGATCTCATAGCAGTAGTACAACATAGTCCAGGTTCATGTACATCACATATATAGACATGGCATGATCAGCACAACCATGCTCCAAAAGCAGAGATCTCCCAAAAGTAACCTAAACAGCAAGACAAGGCATGCGAATCACAAACTGAGCCTCCTTTTGCTTCTTGTGCTCATTGCGGGGCTAGCAGGGTTAAACTTCTTGCTTCTGGTGCCCATTGCTGGGCTGTCAAGTGGTACCTTAGGAAGCTTATCAACACTCTCTTTCTTTTTCTTCTTTGTTACCTTGACAGGAACATCTGCTTTCTTGCTGGGCATATCAAGCTCGATGGGAATAGGCTCAGGTTGATTTGATCCAGTTTTTGACCTGAAGTCATGCATGTATTGCAGCAATAATGAATACAAAAACAAGAGAATATAGTCTTTTTAACTAACAGTAGAAACACTACCTCTTTGCTCCTCCAGATCCAGAGTTGTCTTTTTTCTCTTTTTGCTCTTTGATGATCCAGCACTAGTGTTTACATCTTTTCCCTCTTTCATAGTTGTAGTTTCCACAGTTTGACTACGACAAAATAAGCTACTTAGAATTCAAATTCAGTTTTATGTATTCATGAGAAGAAATGGTTGACTAAGTTGCTAACCTGGGTGGAAAACTCATCCTTGTGGGGGGTTCATCCACACAAGGCACAATGGCCGAGTCATTTGCTTTGCTGGTCTTCATCCTCTTCTTTGGCGGTTCTCTACATGAGCAACAAGAAATGTAGTTAACATGTATAGTTGGGCAGAAAATAACTAATACAAAAGAGATCTCAATACAATAAGTGATCACATACAAGAAGACTAAATCCACATTACCTTACTGCCATCATTGCAGCAATGTCATCAGGATTACCTTTCTTACAATTGTGCCAATGATGGCCATAGTCCTTACAAATAGGGCATAGGTGTTTGCCTGATTTTCTTTTCTTCTCACTGGTACCTTTGTACCTCTCGGTTTTAGGCCTACCAGCTGTTGCTTTTAAAAGTGGTGGATGCATGAAGAACCCATGGTCAGATTCAGGCCATTGGGTCTTGTCAGGCATAGCAGGGATTATTTGGGCATAAGCTGCTCTAAATTTGTCAACTGAGTAATACATGTCAACAAAGTTCTGTATACGCGCACTAGTAAGTGATGTTATGAAGGCAAGAGCATGCTTGCAAGGAAGGCCAGAAACTTGCCATTGTCTGCAAGAACATGTCCTCGCTTGCAAGTTGACAACAAACCTAAAGCCGCTGCCTCCTAATGCGGTAACTTCAGCCACTTCCTCCGAGCTCTGTACCACCTCCAAGTCTAATTCTCTAGTCAATGCATTCAGCCTCTTAATTATGTGGGGCAGAATTAATCCATCCAACTTCTTTGCCACAGTTCTTCTTTGGTTCCACATGATCATAAGCAACTGCCGCACCTTGTCCATGAAGTCATCCAAGTTTAAGGATTTATGGTGCTTGATCCAATTATTAAAGCACTCTGCCAAGTTGTTGGTTACATAGTCAACCTTGCATAAGATCGAGAACTGACTCCTAGACCAGAACCTATTGTGCCACTTCCTTATAAATGCAGTTGCAGCTGGCTTTGCTGTCTCCATTGCAACCCAGTTTTTGTCAAACAAATATGGGTTCCATGAGTAAGTAGCAGCCCAAAAATGATCATCAAACACCTTGCCATGGAACTTCTTCTTGAAGTTGCTCACCAGGTGGAACATGCACTCCCTATGTTCAGCCTCTGGGAACACTTCTTGTACTCCTGTCATTACTGCCTGGCCAGCATCAGTGCATATGGCTAAACCTAGTGGTGATCCTATGGCCTGCCGAAGCAATTGCATGAACCAAATCCAATTCTCATTAGTTTCGGAATCAAAGACTCCAAAACAAACTGGATACATCCAATTATGGCCATCAACGGCGGTTGCACTAGCTATCTGCCCCTTAAACCTGCCTGTCAAGAATGTGCTATCTACCGCCAAATATGGTCTGCAACCACCATGGAACCCCACCATGCAACCACCTGCCAAAATACATGTTCTCCTCATCAATACCAACATGCTCATTCTCGGGTATTGGGTTGCGAAGATAACTATCCTCATCTTGTTCTATATTGATTTCAGGTTGAATATGCTTCTCATTGTCATACTCGGTGATTGGCTCATATGGATTACCAGGATCACTATGTGTAATGAACAGCTGGATAACCTTTGTCTTCGAGTGTTTCTCAAACATTGACATTAATTCTTGGTCAGATTTTACTTCCGGAAAATTTCTCAGAACATCATCATAGTATTGAACATGTGCAACCACCAAATAACGTGGTGGATACTGCTCTTCGATTGACTCAACCAAATCTTTAAAATTTGTTAAGTCACTATCAATAACCTTATCGAAACAGAAACATTTCTTGTCTTTTCTAGCCTTTTTCTGGTTGCCAAACAATCTAACTTTCAGCAAATAACTCGAATTTGAATCCATCCTGTAAATAGAAGCGAACCAAACACATAACCATTGCTGCCAATATGGGTATCTACTTGTATTGCATCTTGAGGCTAACAAGGAAGAAGGAAACTCACCCTTCTGGAACTTCTGGCCATGCAGATGATGCAGCACCAGAGGCCGAACCTGCAAGCTCGTTGTGGCCCAACCCCATAGCCGAGACTGAGAACGACCCAGCACTAGTAGTACTCGACCTAGGAGCCGCGCCCATCGCAGCGTGATGACCCGAACCTGCCGCCGAGCTAGCCGATGGAAGCTCCGCAGCAGTGCGTACGCCGCCCTCCGAAGTCACGCCCTTGCCGCCCGCCGGCGAGGAGCCAGCGTCACCTGCCGCCGGCGCGGTGCCCGCTTCGCCCGCCGACTCCGTTCCCGCGTCGCCCGCCACCTCCTCGCCCACTGGAGCCGTGCCCGTGGAACCCCTCGGTGGATCCCCTGCGTACATCGCCCTCATTCCCCGCCGCCTTGACCAGCCAGGGCGCCGTCGTGACCTGCTGCTCGATTTGGGGAAGGGTCGGGAGAGGGCTCGATTTGGGTTTGACCAGGTCAGGTCTGGTCCAGATATTTCTGACTTAGGGGTATTTTGGACCCAAAAAACATTAACTGACGGTAAAACCTAACGCCACAAACGTGAGTGTCACATTAGGAAAGAAACCAAATTAAGAAGTCAAATTGGTAAGAAATTTTTTTGTAGTGTCAAAAAGGGAAGCAGATTTTAAGAGAGTGGCAAATAAGGAATTCTCTCTTTGAGTTTTTGTTTCAGGCCTATATAGAAGCGGGCGACCAGGTCCATCCCTGATTTTGGCGTCTTCTGCAATGACGTGCACTGGTGGAAAAAGGCCCTATGGTCCCGGTTCGTGCGGGCCATTAGTCCCGGTTGCCGAACCGGGATCAATTACTCGGGACCAATGCCGGTTCCGGTTCCAGCACGAACCGGGACTGATAGGTCTCCACGTGGGCGCGCGCGCAGTGAGGGGGGCGTAGGTCATTGGTCCCAGTTCGTAGCACGAACCGGGATCGTTGATCTCTGCAGGGTTTTGTGTTTTTTTCCATTTATTTATTTGGTGTGTTTTGTATTCAATTTAATGGTACTACATATATGCAGCAATAATGAAGGAAACACACTATATATATATATATATATTACACATCATGGTCACGAATATATTATACATTGTCTCATCCGTCGTGCTTGGTCGAAACATATTACAAACGGTAACTCACACAAATTTGATTTTACATCTTCTTTTTTACACTTCACCCTTCTAAATGAACCGGGTAATAGTATTCTCCTTTCGGATCTATGACATGTTCTAATAAGAATCCGGCAATTTCCTCTTGAATTGCTTGAACACGTTCTTGTGGTAGAAGACCGTCCCGCATCCGTTCGATCTAATTTAAAGAAGGGGATCAATATATAGGAATGAAACTAAACACAGTTGATGGTAATAAAATAAAGTTGTGATTATTGTTTATCGTACTTCAAGTTTTTTGAAGTTTCTGTCTGCGCCCTTCTCCTTGGTCGTCTAGGGAATGAACTCGCAGACATAGTATCCACATAAGTTATTCCCAGCTTCCTGCCTCAAGCACTTTAAGAGAACGGAGTTCAATCAAAATAATAATCAAGCATGATAATGGTATTGAAACTAGAATCAAAGAGATGCGCGGATCTAGCAAGTAGTACTTACATTCAAAGGTTGAAATGTAAGCTCTGGCTTCCAAACACCCCTAATGTTGGCGGTGAACCGTTTCCAAGCCTTCTGGAGGCATTCCTGCATGTTCGCCCAGTTTCCTAAAGGTGTGCGTTTTGAGTCCATGACTTTGACTACTCCTTCGTCAACAATAATGATTAACAGAATAAAGTGGAAGCTGCACAGACATAACGAGTCAATTATACGCTTAACATTGAGTAAGCGAAAACAGAATGTGTACAAGACAGTAACACTCACTCGAAGTTGTAAGGAAATAGTATGTTCCTTCTGTTGCTGAAATACTTCAACGATTGTACCAAGCTATCCTCTGTTTCTCTGGGGTTTTTTTTTAGAGTATCTTCATGAACGAAATTGCAGTCAACGAACCCAAGGTCATAGATTCATCCTTTGTTGCATTCGAGAATCTTCATTCTGCATATATAATTAGTATAATGATGAGTAAGATTATACAAGCAACGAATGAGCTGAGCTAGAAAGACTTAATAATACTTACAGACAATAGGCACTGACGATAGTTTTGTCGAGGGCGTCTTGTTGGTAAAACTGAAATAATTCTAGAAATTCAATCAGTGAGAAGCCATCTCCATGACCGTAATGGTGGTGTTTATATCCAGCATAGATCCAGTTTGTGGATTCAGCACAGGCTTGCATGTACCACTTATGCAATCTCCGCATTTTTGTTGGTAGATCTTTGACTAACTCGGGTTTGACGAGAGGTGCCCCGTACCGGTATATGTATGGTATTTGCTGGTACCCCTCGAACTCATCCAGACGGCTCATGTACTCAGCAATAGACAGTCCATATAACTTGGCCTTTTCTCCGTAGAGTTGAATAAACTCCGGATCAATGTTCGGATCATGCCGCTCCTGGGCTCTCCACTCATTGGTATCGTACACTTTGAGAGGTTCGATCGATTGATTTTTCTGTTGTCCGAGCTGGGCAACTTCTTTTCCGACTCTCCGCTCTTTTACGTTAGTCGACTTGGTATTAGAGCGATTATAGTCTGGTATGAGCGCTATGGGTTGGTGAAGCTGAATCTTAAGCGCGGCTGCTTTGGCTTTATCTTCTGCGGTGACTGGGAAGATCAATGGCTCCGTCGGCTTTGGCTTTTTCTTGTTAGCCATGTCAGTCTTCCACTTTTCATAATGGGCATCTGCAGCCGCAGCAATTTCCTCATCTGTCTTCTCGCAAGGAAGCTTCTTCATATTCTGATGAGGTACTCTTGGGAGGGGCGATAGCTTACGTTTTGGTGATCGGAACGTGCTCTTGCTGCTGCTGGTGGTGCTGCCCCTCTTAGTATACTTCCGCTTTAGTCTCTGAGGCTCAGGGGACGAAGATGGCTGACGCAGCGGCGGAGATGGCTGAGGCGGCGGTGGAGACGGCTGCGCTGAGTGGTGAGGCGATGAAGGCGACGGTTGCGCTGAAGAATGGTGAGGTGGCCGCGAAGGTGGATTGCTGCTTTGAGGAGTGGGTGGCCTTGGCGGCACATAATTTGGAAGCACGATGTGCTCCTTTGGCCATACAACAGTCCCCCCTTTGGCTTCTCCTAGTTCAGTCAGGTCCCTATCTTCCCCTGCAGGGTGGTCCAGCTTCAGCTCCTCAAAATCTTGCTTCACATCATCCACCGTGACGACAGCGTACCTTTTTGGAACCAGTCTGCAATGCCAAGTTGCGTTAGGCACAATTGGTACGGCCATGCTGACCGCCGACATCACCCTTAAGTTCATAACTTGCACCTTTAGCTCACAAGCTGTGCTCTCTGTGATATCATCCACTGGGTAGCGTTTAGGAGGAGCCGTCGTCAGTGCATCATCATCACCATCCTGGAGCTGGGTGGAAGCGACGCTGCTTTTCTTATTCGATAGGGCGCCGGTACCATCGAATGCAGCTTCTACCATGTGCCGCTAAGATTGGCCGCTAATACCTTGCTGGCTAAGTCTGTCGAGTTGATCCTGCTGCCGCTTTAATGCTTCTTCTACATTACGCAGCCGGTCTGTAGCTGCCGCTTTCTCAGCTGCCTCCCTTTCCTTTCTCCTCTGATGACTTTTATAGGGATATCTCTTCATTTCCGCGGGGAAGGCAATATTCCACGGCTTGGAGCCTGGTGTGCCTCGTGCTCGTCCGGTGTGTTCATCATTTTTAAAGGCGCGTGTGAGCTCGTCGTTCTCTCTATCGGGAATGAACCGTCCCGCTTCAACATCTTGTACTGCACTTCTAATATCTTCGATGGGCAGTAGGGGATGATCTTTGTGTTTCTGGGTATATATTGCTCTCCCTTCTTCGTCCAACGTGCCCCCATGGCCGTAAAACCAGTTTCTTGCCTGTGGTGTCCATGTTGTGGGCTCTGGTCTGATCCCGGCAGCAATATACTTGACCTCAAGTGCATCCCACTTAGGCATGCAGCCGGCGTAGCCAGCACACCCCATATTATGGTGGTACACTTTCTTAGCAGCGTTCTCCTTATTAATTCTCGACCTTTCCAAAGCTTTCTCCGATGTCTTGTACTTCACAAAATCAGCCCACTGGTGTCTTAACTTAGCATAGCCGGCTTGATTGAAATCCGGAGTCTTGTCTAACTTGACAAACTTAAGGTACAGTTTCTTCTTCCAGTTCTTGAATGCCTTGGCCATCTTGATCAGAGCAAACTTCTTGACACTTTGCATGAGCTCCTCATTTGCTCTCTCCTCCTCATCTGGATTCACATCTGGCCTCGGCACGAGGAAATTAATCATGAGCCTGTTAAAAAGCTTATCTTTGGCAACGTCGCCAACATACGGGACTCCACCGCTGCTTGGCCGATTCCATTCTTGAACGGTGATCGGGATGTAGTCCCTCACAAGAACTCCGCATTGCTTGATAAATTTTTTTGCGACATCGTCAGGAGCTGTCGGTTCGCCGTCTACACCGACCACTTCGATCCTATACCTCACAGTGTTATCCAACTTTTTTGTTGGGCCTCGTTTCGTTCTGACGGAAGAAGTGCTCGATCCGGAGGGCTAAAAGAAGAAAGAGTGTTAATATATGCATGTATATATATAGACATCAGCATTACAAAAATACATATATACACCTTGCCGGAGTTTCTGAGATTTAAGGTTCGGCCGGAGCCGTCGCCTTCTCCCTCGTCGGCTTCTCCCTTATCGGCTTCTCTCTCATCGGCTTCTCCCCCATCCTAGGCTTCGGCTTCTACCTCACCGGAGCTGTCTCCTCGGTTGAGAGATTCATCTCCCTCACCGGAATCGTTCAGAAACATGCTGGTGACATCGATATCTTCATTTTCTCGGATCATTCCTTGGAGGAAGTATTCATCATCTTGAGTTTTGCCATGTGCTGGATCCATAGTATCTGCAAATTAAGAATTGCAAGTTATTATAATGCAAATAATCAAGAATTGCAAGTTATTATAATTGCATCAAACTTTACACCGGTAAGTCAATAATGTTGAATTGTTCCGGTAGTTGCATTTGTCAAGGCATTAGCGATGGATTTATAAATCACAAATCTTTATTATAATTCACCATGATTTATAAATCACAATACAAAATATAAATAGACATGACATAATTTTGCACACTATTCATTTCCATTATAATTTAGACATTGATCTAATATCGCCGGTTGATACTCCTCCAACGTATCTATAATTTTTTACGCTCCATGCTTGTTTTTACACCATTTGCCTACTGTTTCGTTACACTTCGTGGCACTTTTATGCATTTTCCGGAACTAACCTATTAACGAGTTGCCACAGTGCCAGTTCCCTGTTTTCTGCTGTTTTTGTGTTCAGAAGTGATACACAGAAAATATTCTCGGAATTGGACGAAACAAGTTCCTGAAGTCTTATTTTACCCGGAAGCTTCCAGAGATCCGAAGGAGAGTAGTAGGGGGGCCACCAGGGCCCCACACGCCAGGCTCGCGCGGCCAAGGGCCTGGCCGCGCCGCCATGGTGTGAGGGCGCCTGGCCCCACTCCTGACATCGCCCCTTCGCCTATAAAGACCCCCCGACGGAAAAAACCTAAGGACTCGATCAATTTTCCAGAACACATCGCGATCCGCCGCCGCCGTCGACCCGAAGATCGGGAGGGTCCAGAAGCTCTTCCCGGCACCCTGCCGGAGAGGGGAATCGCCACCGGAGGTCTTCTTCATCGCCATGCTTGCCTCCGGAGCGATGAGTGAGTAGTCTACCTTGGACTATGGGTCCATAGCAGTAGCTAGATGGTTGTCTTCTCCACCATGTGCTTCATGTTTAGATCTCATGAGCTGCCCTACATGATTGAGATCACCGTTATGTAATTCTACAAGTTTGGTTTGTTGGGATCCGATGAATATTGGTGTTTATGATTGAGTTGCTGTACTGAATATTATCTTTTGTTATCTCTATATTGTTTATGATCTTGCATGCTCTTCGTTGTTAGTAGCTATCTTGGCCGAGTAGTTGCTAGTGACTCCAAGAGGGGGTATTTATGCTCGATAGTGGGTTCATGCCTCTATTTAACCTGGGGGAGTGACAGAAACCTCTAAGGTTGTAGATGTGCTGTTGCTACTAGGGAGAAAACAACATTCATATGCTCAAGAGCATATCCTTTGTTTACATTACACACTTTGCTTAATGCAATTATCTGTTGTTCGCAACTTAATACTTGTGGAGTTCTCGGATTGATTCGCCACAAGTGGATTATTAGTCATAGATGCAGTTGGATGGCGGTCTATGTATTTTGTTGTAATGCCCAGAGTAAATCTCATAGTGATCTTCTTGACATATCACGTTTATCTTTATTCTATCAATTGCCCAACTGTAATTTGTTTACCCAGCATGTGTTATTTATCTTATGGAGAGACACCACTAGTGAACTGTGGATTCCGGTCCTATTTCCATCATATTGCTATCACCTGTTTACTTTACTCGCACTGTTTACTTTACTCGCATACTCTATTATTTTCCACTCGATACGCTTATAACCTTTGTTTCAAGCAAACCGGTGAGATTGACAACCTCATCGCAAGTTGGGAACGAAGTACTTGGTTGTGTTGTGTGCAGGTTCCGCGTTGCAGTTAGCAAGCAAAGCTTGGACGAGGCGCCACATATATAAATTGTCCGAAGCTGTCGCAAGCTAGCAAGCATCACCTTCAGTCGTTTGTCTCTCCTCTCCAAGAACGATTAAACCTTGGTTTCTTAACTGAGGGAAAACCAGCTGCTATACTCATCACACCTTCCTCTTGGGGTTCCCAACAGGCTGGTTATTCACCACGCACAAGGACTGCCAAGCTCCACATCAACTAGGAACATCACCGGTGCACATGCTCGAAGTTCACCGGTGCTCGAAGTTTCTATTTACACATGCTCGAAGTTCACCGGTGCTTGAAGTTTCTATTTACACATGCTCGAAGTTCACCGGTGCTCGAAGTTTCTATTTATAAAATACATATATTTCTATTTACACATGCTCGAAGTTTCTATTTCTAAAATACATATATAAAATACATATATTTCTATTTATACATATATGATACATATCTAAAATACATAACTATTTATATATTTCTATTTATATATTTCTATTTATACATACATGATACATATGTTTCTATTTTTGTTTCTATTTCTAAAATACATATCTAAAATACATATATAAACCGGTGCTAAAATTCGTTTTTAATCCCAAAATTTCGTTTTTGTGCCCCAAATTCGTTTCTATTTCAATTCGTTTTCCCGAAATTTGTAACACCCACAGAGGTTCACCGGAAGGTAGGGTTTTTTTTTCTCATCCAAGATTTCCGAATTCTCACCGGAAACCGTTGTTCTCTTGTCCGATAAAGTCCCGAGATTTAGTGTCCTGATGGCAAGGTGCCCGAGAGCAGTCACATAGGGTCGCGGGTTCGAATTCCGCCGATTTTCTTTTTCTTTTTCTGTTCGATGAAGTCTAAAAATAAGAAAAAACTGTACAACATCGACAGTGAGATTCGAACCCAGTGACATTCGTTTGAATTATCTCATCCAATAAAGTCCTGAGATTTTTGAGATTTCGCGGTAACCGAAAATTCCGCTGCCCTCCGATAAAAATAATTGACCGAGAAAAAAAACCTTGCCGGAAGGGCGTAAGGGCGTCGGCGGCGCAGGGGGGCGCGTCTCCGGGGCGGCCGGCGCAGGGGGGCGTCGCAGGGGGGCGGCGCAGGGGGGCGTCACAGGGGCGGCGCAGGGGGGCGGCGCAGGGGGGCAGCGCAAGGGGGCGTCTCCGGGGCAGCGCAAGCGTCTCCGAGGCGGAAGGGCGTCGGCGGCGCAGGGGGGCGGCGGCGCAGGGGGGCGCCTGCAGAGAGAAGGAATGGTGAGCGAGCGGCGGGGGAAGAGGAAGAGGTCGCGGCGGCGGCGCTCACCGAGGGCGACGGCGAGCTTCTCCGCGGTGGGGACGGGCAGCCTGCCGGCGTCAATTCTTTCCGCGCGCAAAAGTCCTTAGCGGTTTCGGCCGATTTGGGGGGAAGTGGGGGGGGGGGAGGAAGAAGGGCCAGTTATATATCTGGGGGTCATTGGTCCCGGTTCATCGCATCAACCGGGACCAATGGATCAACGGTCCCGGTTGATGCGATGAACCGGGACCAATGACCTGGGTGGGGGGGGGGAGCTGCTGAGCCGCCACGTGCCCAGGATCATTGGTCCCGGTTCATCGCATCAACCGGGACCGTTGATCCATTAGTCTCGGTTGATGCGATGAACCGGGACCAATGACCCGTTTTTAAGGTTTTATCACGAAAAGACTTTTTTGTTTTCCATTTTAACTTTTTGTTTTCATTTTAACAGGAAAAAACTTTCTTTTATTTGAAATTTGAAAAAACTTTCAACAGGAAAAGTGCTTCAATTTAAACAACTAATCCAAAACCATTTTTTTCAAAATTATTTATTCTAACTAAACAACTTTACTATTTTTAATAAAAAATGCATTAACATATATTTATTGCATAATTTGGAATTTGAAAAAACGTTCAGCAGGAAAAGTGCTTCAATTTAAATAACTAATCCAAAACTATTTTCTGTTTTCAAAATTATTTATTCTAACTATACAAACTATTAACAATTTTACCATTTTCAATTAAAAATGCACTAACGCATTTGAAACGGGCATAATAAATTCAAAAATGATCCAAACAATGTGAAACCTTCGCGTGGTGTCATATTATGTGTCATAGTTGCAAGGAAAAATATTGAACTTTGAAAATTGCAAACATCATAAAAAATCCTTCACAAAAATGACCTATCATATTCGAGGTTTCATGGCATTTAGATCAAACCACCAATGTTATGGCTAGAATCAGGGCATAGTTTGTGATAATTTGCCCATATTGTGCACACATGTGCATCTTGGGATGACTTACGATGTTGCAGGAGGATGTTTTCCTTTTCGACGCACGAAATAGCCAATTTCTATTTTTGAGGTGCCGAAATCGGGGTGTTCTATGAAGGAACCACCAAATTAAAGTTTGGCATTGGTACCAACCCATTTTTCAAAAATACTAGACCACCTTAGATGGACAAATTCCCAACCGGTGTATCAGGAACCTTTCCGTCCATCCCTCATGAAAAAGACAAATTCCTGCTGACTCGATAGGAGGGTGCCCAGATTTGAACTACAAGTACAGGATATAATGCTTGTGAATTTTTTTTAAAATCATTTATAGGTTCACAATATGCTATTTCATCAGAGATCCACTTCAAGTTTAGCGAGGCTCAGCCCCGGGCTAAGAAGCTTCATGCCCGCCGTTTTGAATATAGTTTGAAACGGGCATAAGAAATGTTATGGCTAGAATCAGGGCATAGTTTGTGATAATGTGCCCATATTGTGCACACATGTGCATCTTGGGATGGCTTACATAGGGTGTGAGCACCAATGACATCTTCAAGAAGCTCCGCCATGGGAGATTTTCCAACCCTTTACCCAACACTGTTATAGGAGATGGAGTCTTTCACAGGCTTGCAGGGAAATTTTTCCGAGGCGGAGCTTTCGAAGATGCCGTAGGGCGTGAGCACCAATGACATCTTTGAGAAGCTCCGCCATGGGAGATTTCCCAACCCTTTACCCAACACTGTTAGAGGAGATGGAGTCTTTCACGGGCTTGCTGGGAAATTTTTCTGAGGCGGAGCTTCCGAAGATGCCGTAGGGCGTGAGCACCAACGACATCTTCGAGAAACTCCGCCACGGGAGATTTCCCAACCCTGTCCTTCATCCATGGGGATGAAACTCTCCCTACCTTCTAGGTTGGCTTGTTGAGCTGCTTGCCATGGCGTATTGATGCTCCTTTTATAGGCACGGCGCCGCTTCTACTTTGTCTTGTTCCTCCGACAGGGGCGTCGTGCGCTACATGCTTTATCTCATCGAGCAGTGCATCCACCCACGCATCCTTATCCTGCCGATAGCTTTAGTCTCGGTTGCACCCACCAGCCGGGACTAAAGGTTACCCACACGTCCTTATCCCACCGACAGCTTTAGTCTTTGAAACGGGCACAAGAAATTCAAAAATGATCCAAACAATGTGAAACATTCGCGTGGTGTCATATTATGTGTCATACCTGCAAGGAAAAAAAATCCTTCACAAAATGACGTGTCATAGTTTTCATACATTACATAGATTTACATAGGGTTTAGGGTAAGAATCCTTCGTTGCGTATTTCGATCCCTTGCCTATGATCGCTTCTTAGGCCGTAACCATGGAGCATCTTCATTATTTAACGGGATGCAAGGGTCAGTTTTCACGGTGAAGGGCAGAATTTCTTCAAACTTATCATAATCTGCTGACATGTCTGTCTTGTCCTCGACTCCCGCGATGTTTCTTTTCCCTGAAAGAACTATGTGACGCCTGGGCTCATCGTCTGATGTATTCGTCTCCATATTTTTTCTTTTTTCGGTCTAGAGGACATGTCCTTCACATAGAAAACCTGAGCCACATCATTGGCTAGGACGAATGGTTCGTCTCTGTAACCAAGATTCTTGAGATCCACTGTTGTCATTCCGTACAGCTGGTCTACCTTTACCCCTTCTCCATTCATGTTGACCCAACTGCACCGAAACAAAGGGACCTTAAAAGTAGGTCCATAGTCAAGTTCCCATATCTCCTCTATGTAACCATAGTATTTTCCCATTCTCACATGTTACATCAAAGCGGACACCACTGTTTTGGTTAGTGATCTTTTTATCTTGGAAGATCATGTAAAATGTATTCCCATTTACCTCGTACCCTTGGAAAGTCAATACAGTCGTAGATGGTGTCGCGGCCAACAAGTAGAGCTGATCTCCAATAGTGATGTCATTCATGAGATGTAATTGCAACCAAGTGCCGAAAGTCTCCATGTGATTTTCTTTAATCCAGTAGTCATCCTTCCCCGGGAACTTGGAGCGTACAACATTCATGTGTTCCTTGATATATGGAGCCACGAAGGTAGAACTTTGTAGAACTGTGTAGTGTGCTTGATTCAAAGAATGCCCGTCCCTAAATATCATTGCTTTCTTTCCTAGCATGCCTTTTCCACTCAGTCTCCCCTCATACCGTGATTCAGGAACACCAATCGACGTAAGGTCAGGAAGAAAGTCAACATAGAACCCAATGACCTCCTCTGTTCCATAGCCCTTGGAGATGCTTCCTTCTGGCCTAGCACGGTTACGAACATATTTCTTTAAGACTCCCATGAACCTCTCGAAGGGGAACATATTGTGCAGAAATACAGGACCGAGAATAGAAATCTCTTCGACTAGGTGAACTAAGAGATGCGTCATAATATTGAAGAAGGACGGGGGGAACACCAACTCAAAACTGACAAGACATTCGACCACATCCTTTTGTAGCCTTTCCAGACTTTCTCGATCGATCACCTTCTGAGATATTGCATTGAGGAATGCACATAGCTTCACAATAGGTACTCAAACATTTTCCGGTAGAAGCCCCCTCAATGCAACTAGAAGCAACTGTGTCATAATCACGTGACAATCATGAGACTTCAGGTTCTGGAATTTTTTCTCTACCATATTTATTATTCCCTTTATATTTGACGAGAACCCAGCCGGGACCTTGATACTGCTTAGGCATTCAAAAAAAAATTCCTTCTCTGCTTTGGTAAGAGCGTAGCTGATTAAGTATTGACGGCCTTTATCAGTATGCTTGTTGTATGGGTCTTTGATACATTGCTGGTCCTCCCGTGCTTCTAGTGTATCCTTTGTCTTCCCATACACGCCTAGGAAGCCTAGCAGGTTCACGCAAAGATTCTTCGTCACGTGCATCACATCGATTGAAGAACGGACCTCTAGGTCTTTCCAATACTCAAGCTCCCAAAATATAGATTTCTTCTTCCACATGGCCGTGTGTCCGGTAATGGGGTCTTTCGGAACAGATTGACCGCCGTGACCCTTTCCAAAGATTACTTCTAGGTCCTTCACCATACCAAATACATCAGCACCTTTAGGGAGCTTAGGCTTCTTCCGGTGATCTGCCTCACCGTTGAAATGCTTGCCTTTTTTTCTTACTTGATGATTGGTCGGAAGAAATTTACGACACTCCAGGTACACAACCTTCTTACATTTATCCAAATATATACCTTTAGTTTTATCTAAACAGTGCGTGCATGCATTGTATCCCTTGTTTGACTGTCCTGAAATGTTACTAAGAGCAGGCCAATCATTGATGGTTACGAATAGCAACAACGCTCGTAGGTCAAATGGCTCCTATTTGTGCTCATCCCACACCTTTACACCTGGTTCTGCCCACAGCTGCAAAAGTTCATCGACTAATGGCCTTAGGTACACATCAATGTCGTTGCCGGGTTGCTTCGGTCCTTGGATGCGCACTGGCATCATAATGAACTTCCGCTTCATGCACAACCAAGGAGGAAGGTTGTAGATACATAGAGTCATGGGCCAGGTGCTGTGACTGCACCTCTGCTCCCCAAAAGGATTCATGCCATCTGTACTTAGACCAAACCATAAGTTCCTTGCGTCACCTGCAAAGTTCGAGTACTTTCTCTCGATGTTTCTCCACTGCGACCCATCGGCGGGGTGTCTCAGTTTCCCGTCTTTCTTACGCTCTTCTTTGTGCCATCGCAACAACCTAGCATGCTCTTTGTTTCTGAACAGACATTTCAACCGTGGTATTATAGGAGCTTACCACATAACCTTAGCAGGAACCTTCTTCCTGGGGGGCTCGTCATCGCCCTCAACATCACCAGGGTCATCTTGTCTGATCTTGTACCGACATGCAGTGCATACTGGACATTTATCCATATTCTCGAACTTCTCACCGCGGTACAGGATGCAGTCATTAATGCATGCATGTATCTTCTCCACATCTAATCCTAGAGGGCAGATAGTCTTCTTTGCTTCGTACGTTGTCTCGGGTAGCTCGTTATCCTTTGGAAGCTTCGGCTTCATTATTTTCAGTAACTTCTCAAATCCCTTGTCAGATAAACCAGCCTCTGCCTTCCATTTCAGCAGTTCAAGTGTGGTACCGAGCTTTGTGCTGCCATCTTCGCAATTTGGGTACAACAACTTTTTGTGATCTTTTTGCATGGCCTCCAACTTCGGCTTCTCCCTTTCTGTATCGCATTGTTGCTTTGCATCAGAAATGACCCGACCAAGACCATCAGCGGGCTCATCCGATGCCCGTTGTTCTTCTTCATTGCCGCCTCCCTCTTCTTCATTGTCTTCCATTGCAGTATCACCGTATTCTTCAGGCGACATAGGATAGCTATCATCATCCTCTTATTCATTTTCTTCCAGCCTAACCCCTCTTTCTCCGTGCATGGTCCAACAATAATATCCGGGCATGAAACCTCTTCGAAGCAGATGGCTTTGAAGGATTCTCGGGGCAGAGTGCTCCGTCACATTCCGACAGTCGACGCAGGGACAAGGAATAAAATTATCCACTTTGTTTGCCTTAGCCACATCGATAAATTTATGCAGGCCTGCAATAAAATCGGAATCGCGTCGGTCGCCGTATATCCATCGCATCCGCGCATCGATCTGCGTTATAATAATTAACTATTACAATAACATCATGAATAGTGAAATGACCACCCTACATGGACACATGCAATATTTTTGTATCAGTTACAGATGAACAAGATAAGGTTGCTAACCTCGGACGAGGATACCGTGTTGTGCGAACTTAAATGTGGCTTGGACATTTCGTCGAACACCTTGTGTGCAATCAAAGGAAAAAAAAAGCTAGCACCCACACCTCACACACAATCCAGCAAAATTTTGTGGCAAAGGGCAAAGGGCTGGGTATCAATTTATAGCCAGGGGAGGGTCTTTGATCCCGGTTCATGGCATGAACCGGGACCAATGCTCCGCAGAGAGCCACGTGCCACGCTGGGGGGCATTGGTCCCGGTTTATGCCACAAACCGGGACCGATTCTCCGAAATGAACCGGGACTGACCACCAAACGGCACGAACCGGGACCAATGCCTGTCATTGGTCCCCATTGACAAACCCAACCGGGACAGATGTCATTTTGGTGCTAGACCAAAGACCCATTTTCTACTAGTGGTGGGTGGCCATTAGTATCCCCTCCCAGTGGGAGGGCGTCACTCGGTAGATAGCTTCCAACTAGCTCAAACAGGGTCAACATGTGTTGTGACCTAGTTCAAGGTGTTAACTCAAAATTCACTTAACGAATAAAAATATTGAGTTTCACCTTGTTAGATTAGTCAACATTAACACACAAGTGGTTATCCATTCTAAATACTTTATCGTGGAGTAGTGGACCATTTGTTGTCAGGTCATTTGTCATGGGTCCATACAAGATTTGTGGAGATACTATCATGATAATAGTCATTTCTTGTCAGCACCTTTTTATTTGCAATCAACATCAATGATTGACTTTTCTTGCATTGTTGAATAATCAATAGCATATTGAGTGTGCATCAATACATGAAACTATGAGGGGGTTATCCTTCTTATCAAAATAATATGTTGTAGGGTTTACTTGTGTAAACCACACCACCCTACCCTCCTGTCCTCTCTTTTTGGAATATTTTGGCACCTATTCCTCTTAGCTATTGTCACCATCTTAGGCACACTATCAATCTACCGAGGACCAAGAAAGTGTAGCATGATCATGACACCGTGATTAGTTAACGAGGTTTGGTTACATTTTTTCCCAGACATTATACCGTGTGTCCCTCTCATTTGACAACGCAATACCGGTCACCCTAGGTGCAGACACAAGGCGTTGGACCCTCGGCATGCCTGCTATCAAGTTATTACATGTTAAATTCGGTGGACCTCCCCCAACATTATATAGCAGGTGTATGGTTACACGAGTCTGACTCCAAAACTACACGTACCATATCCACATCTATTACAACTGCAAGTCCTAATGCAACTCACCCTCTTGTACAAAAAATTGACACAAACACAACAAATTTCAGCTTGGCGAATAATCTCCACTACCTTGAGTTTGTTCAAGTATTAAACTTCCATGTACTCCAGACTAGAGTTGTTTTCCGTGAGCTCCACTACTCCTCATAGATTGCATGCACCTCCACCTTTAACTGTAGTTCCTTATTTTCGTTCAACCAAACCACACGTCCACACACCAAGCCCTGTCTTTTGTGGAAATGCTTCCAACTTGAAGAAATTTGACCATCACCCTTGAGTCACTTTGAATCAAATTAACAGATGTAATTAATCACCCCCTTCGTAGATTCCCCATGGCCTATTTTTTCCATCACTTACCGTCTATCCTGCTAGAAATAGACACCAACTTGAACTGGAACTCACCAAAACTATTTTAGGATTCTCATGCACTTGTCAAACCACATGTCCGACTGTTAGTGCCGTAGACTATCTGTGATCCGTGCATCCGCACACCTCGCCACTATTACCATGAAAAGCATCCACAATCTTGGCCAAGATCTATTAGGTCTGTAAACCACAACACCCCAGGCCACACCGCTGATAACCTTCATTATAACCAAATGATACCGACTTCGAAGCAACCCTCGAACCTCAAGCTTCAGTCTGAATAACAATGTGCTTTTTGCCTTCTCACTGAAATAGGCTTCGATGCTCTCGCTCCTTAGACCTTAACACCTTATCAACATGGTTTCAAACTTTATCAAAATTCCGCTCCACCTTCAACATGACTCCCTCCTAGATGATCAGTCTACCCTTGTCCCGTTGACTTTCATGCGTATGCCTCTTGAATAAACCCCACTCCATACCCATGTCGAAACACAAGATTCTAAATTCAATACTACTCAAACCCTACCCACACATCTTACAAATGCAAGTCCTAACTTCTTCTACAAATATTCAACACAAACACAGCATGACAACAACCACAATAATTTATGACTTATCTTCTAGGTTTCATCTATGAGGGGGTTATCCTCCTTGTCCTTAATATATTGTGTGGAGTTTACTTGTGTAAACCAAACCACCATACCCTCGTGTCCTCTTTTTTTGGAATATTTTGGTGCCTATTCCTCTTACCTATTGGCAATGTCATCTGCACACAGCCAATCTACTGAAGACCAAGAAATCGTAGCACGATGAAAATACCATTATTAGTTAACAAGGTTTGGCAAAATTGTTTTTCCCTGAGCATATAACGGATGTTCCTCTCCTTTGATACCGCAACAACGACCACCCTGGGTGCTGACACAAGTTTCTGGATCCCCGTGCGTGTCTATTATGAATTCATCATATGTTAAATTGGGTGGAACTCCCCCCACAATACGTAGGAGGTATAGGCTCCAAGAATCGGACTCCAAAACTACTCATACCATATCTACATCTATTACAACTACAAGTCCTAATGCAACTCACCCCCTTGTAATTTTTTTTGACAAAAACACAAAAAGCTTCAGCTTGGCGTATATCCTCCACTACCTTAAGCTCCACTACTACTCCTAGATTCCATGCGCCTCCACCTTTAACTGTAGTTCCTTACTTTTGTTTTATAAAATCTCATACCAAACACAGATCTTCGTGGAAGTGCTTCCAACTTGAAGAAATTTTACCGTCGCCCTTGAGTCACTTTGACTCAAATTCATAGTTGTATCAACACCACTTTCATAGATTCCCGATGGCCAACTCTTTTCATCACTTATCGTCAATCCCGATAGAAACATTAACCAACTTGACCTGGAACTGGCCAACACTATTTTAGGACCCCCACACACTTGGGAAACCACATGTCAGACCACCTAGTGCCCGGGTTTGTCGTTGTGTTCCGTGCGTCCGCACGTCTCTCTACTATTACCGCGTCAAACATTCATAATATAGGACAAGATCTACTAGGTCGCTAACCCACACCACCTTAGCCCCCACTGTAGATAACCTTTGGCATAACCAACTGAACCGAGTTCGACAAAGCCCTCGAACCCTGAATTTCAATGTGAACAACATGCTTCTCGCCTTCTCATTGAAATAGTCTTCAATTCTACGGATCCTTAAACCATAGCCCTTTTGTCAGCACGTTTGCAAACTTTATCAGAATTCAGATCCACCTTCAACATGACACCATCCTAGATGATCAATCCACTCACACCCTGTTGACTTAAGCTCTCATCCGTATGCCTCTTGAATCAACCCCACGCAATCCCATGTCAAAACAGAAGATTCCAAATTCAATATTAATCGTACCATATCCACACATCTTAGAAATGCAAGTCCTAACGTACCTCCCGTGTACAAATATTCCACACAAACACAAGACAACAACTACAATAATTTATAAATAATGTTCTAGGTTTCACTTTTTTCATTACACCCTCGCATGCAATGTAGAAGAGAAGTATATATTCCACTCCAATGCACATGAAATAACCATGATATATCATATGATTAATTAGGGAAGTATATCATCAATTCTTTTTCTATATCTATTCAATGTCGGCAAAACAAATAGTGGTGGAGAATGAGGATCACTTGGAGCACGTTTTAGGCCTTCCTTCTGATATATTCCGACAAGGCATGCATGAATCAATATACATTAGGGCCGCTGCAGCTGACTCCTTGAAGCGCTGAGACCATCGTTAAGACCTGGGAGAGTAAACACACCAACCCAACCATGATGACATGATAGCATGCATGTTAGGAAGCTTAGCGATGCATCGATCGATCGCGAGCGACGACCGAGGTAGGGCGTGTGATCGAATGAATCGACGGGTGAGGTCCTTTTGTCGCGCTCCATTGGCGTCTTGCTACTTTGCTAGGCACCCACCGTACCCATCCAAATCAATGGGCTACATACACAGCACATCGACGCATACGGCCTGGCTGACAAGCAATATGCTCCCAACAGTGGTTCAAAACTATTGCTGCTTGCTGCTGCGATCGGCATCATGGAGCTAGCTAGGGCACGCAGCTGCGAAGCTGATGAGCAATGGCAAGCGCAGGAAAAAACATGCCCTGGCCGGGCATGCACGCACACACAATGGCAAGCGCAGGGGCTAGTGAAGATGGCTATGTAGCTAGTTGCGCTAGGCAAAGTAAAGCTGGAGACCAACCAAAGGAGGTGCGAGTGAAGTGACAAGATATCCTAGAATCTTCCTCCTCCTCCCATCCTATGCCCTAAACCCACGACATACATGCATGCAATAACTTTTTTGAAAGCCCGGCCGGCGATGGAGAAGTGAGCAGTGTACTCGGTGGTACGGCCCGTAGGGCATGCGAGGCCACGGCAATGGCAATGGCAGTCAGTCAGAACGCTTGCTTGAATTAGATGAGGTGAGGCCAGAGCTAGCGAGCTACATATGTATACGGGTGGAGTAAGTAAGTAGTACGTTGTAAAAAAGCAGCAGCTAGCAGCCCTCCAGCACCAGCAGCAGTGTGTCTTATACCAGGGGGGTAAGCGAAGAGGGGTGGGCGCTTTTTCCTGGAAAGGAAACTGAGGATTCGTCACATCACCACGCGGGGTCGTAGTCATCGCCAACCTCCAGCAGCAGACAGCGAGCTTTATGAGCTTATCATCCCAGTCCCAGCCACACTCTCTCTCTCCACTTGCCGCATGCAATGAAATACAATTCTCACTCTACCCTTTCTCCCCCAATCTCTCGGATCCGAAGAGAAATACAAATTCCTTGTGATCTGAGAGTTCTCACTCCCACGTACAGTACTCGCCTTTACGCCGTCTGGATTCCAAACATGTGTCGGTTCTACACTACTCTCTACCTACGCTCTCGGCCGTATTCCTCCCCTTCAATTTCTCTATCTACGAGAGAGAGAGAGAGAGAGAGAGAGTGTGTGTCAAACATGTGGGGTCAGGGTACTGAGCGGGAAGGGGGATGTAATTGGTGCGCAGGCACGATGGCGCATTCACGGCCTGAGGCCTGAGCAGGGCCAGGGTACTGATCGCTGAGCGGGGAAGGGGGATGGGGAGCAGTCAGTCAGTCCCGCGCGGTGGACGTCGTCGCGAACTGGATGTCGCCATGCTCCAGGGCGCCTGATCAAGCCTTGTGGCACGGCATAAATGACACCAAGCTAACGATCCCCCCCATATCAGATTCCTCCATCATATCATCATATCCTTGGCTTGATAAACATTGCTGCCATCCAAGATCATATCATATGCGCTGCTGCGCCGCTGCCGGCCCGCCCCCGTGTGCTCGCGCCAGGCGTGCTCTCGATGCATGCTCTGCGCCGCTTGCTGATCCCCGTCGTCTCGTCGCTTCGGGATATCTTTCTCCCCTCCTTCCCGCGCCCGATGGAAGACTACTTCTATCATCAGTGGACCGGCCGCCGGCCGGCGGACGGACGCCGCGCATGTATGCGTGCGTATCTACGCGTGGATGGACCATTCGTGGATGCTGCTAGCAGCGGCGTCATATATACATCCATATGAGTGTTGTCTGATTGTTCATTGCTACCACTTGTGTCCCCCGTCCATGCAAACATCTCCATGTGTAAGCATTAGCTCATGCATGCATATGCCCCTTCCATGTAGCCCGATTGGAGGAATACGCATGCACAGCTTCGCCGGCCCAAGCTAAACGAGCAACAACATACTTTCCGTAGCATATCATGTCATATATGACATGCACATGGATTGGACGGGGATCGGATCAGCTTCGCTTCCATATCATATGTCATGTCGGCAGATGCACATACCGAATTCCAGTCTTATGCAAAATATGTCTTGTCAAGACTCACACCTCATCACAGGAGCTGATTGGTGCCTGGGCGCACACACGCCAATTTGCCTGATCATTCCCAATATATATGTTTTGTAGGTGGTGTTGACCCATGAGACTATACGGTTGGTTGGATCAACCATTGTTAGACAAATAGTTTTTGTATGCACATGTTAGTGAATTATTTAAATTATAGAAATAAGAATAATTTTCGTACACACAATTACTAACCATCACAAAACTAGTTTTTACATATGCAACATATTTTAACACTACAAGAACATTCAATTACCATGTCAAAATTTTAAGTTCAATTACATATGCAACATATTTTCTCGGTGTGTGGGTTGACACAGGCCATGACTGGCGGACACAACCGCTCAGCCTCACTGGCCGGTGGTGGCCGACTTCTGAGGCCCAACGACCTCAGCACGTCCCGTCCCGAGCAATCGCCAATCGGTCTTGAAGCAATCATTCTTAAAGCCCTCGAGGTCGCCGCGTGATGCCCTAAGCAGTACGCCGGTGTCTTAGCATGTACGGCCATGCCACCCAGGGTGGCCATAGTGCAACACTCTCATGTACCACCGTGTTTCCTATAAATACATGCGACTTCTAGCAAAGAAGGGCATTATCCATCGACGCTCCAAATCATCGCATTCAGAAACATTAGATCGCATCTAGAAATCAAATATAAACATCCAACATTCCACACTGTTGCTCCTCTAGCAGCAAAAAGACATGCAGACCAGGACGGCTTCCCCTTCTAACCTTAAACTCAAAGTCATTACGGTTGAGGTACACTATAGACGGGTGGGTCCATAATGTCAGCCTCGCTGTATAATGTGACATTACATGAAAAACATAAGTAGAATAGGAATCGCACACGAGACCTCAACATAAGTGACTGAAAATGATTCTTTTATTTGCAAATAAGTAGGTTATACTAACTATATGTGCATATTTGCGCCTTATAACTGTTATTTCAACCTAATATATGTTTGTCAATGCTAGCTTAATAAAATTTATGAAAACTTGTGCAGGATTCAAAAGAAAGATCATCATATAAGCTACATTTTGACTTCACCAATCACATACATCATGTTTTTTGACAATACGGATAAAAGAACATAATAATAAATACAACTAGATATAATAATTAACATATGAACTACAATTATGTGTTAACATATACCCAAACTCTAGTCTTCAACACATATCATATTTTTTCCTCTAAAGATGTATCACCTGGGCTACCTATGTGCTCCTACCTACTCCGGATGCTAAAGCTATAGGGGAGCGCATATATGACATGTACTAATATAATAGATGCTAAGATGAAGCTACTAGAGGTTTCCTATTTGTCATTTATATTTTTTTGAATGTTATATATGTTTGTTCGTAAGAGCTTAATGAATTGTGAAAAAAGTGTAGGAAAAGATTCGAAAGAAAGATTTTCATATATGCTACATTCTAACTTCATCCAACCAAAAAACTGTGTGTGCATCATAATATAACCAAAGGAAGCATAAAATAATAACATAACTAGACATATGAATTGTAGTTCTAAGTTAACATAATTATCATGTCAACCACAATGCAGCATTAAAGAGAGAGGTATGGATCGACCACCTCTTTATGGTACTGATACGTCTCAAATGTATCTATAATTTTTGATGCTCCATGCATATTTATACACCATTTGCTTTGTGTTTTGTTACACTTTGTGGCGTTTTTATGCATTTTTCGGAACTAACCTATTAACAAGATGCCACAGTGCTAGTTCCCTGTTTTCTGCTGTTTTGTGTTTCAGAAAAGTTACACAGGAAATATTCTCGGAATTAGACGAAACAAAAGCCGAACCTCCTATTTTTACCGAAGCTTCGCGAAGACCGAAGATGAGATGGAGGGGGACAGGGGCCAGGCACACCATAGGGTGGCGCGGCCCAGCCCCTCGCCGTGCCACCACATGGTGAGGCCGGCTGGCCCACCCTCTGATGCTGCCCTTTCGCCTATAAAATCCCCTCGACGGGAAAAACCTAAAGGACGGATCGCTTTTCCTCGAAACATACTTCAAGTCGCCGCCGCCGTCGAAGCGAGATCGGGAGGATCCAGGAGCTCTTCCCGGCACCCTGCCGGAGAGGGGAATTCCTGCCGAAGGCCTTCTCCACCACCATGGTCGAATCCGGAGTGATGTGTGAGTAGTCTACATTGGACTACGGAACCATAGCAGTAACTAGATGGTTGTCTCCTCCACCATGTGCTTCATGTTTAGATCTTGTAAGCTGCCCTACATGATCAAGATCATCTTTATGTAATTCTACATGTTGTGTTTGTTGGGATCTGATGAGTATTGGTACTATGTCAAGTTGATGTGATGAATAAATATCTTTATGTTATCTCTATGTTGTTTATGATCTTGCATGCTCTCCGTTGCTAGTAGATATCTTGGCCGAGTAGATGTTAGTGACTCCAAGAGGGAGTATTTATGCTCGATAGTTGGGTTCATGCCTCTAGTAATCTGGGGGAGTGACAGAAACCTCTAATGTTGTAGATGTGCTATTGCCACTAGGGAGAAAACAACATTCTTGTGTCCAAGGACATTTGCTTTGTTTACTTTACGCACCTTGCTTAATGCAGTTATCCGTTGTTCGCAACTTAATACCCAATGTTTGCTCGGATGACATTCGGAGGGTGGATTAGTAGTCATAGATGCAGTTGGATTACGGTCTATGTATTTTGTCGTAATGCCCAGAGTGAATCTCATAGTGATCCTCATGACATATGTACGTTATCTTTATTCTATCAATTGCCCAACTATAATTTGTTTACCCAGCATGTTGTTATTTATCTTATGGAGCGACACCACTAGTGAACTGTGGACCCCGGTCCAATTTCCTTTATATTGTTATACCATTTTACTTTTACTCGCACTGTTTATTTTTACTTGCATACTATTACCCTTTTACCACTCGATACGCTCAATCCTTTGTTTACAGCAAACTGGTGAGATTCACAACCTCATCGTAAGTTGGGAGCAAAGTTATTGGTTGTGTTATGTGCAGGTTTCACGTTGCTGCTAGGTGAAGACGCACCAGCAATATTTCTGGTGCCATTGTCTGGAGTGTCGCGAAGCTAGCAAGCATCACCTTCTGAAGTTTGGCTTTCTCCTACTAGTTCGATAAACCTTGGTTTCACAACTGAGGGAAAACTTGATGTTGTGCTCATCATACCTTCCTCTTGGGGTTCCAAACGGGCTGTTACTTATACGCCACCAGCAATACTTTTTCTGGCGCCGTTGCCGGGGAGAAAGAAGACTTCTGCAAGGAGAGTCTCTCACGCACAATCTTTTACTTTGTTATTGCTTTGCTTTATTTTATTTTCTTTCATCGTTTTATCAAAAATACAAAAAAAATTAGTTCCTTTATAGTTGCTTTTACTTGCTTGTTTTTAGTTTTGCTAGAATGAGTAATCCTGAAGTTGAAGTTCATACTTTTAAGCAACAGGGGGAGAGAGTTTGAAAGATGCTTGGTACCGTATTAGCAATGCTCATCATAGGTGTACGGAGAAGCATTATATCCTCCTTAGAAATTTTTATGTTGGTATATCTAGTTGGAATAGGTACGTTCTTGATACTCTTGCAGGAGGTAATTTTCTGGGTACTCCCGCCCTTGAAGCATGCACTTTAATTGAAAGTTTAGTGGGAGTACCACCTATCCATGTTGTTAAAACTGAGGTCACTTTGGATGAGGTTTTAGAAAAACTTAGCTCTTTAGAAAAAAGTTTGCCAAACATCCTTGATAACGCTAGCCAGGTTAATGAATCGATAGAAAGTATCGGTAAGAGAATCACCGTTTTAGAGGCTAGTACTACTCTTGATAGACAAAACCTTAGGATTGGTAAACTAGAGGTGTCTATGGAAACTTTAAGTTCGACTTTCTCTTCTCTTAAATTTAAGAAGGAGAAAGCTTTTGTTGGAAAAGAGCAAAAATTTATGTATGTTCCCAAGGTGTTTGTGCCTAAACCGCATCATGTTTTTAAGATTGGTAAGACTTTTAGTTCAACTAAGAGTGACTTGCAGGTTGAATCATCTTTGGTAACTTCTAAAGTGCCTAGTCTGGTAAGTGGTGCTCTTGAGGAAACAATTGATCTTAATGCTTCATGTGAAAATACTTGATTACTACCTTTCTGCGCCTAGCTCAAAGGCGATAAAGAAAAGCACTCTTGGGAGATAACCCAATGTTTTCTTTTCAGTAATTTTTCTTTTATTTGAGTCTTGGAAGTTATAACTACTGTAATGACCTCTACTTATCATTTTTATTTCGTTGTTGTGCCAAGAAGAACCTCTAATTTGAGGGAGGTAAGATTTGGGGAAGTTGCTGTCCTGAAACAGATTTCTGCGCTGCACCGTAAAAATTCGTGAAAATTCTCAGAATATCTTTTTGATCTGAAATTTCTTGAGAATATGCCCCAGGTTATATCCAAACTTTAATTAGTTTTGCACTTTTCTATTTGAGCAACAAAAGGTCCACGAAAAATTCGACCTTTGTCAGCTGTTCTGTTTTGACAGATTTCTGCCACTATTTGTGTTTGCCTCTCGATCGCTTTCTTTTTGAGTTCTTTTGATCATGGAACATTTGAGGAAGTTGCTACAGTAGTATATGCTTTATATGTGATTTTTTTTAGTTTGAAACTGAACCAAAAAGGGTTGATTTACTATTATGTTTATGCTAACGTTGCTAATAGAATTGTGTGGAGTTTTGTATGAAGGAAGTTTTCAAGTGTAGGGATTGGAGAGTGACGAGATAAGATGAAGTATGGACAAAAGCTCAAGCTTGGGGATGCCCATGTCACCCCAAGAAATATCCAAGAGGTACAAGCATCAAAGCTTGGGGATGCCCCCGATGCACCCCTTCTTCATCGGCAAAAATCATGTCACCTTTCAAAACACTATATTTTTATTGCTTCATATTCTATGCATTTTTCTTGGAGCGTCTTTACTTTTGCTTTCAGTTTTATTTTGTTTTGTTTGCTGCAATAAATGGTTGGACCCCAACAAATTTCTTTTGGAGGAGATCTACTTTGTTTTTCATTGCCAAGAACACTCTAGTTTTCACTCTTATCGTTCAACGAGTGTTCTCTTTTTCTTGAACTGCGTTTATCTTTCATTTTTCTCCTTGATTTTTGTTCAGATCTTGTTTTATCTTTGCATCAAGGTGTATTTAGACCACAGGTCTATGTTGGTTTTCATCAAAAGAGTTGTGTCAAAAAGGTTTGAATGGTGTTGGAAAAGAGAAAAAGTTTCATGGAAAAAAATGGTACAAAAAGGAGCTTGTTTAGACTGCAGCTTAGACTTTTCCATGCCATGCTTGACATCGTTTTGATAGTATGCTTAGTAGTTTTTGCTGTAGCACGACTTGTCTCAAATGACTGAGATTGCTTAATGAGCCTTTGAAAAAATCATGTGTTGTTTTTATTATATAGAAGCATTTATTTGGTTTTCTCCTTGATACTTTATTTGGGTTGACTTGGCGCATGCTTACAACATGTTTGACTCTTACAAAGTCATCATAAGCCTTTATAATCATTTGTTTTTTGACTTGTGATGACCATTTTATGCTTCTTTTAATGATGTTTTGTCGCTATGCATGATTATGGCCGTTGTTGCTCTCTTAGTTGGTCGCTCCCAGTCTTTTGCTAGCCCTCATTTTGTACTGAGTATGAGCTCTACTCGTGCATTCAACTCCCAAAAACCAAGTTATTCCAATGTGTCCACTATAAACTCCTATGCATGTTATTTGCAAGCCATTCCAAGTAAAATTTCATGTGCTACCTTTCAAAAAAAACCTTCAAAATACTTCTCATTTTGTGACACTGTTTTCAGCTCATGGGGACGTAGTGGTCGGATTTGCTATCTTCCATATTGTTTTATTCCAAAAAGAAAAAAAGGGGGAAAAAGAAAAAGAAAAAAAGGCACTCCTCCATGGTATGTGAATGTTGGTGGGTACCCGATGGAATCGGTTAGCAATGGTTTGTGAAAGGAAAAAAGGTGGGGAGGAGTATCAAGCTTTATAAAAGAGCACCAAAGTGTCAATCTCTCTCTCAAAAACTTGCTCATTTTTTGTATGGACGATAGTAAGAACCCCATTGCCAGTTGTTGACAAAGACAACCACCTCCCAAAACCCAATTTTTTATCTCTCTGTTTTACAAATAAAAAGCTCTAGCACATGTTTAATCACTGCTTCCCTCTGCGAAGGGCCTTTCTTTTACTTTTATGTTGAGTCTCCACCTTCTACCTTTATGCACCATCAAAGAGAGCATAGTTGCCATTCTGAGTTTAATGTGCATAGTCCCAAAGTTTGTCATTGATTGATTCATGATTATGGTTTCACTTGTTCTTAAATTATTTGTATCTAGTCGTCCTCTTAAACTTGAAGGTGTCCTATGCATTTATGTTTTGCTATTCCATCAAGGACAAGCTGAAAACCACTTGATATATTTTTCCATATGATTTGAACACACGTTTGACTTTCATTGTTTCATTATTCATGATCTTTCGTTTGTGTTTCTTTTCATGTTATAACATGGTTGCTAAGTTCTTATTGTCAAGATTATGTCTTTTATGCCCATGTTTCAAGTTCTTTGATCCCAGCACTCAATGCTTTACATAGATGATCAAGATTGTGATGGTGCATGTCACCTCAAAAATTATTCTTTTGTTATCACTTACCTACTCGAGGACGAGCAGGAGTTAAGCTTGAGGATGCTTGATACGTCTCAAACGTATCTATAATTTTTGATGCTCCATGCTTGTTTATACACCATTTGCTTTGTGTTTTGTTACACTTCGTGGCGTTTTTATGCATTTTCCGGAACTAACCTATTAACAAGATACCACAGTGCCAGTTCCCTATTTTTCTGTTGTTTTTGTGTTTCAGAAAAGTTACACAGGAAATATTCTCGGAATTAGATGAAACAAAAGCCAAACCTCCTATTTTTACCGAAGCTTCGCGAAGATCGAAGATGAGACGGAGGGGGGCCAGGGGCCAGGCTCACCATAGGGTGGCGCAACCCAGCCCCTGGCCGCACCACCACATGGTAAGGTCGGCTGGCCCACCCTCTGACGCTGCCCTTCGCCTATAAAATCCCTTCGACGGGAAAAACCTAAAGGACAGATCGCTTTACCTCGAAACATACTGCAAGCCGCCTCAATCATTGAAGCGAGATCGGGAGGATCTAGGAGCTCTTCTCGGCACCCTGCCGGAGGCCTTCTCCACCACCATGGTCGCCTCTGGAGTGATGTGTGAGTAGTCTACCTTGGACTACGGGTCCATAGCAGTAGCTAGATGGTTGTCTCCTCCACCATGTGCTTCATGTTTAGATCTTGTGAGCTGCCCTACATGATCAAGATCATCTTTATGTAATTCTACATGTTGTGTTTGTTGGGATCCGATGAGTATGGGTACTATGTCAAGTTGATGTGCTGAATATATATCTTTATGTTATCTCTATGTTGTTTATGATCTTGCATGCTCTCCATTGCTAGTAGATATATTGGCCGAGTAGATGCTAGTGACTCCAAGAGGGAGTATTTATGCTCGATAGTTGGGTTCATACCTCTAGTAGTCTGGGGGAGTGACAGAAACCTCTAAGGTTGTAGATGTGTTATTGCCACTAGGGAGAAAACAACATTCTTGTGTCCAAGGACATTTGCTTTGTTTACTTTACGCACTTTGCTTAATACAGTTATCCGTTGTTTTTAACTTAATACCCAATGTTTGCTCGGATGACATTTGGAGGGTGGATTATTAGTCATAGATGCAGTTGGATTACGGTCTATGTATTTTGTCGTAATGCCCAGAGTGAATCTCATAGTGATCCTCATGACATATGTACGTTATCTTTATTATATCAATTTCCCAGCTGTAATTTGTTTACCCAGCATGTTATTTATCTTATGGAGAGACACCACTAGTAAACTGTGGACCCCGGTCCAATTTCCTTTACATTGTTATACCATTTTACTTTTACTCGCACTGTTTACTTTTACTTGCATACTCTTACCCTTTTACCACTCGATACGCTCAATCCTTTGTTTACAGCAAACCGGTGAGATTGACAACCTCATCGTAAGTTGGAACAAAGTTCTTGGTTGTGTTGTGTGCAGGTTTCACGTTGCTGCTAGGTGAAGATGCACCAGCAATATTTCTAGCGCCATTGTCTAGAGTGTCGCGAAGCTAGCAAGCATCACCTTCTGAAGTTTGGCTTTCTCCTATTGTTTCGATAAACCTTAGTTTCACAACTGAGGGAAAACTTGCTGATGTGCTCATCATACCTTCCTCTTGGGGTTCCCAACGGGCTGTTACTTATACGCCACCAGAAGGTACTGTTGTAACTAGAACTGAACAACCACCACCTTAATATTGTTCCAATTGTGCTGGTTGATACGTGCACATGTGATCCCGATTTTGGAGCCATTATCAAGATTCTTGAATACATCAAAGTATACTACCTTCAAGTCATGTGCTTTGACAAATTCTAACCATCCCGCATCCATGACAATCTTCCTATTTTCCTTCTCTAGGTCGATAACCCTAATGCAGCCACTGGAGATCTTCAGCTTGATATTTTTTAGACATTCACCATCAAAGCATTGCACAAAAATACTACCTAGGGATAGACATACCTCTATCTCGGCCGGTAGTAACTGCAACTTGTAGAAGTTAACTGCAGTCTTCTCCTCATGGGCGTGCCTAAACTTCTTTGGTGGCCTCACCATCCGGGTAGCATAGGGCTCATTTGTCTTCCTCAGTGATGAGCTCTCTCTGAGCCGAAGTTTCTTGCCTGAACACTTCATAAGTATGGCCTCGATCATATAATGTCTCTAGCTACTAAATGTATTTGCAAAATAATACCTATTCAAAGACATCTAAAAAAGTCAAGTGGAGAGATGTGGACCACTCTATCTAAACATTTAAGCTTATAAATATACCCAGCCGATAGTTACTGTCGAATATCATCTTTGTCAATTATTTGACATTAATGAGCCAAAGACAAACATATATGAACCACATATATGGGGATATAACTCTAGTTAGCATGAGAGCCATGCATATTTCTAGCAAGATCTAGCATAAATGTGTTGATCATCGGTCAGTACAAATCGACTAAGCTAACAATAAAAAAACATTGTCGTCCTACAGGCCAACCAAGTAAACATGTTGTCATAGAAAATCTTCATCAGTTGTGGATTGATCAATACCAAATCTAAACTTATTCTTACTGTTCACATTAGATTTAGCCCCAAACATATCTTACATGTGTAATTCTATTCTGCACCGAGGGGTTAAATACCTATATGAGAACTCCTATGCACCAAAAAGTGCTAAGCAACTAGAAATAAAAGTTTAACCGCATCATGATCTATCATGGGGTTTGAAGATTTTATACGTACATACCTCGCTGCCATTGCGGGGAATTAGATCCGCACTCTGCCATAGACGAGGTTGCCCCCACCGCTGCCATAGATGATATAGTTGACATTGAGGTGTTGTTTTCCTATGGAGGAAGACATGATGGAGATAAAAGTGGAAATAAGAGAGAGGAATGAGGGCACAAACAACAGACACCCAACATAGGAATCACTAATATGTAGGGTCTGTACTCTAGACCTGCACATCAGTGGAAAGTAGAGTCCAATTGTTTCCCGAGTATAAAACTACTAGTGTTGAAAAACCAAGTCTGGGCCACCCATGCGCTCCTGCCAAGTTAGGCTTCTTTGGCGAATAGAGGCCTCAATGAGTAAGGCTCTATTAGGACAGGTTTTGCGGCCTGCATCAAGTATAGCTAGACCCGCGGGGAGGTATGGTACCGTTTAGAAGAAAAAATTCCATCCAAACAAAATAAGCAACAGGAGGTGTGTGTGTGTATGTAACAAATAAACAACAATATATGTTTTATGAACGTGAAAGGTAACATGAAGTAGAAATGCATATCAACGTTCATATAAAAATATTCATCAAGATAGCTTCTAAAATTTATGTACTAGCTAAATTGTTCAACCAAAGGAAAAAAAATAGAATTGTGCACTAAAAAGATCCATGGCTCACCCTTGAAGGAAAAAAGATACACCGATCATTCTAGGGATCAATCAACATGGGAATATTACCTAAACTAGGATTGAACCACATTGACATTTGTCGGAGGCATACCTAATCATCTAGTGGAAGACTGATGCCTCAACTGGGTTCACAATCTAGCGCCTAATGAAAGAACAACTTGTGTAACAAAACCCATAGTACAATCCATACACAGATTTTTCCTTCATGAATGTATTTAATGTGTCCTTAGGAGTTTCACCATTGTGTATCTCAATGTTCATCGAATAACTGAGTCTGAGGAAAAGAGACTATCTACCTAGGATGTAAACTCGCCTCCAAAGGAAGAGACGCTTGTCCAACCGAGCTTGGATACTTCTAAAAAACAAGCAAGTTAGAGTACTAGGTAGGATAAGCTTAATTTTTTGTACCAAATGTTAGTTGGATATCAGAAATCATAATAATTGTTCTTTTCAAAAATTATCATCAATGTTTCATTGTTAGATAATCTAGCGATGTAATGTCTGCCTGCCAGCACATCACATCACACAGCTTCAAAAAATCCAACCACTAGTGATCAGATTACAAAGGGAATGGCAAGGTCTTCTTCTAAGTTTAAATTAGAAACAAATAAGGGTGTTTGAAACATTCTTATTGCAAGAGTTGCTTTGTTCATGCTCACTTTATGAATAGAAAACTGCAGACAATAATACCACTCTATTTACATTGTTCATTCATGGGTTCAAATCGATGGTCTCACTAGTTCAAAAAAAGCTTATCAGTGATGTGGCGAATTTGGCATTTGTGGCGCTAGCCTGACATGCCAATGGTATACCACCACTGGTACTATTGGTATGCCGGTCGTGTAGGATGACAATAACCATGCAACAAGAAGTGGTGTTCTATTATCTTAGGTTTCCATTATGCATGGCAAATACCAGTGGACTACACTCGAGGTTGCATGCTTCTACTAACTATTTCCTCATTAAAAAAATAGTTCATACATTTGATATACACATTGCTAATATCCATGAGTCCAACGCCGTGGTTGGTTGCATCAATTCCATCAATGGACACATTCAACACTAGATGATCAGCAAACACATTCAACACTAGTTGATCAACGCACACATTCAACACTAGGTGATCAACGGACAAATTCAACACTTGTTGTTCAACGGACACATACAAAACTAGTTGATCGAGCGACACATTTGACACTAGATATCCACTAACCATCTTCATCTTTCGTACCTTCATCACTTGTGATTAGGAGGTCGAGCCACTAGTCATCGGGATCGTCAATGGTTAATGGACCGACAAGCTGCCCCTCAATCAACGCCTTCTTCCTCCTTTTGTTGGCTCTTTTCTTATTTCTTTCCACCTTTCTCGATGCGTAGAACTTCAATTTTGTCTTGTGCTGTTGGGATTATTCTTCCTCAACTCTGCCATGGCTCGCTCATCCTCCTCGGTGAGGCAAGCCGCTGTCGCACACAACTGTTTTGCTGCTTATCCTATAGAATGGTGAATGTGTGCAGCATCTCCGCCTCCTCCCAAATATCAATTTCTGGGAAGTACATGCCGGTGCGGCGGTGTTCGAACCTCGATGATGCGGTGTTGTACACGCGACGGCCTCATGCAGGGAGTCGAATGTGCCCAGCCACACTGGCAACCCGGCAATGTTGATCTCGGCCATGAAACAACTGTGCACAACAAGGAAACTGGTTAAGATATGGCGGCGGTGAAGCACAAACATCTCGATGGTGGTCGCGACTAGGGTTTCACATTGTCGGTCGATTTTGAGGGGCAAATGGAGAGCGGGGCTCGACGACAGCGGGAGTGAGCAAATCTGCAGGAGAAACATGCGGGGGATGGTGGTAGGGCGGTGATGTTGCAGGATGCAAGGGAGGATGAGGGGAAAAGTTTTGGACTTTTGCATGCGGGGCACAAAAACTGCACCTGTGTTACTTAAAAGATCTGGGCCTACGTTAGTGGCGTGATGATACGTCTCAAACGTATCTATAATTTTTGATGCTCCATGCTTGTTTATACACCATTTGCTTTGTGTTTTGTTACACTTCGTGGCGTTTTTATGCATTTTCCAGAACTAACCTATTAACAAGATGCCACAGTGCCAGTTCCCTGTTTTCTGCTGTTTTTGTGTTTCAGAAAAAGTTACACAGGAAATATTCTCGGAATTGGACGAAACAAAAGCCGAACCTCCTATTTTTACCAAAGCTTCGTGAAGACCGAAGATGAGACGGAGGGGGGCCAGGGGCCAGGCTCACCATAGGGTGGCACGGCCCAGGGGGCTGGGCCGCGCCACCATATGGTGAGGCCAGGCAGCCCACCCTCTGACGCTTCCCTTTCGCCTATAAAATCCCCTCGACAGAAAAAACCTAAAGGACGGATCGCTTTTCCTCAAAACATACTGCAAGCCACTGCCGTCGTTGAAGCGAGATCGGGAGGATCCAGGAGCTCTTCCCGGCACCCTGCCGGAGAGGGGAATACCTGTCGGAGGCCTTCTACACCACCATGGTCGCCTCCAGAGTGATGTGTGAGTAGTCTACCTTGGACTATGGGTCCATAGCAGTAGCTAGATGGTTGTCTTCTCCACCATGTGCTTCATGTTTAGATCTTGTGAGCTGCCCTACATGATCAAGATCATCTTTATGTAATCATACATATTGTGTTTGTTGGGATCCAATGAGTATTGGTACTATGTCAAGTTGATGTGCTGAATATATATCTTTATATTATCTCTATGTTGTTTATGATCTTGCATGCTCTCCGTTGCTAGTAGATATTTTGGCCGAGTAGATGCTAGTGACTCCAAGAGGGAGTATTTATGCTCGATAGTTGGGTTCATGCCTCTAGTAATCTGGGGGAGTGACAGAAACCTCTAAGGCTGTAGATCTGCTGTTGCCACTAGGAAGAAAACAAAATTCTTGTGTCCAAGGACATTTTCTTTGTTTACTTTACGCACTTTGCTTAACGTAGTTATCCGTTGTTTGCAACTTAAAACCCAATGTTTGCTCGGCCGACATTCGGAGGGTACATTATTAGTCATAGATGCAGTTGGATTACGGTCTATGTATTTTGTCGTAATGCCTAGAGTGAATCTCATAGTGATCCTCATGACATATGTACGTTATATTTATTCTATCAATTGCCCAACTGTAATTTGTTTACCCAGCATGTTATTATTTATCTTATGGAGAGACACCACTAGTAAACTGTGGACCCCGGTCCAATTTCCTTTATATTGTTATTATACCGTTTTACTTTTACTCGCACTGTTTACTTTTACTTGCATACTATTACCCTTTTACCACTCGATACGCTCAATCCTTTGTTTACAGCAAACCGGTGAGATTGACAACCTCATCGTAAGTTGGGAGCAAAGTTCTTGGTTGTGTTGTGTGCAGGTTTCACATTGCTTCTAGGTGAAGACGCACCAGCAATATTTCTGGTGCCATTGTTTGGAGTGTCGTGAAGCTAGCAAGCATCACCTTCTGAAGTTTGGCTTTCTCCTGCTGGTTCGATAAACCTTGGTTTCACAACTGAGGGAAGACTTACTGCTGTTCTCATCATACCTTCCTCTTGGGTTCCCAACGAGCTGTTACTACAAGCCATCAATGAGTTTTCTGGCGCCATTGCCGGGGAGGAAGAAGACTTATGCAAGGGGAGTCTCTCACGCACAATCTTTTACTTTGTTTTTGTTTTGCTTTAATTTATTTTTGCTTGCATCCTTTTATCAAAAATACAAAAAAATTAGCTCCTTTGATAGTTTGCATTCCGTTACTTTTACCTGTAGTTCATTATGTTGTTCCCTAAGTATGCTTTGGAGGACCTCTCAGTAGGTAGTGGTTCTATTATTGGGAAAGAGCAAAAATTTATGTATGTTCCCAAGGTGTCTGTGTCTAAACCGCAGCATGCTTTTAAGATTGGTAAGAGTTTTAGTTCAACTAAGAGTGACTTGCAGGTTGAATCATCTTTGGGAACTTCTAAAGTGCCTAGTGTGGTAAGTGGTGCTCTTGAGGAAATAGTTGATCTTAATGCCTCATTTGATAATACTTGATTTTCACTTTCTGCGCCTAGCTCAAAGGCGTTAAAGAAAAGCACTCTTGGGAGATAACCCAATGTTTTCTTTTTAGTATTTTTTCTGTTATTTGAGTCTTGAAAGTTATTACTACTGTAATGACCTCTCCTTATCATTTTTATTTCTTTGTTGTGCCAAGAAGAACCTCTAATTTGAGGGAGGTAAGATTTGGGGAAGTTGATGTCCTGAAACAGATTTCTGCACTACACCGTAAAAATTCGTGACAATTCTCAGAATATCTTTTTGATCTGAAACTTCTTGAGCATATGCCCCAGGTTCTATCCAAACTTTCATTAGTTTTCCACTTTTTGATTTGAGCAACATAAGGTCCTCGAAAAAATCGACCTTTGTCAGCTGTTCTGTTTTGACAAATTTCTACCACTATTTGTGTTTGCCTCTCGATCGCTTTCTTTTTTAGTTCTTTTGATCACGGAACTTTTGAGGAGGTTGCTACAGTAGTATATGCTTTATATGTGGTGTTTTTTAGTTTGAAACTGAACCAAAAAGGGTTGATTTACTATTATGTTTATGTTAACGTTGCTAATAGAATTGTGTGAAGTTTTGTATGAAGGAAGTTTTCAAGTGTAGGGATTGGAGAATGATGAGATGAGATGAAGTATGGACAAAAGCTCAAGCTTGGGGAAGCCCATGTCAACCCAAGAAATATCCAAGAGGTACAAGCGTCAAAGCTTGGGGATACCCCCGAGGCACCCCTTCTTCATCGGCAAAAATCAGGTCACCTTTCAACACACTATATTTTTATTGCTTCATATTCTATGCGTTTTTCTTGGAGCGTCTTTACTTTTGCTTTCAGTTTTCTTTTGTTTTGTTTGCTGCAATAAATAGTTGGACCCCAATAAATTTCTTTTGGAGGAGATGTACTTGTTTTTCATTGCCAAGAACACCCTATTTTTCACTCTTATCGTTCAACGAGTGTTCTCTTTTTCTAGAACTACATTTAGCTTTCGTTTTTCGCCTTGATTTTTGTTCAGATCTTGTTTTATCTTTGCATCAAGGTGTATTTAGACCACTGGTCTATGTTGGTTTTCATCAAAAGAGTTGTTTCAAAAAGGTTTGAATGGTGTTGGAAAAGAGAAAATGTTCCATGCAAAAAAGTGGTACAAAAAGGAGCTTGTTTAGACTGCGGCTTAGACTATTGCATGCCATGCTTGATGTATTTTTGATAGTATGCTTAGTAGCTTTTGCTGTAGCATGACTTGTCTCAAATGACTGAGATTGCTTAATGAGCCTTTGAAAAAATCATGCGTTGTTTTTATTATATGGAAGCATTTATTTGGTTTTCTCCTTGATGTTTTATTTGGATTGACTTGTCGCATGCTTACAACATGTTTGACCCTTACAAAGTCGCCATAAGCCTCTATGATCATTTGGTTTTTGACTTGTGATGCTATTTTATGCTTCTTTTAATGATGTTTTGTCGCTATGCATGATTATGGCCGTTATTGCTCTCTTAGTTGGTCGCTCCCAGTCTTTTGCTAGCCCTCATTTTGTACTGAGTATGAGCTCTACTCGTGTATCCAAATCCCAAAAACCAAGTTATTCCAATGTGTCCACTATAAATTCCTATGCATGGTATTTGCAAGCCATTCTAAGTAAATTTTCATGTGCTACCATTCAAAAAACCTTCAAAATACTTCTCATTTTGTGACACTGTTTTCAGCTCATGGGGACGTAGTGGTCGGATTTGCTATCTTCCATATTGTTCTATTCCAAAACAAAAAAAAGAAAAAAAGAAAAAAAGAAAAAAAGGCACTCCTCCATGGTATGTGAATGTTGGTGGGCACCCGATGGAATCGGTTAGCCATAGTTTGTGAAAGGAAAAAGGTGGGGAGGAGTGCCAAGCTTTATAAAAGAGCACCAAAGTGACAATCTCTCTCTCAAAAACCTACTCATTTTTGTATGGAAGATAGTAAGAACCCCATTGCCAGTCGTTGACAAAGACAACCACCTCTCAAAACCCAATTTTTTATCTCTCTGTTTTACAAATGAAAAATTCTAGAACATGTTTAATCACTGCTTCCCTCTGCGAAGGGCCTTTCTTTTACTTTTATGTTGAGTCTCCACCTTCTACCTTTATGCACCATCTAAGAGAGCATAGTTGCCATTCTGAGTTTAATGTGCATAGTCGCAAAGTTTATCATTGATTGATTCATGATTATGGTGTCACTTGTTTTTAAATTATTTGTATCTAGCCGCCCTCTTAAACTTGAAGGTGTCCTATGCATTTTTGTTTTGCTATTCCATGAAGGACAAGCTGAAAACTATTTGCTATGTTTTTCCATATGATTTGAACACACGTTTGACTTTCATTGTTTCATTATTCATGATCTTTCATTTGTGTTTTTTTTCATGTTATAACATGATTGCTAAGTTTTTATTGTCAAGATTATGTCTTTTATGCCCATGTTTTAAGTTCTTTGATCCCAGCACTCAATGCTTTACATAGATGATCAAGATTGTGATGGTGCATGTCACCTCAAAAATTATTCTTTTGTTATCACTTACCTACTCGAGGACGAGCAGGAGTTATGCTTGGGGATGCTTGATATGTCTCAAACGTATCTATAATTTTTGATGCTCCATGCTTGTTTATACACCATTTGCTTTGTGTTTTGTTACACTTCGCAGCATTTTTATGCATTTTCCGGAACTAACCTATTAACAAGATGCCATAGTGCCAGTTCCCTGTTTTCTGCTGTTTTTGTGTTTTAGAAAAGTTACACAGGAAATATTCTCGGAATTGGACGAAACAAAAGCCGAACCTCCTATTTTTACCGAAGCTTCGTGAAGACCGAAGATGAGACGGAGGGGGGCAGGGGCCAGGCTCACCATAGGGTGGCACGGCCCAGGGGGCTGGGCCGCGCCACCATATGGTGAGGCCAGGCAGCCCACCCTCTGACGCTTCCCTTTCGCCTATAAAATCCCCTCGACGGAAAAAACCTAAAGGACGGATCGCTTTTCCTCAAAACATACTGCAAGCCACTGCCGTCGTTGAAGCGAGATCGGGAGGATCCAGGAGCTCTTCCCGGCACCCTGTCGGAGAGGGGAATACCTGTCGGAGGCCTTCTACACCACCATGGTCGCCTCCAGAGTGATGTGTGAGTAGTCTACCTTGGACTATGGGTCCATAGCAGTAGCTAGATGGTTGTCTTCTCCACCATGTGCTTCATGTTTAGATCTTGTGAGCTGCCCTACATGATCAAGATCATCTTTATGTAATCATACATATTGTGTTTGTTGGGATCCAATGAGTATTGGTACTATGTCAAGTTGATGTGCTGAATATATATCTTTATATTATCTCTATGTTGTTTATGATCTTGCATGCTCTCCGTTGCTAGTAGATATTTTGGCCGAGTAGATGCTAGTGACTCCAAGAGGGAGTATTTATGCTCGATAGTTGGGTTCATGCCTCTAGTAATTTGGGAGAGTAACAGAAACCTCTAATGTTGTAGATGTGTTGTTGCCACTAGGGAGAAAACAACATTCTTGTGTCCAAGGACATTTGCTTTGTTTACTTTACGCACTTTGCTTAATGCAGTTATCCATTGTTCGCAACTTAATACCCAATGTTTGCTTGGACGACATTCAGAGGGTGGATTATTAGTCATAGATGCAGTTGGATTATGGTCTATGTATTTTGTCGTAATGCCTAGAGTGAATCTCATAGTGATCCTCATGACATATGTTCGTTATCTTTATTTTATCAATTGCTCAACTGTAATTTGTTTACCCAGCATGTTATTATTTATCTTATGGAGAGACACCACTAGTGAACTGTGGACCCCGGTCCAATTTCCTTTACATTGTTATACCATTTTACTTTTACTCGCACTGTTTACTTTTACTTGCATACTATTACCCTTTTACCACTCGATACGCTCAATCCTTTGTTTACAGCAAACCGGTGAGATTGACAACCTCATCATAAGTTGGGAGCAAAGTTCTCGGTTGTGTTGTATGCAGGTTTCACGTTGCTGCTAGGTGAAGACGTACCAGCAATATTTCTGGCGCCATTGTCTGGAATGTCACGGAGCTAGCAAGCATCACCTTCTGAAGTTTGGCTTTCTCCTACTGGTTCGATAAACCTTAGTTTCACAACTGAGGGAAGACTTCCTGCTGTACTTATCATATCTTCCTCTTGGGGTTCCCAACGAGCTGTTACTACAAACCATCACGTGACAACACACAGAACACCATGGCTGTTAAAATACCAGTAGTGTCCCAGCAAACTAGTAAACCAACAGCATGACAACCATCAAGCACGCCAGTGTACAAAGTAGTGATGGCGTGGTGCATTTTATTACGCTGCTTTTTTTTCGTCGGGCAGGACTGTGGGTCCTGGATTAGCGGTGGTGCACAGCTGACATGTACTTACTCACTGGTGGTGTGTCGGATTTTCACAGGGATTTTCCAGAAGTCGCCACGGCGTATGTTGCCCTTTGTAATGACGCCACTAAAGAATTGTCTCCTATAAGCTATTTCCTACTACTGTCTCGCCATTCCCATGAATTATAAATAAATAAAAATAAATAGTGAAATGCGGCTTGCTCACTGAATTACTTTCACAATCAATTAGACTCCTATTTTGAGAACTACATGGGGTTACTAATTTATGAACGCGTTGACAAACTAATTTTGTTTTGGAGGAATATTGGTAAAATGCATACAGATATCCGTTCCAACCAATGGTTCATCCATGTTCTGACAATTAAAAAATGTGATCATTCATTCATATGAAAGGTGAAATTAAACATGGCATATAGTTAGGAAAATTTGCTAATTCTGTTACAATGCATAGTCATGGGAGTGAAATTAAAGTGCCTCACAACAAATGATTGAAAATTTTACCGTGATGTTTGGGATCCCAGCAGTATGCGACGCCTTCATTCTCATCCACGATAAAAATGATGCCCCTTTGTTCAATGACATGACTGAACTATAAACCCCACTTCAAGTAGGACATGTCAAAAAATCTTCAACCTTGGCTACCGCCTTTGAGGTAGATGGGAGTTCATTTTTGAACCATGCGATGCTCTTGAAATCTGCGTATTTTTCATCTTTTGTCGCCACTTTGCAGATTATGATCTAGATAAAAAAGATGAATTAAATAGGTTCTTCAGATACACTTCAGGAGGTTTATCCTCGCCGTGAAGCTTTACTGGGCCAAAAGTCACAAGTAGCCATCTAAAGAAGATTGATTAGTTGGCCGGTGTAGACATTCACGAGGAACCAGCTCCCCGGTCACAACGGTGATCCAGATGCCCTTCATGTCAACCCAGGATATGGTGTCCATAAACAAAAGGATAAGAGTTATCCAAGGACGGTCGAGGGGCATGATGCCGTACACAGTGTCATGAACATGATTGGAAAAAAGTGCCAACGGGTAGGAGCATGCATCAGTAGGAAGGGTTCATCCTAGTAGTGCAGACCCACGACCTCGCGACACAACTTCTTAGAGCATGCGGCCAGCTGGCTGGCGCTGGTAATGTCTAGATGCTTAGCGATTTGGTCAAAGCTAATTTTGCCCTAGTCGCCATACCGGTTGTGCGTCAAATCTGCCATCATGCCTAGATGGCTTGTGGATGAGGGCGAATCTAACTAGTGTGATTGTGGGGGATGGTGGAGTGGGGAATTAATAGGGATCGATAATATAGGTGGGGAATATGGGAAGTCAAGGATTCAGGATTTTACCTTGTTCCTTCGGCCTTCTATAGCGCGCTACTACATCGAGGACACCAGATATCTAAACCATCATGCCATTGTGCAATAAATTTTCCAGCATGACACTGAGGCATAGTATTTTCTCATCACATCACGCTAAAACATGCTTTAGACTATTATAATACATTATGTACTATTGATGCACCTTGTTATTGAACCGTGCTTGCATGGACAACAACTGCTTACCAAAGGAGGGGAAGGGTCCCAAAGTACAGATTTTTGAAAAGACCACTAAAAGTGAAAGAGGGACTGCATTCATTGTCATTGGTGGGTGTACAAGATACATAGGGGAGAAAAAATACTCTAATGTACCTGGAAGGGTTTCTCTGCATGGTAAATGATGAAACACTAAAATTTAAGCTTCGTGGTGTGAATGGCTAGGCTGGAAAATTTGACCCAAGCATGGGTTGAACCAAAGGAAATAAAAAAATCAAAAAGATAAAATTCCTGCGAATTGAATCCGAGAGTGGATTCTTTGTTCACATGGGTACCTACACCCCCCTTCAACTTTTTATTCAAGACGTATTAACCCATTTTAGCTTGTTTTCCAAGTAGAACACGGGATTCTGGTGTACAAAAGTGGTTTCAGAATTTTGGTTTGAATTTTGTATCAAAGTCAACTCACAAAAAGATTTTTATTGACTTTTTGATTTTTGGGTTGACTTTGACCCCCAAAATTCATACAAAAACTTTAAAACCACTTTTGCATAGCAGTATCCCGTGTTCTACTAGAAAACTAAGCTAAAATGGGTTAATATGTTTTGAATCAAAAGTAGAAGGGGGTGTGTAGGTACCCATGTGCACAAAGTTTTGTTTTTGAATCCTCTTATATCCCGCTTCTAAAATATTCCAACTTGCAACATTGTGGTTTTTTAAAATCTATTTAGAAATAATAATACCATGTATTGGTTTAATTTCGCTTTCTATCCAAGTGGGCATGTAGATTGCAAGAACTCAAGCATACTAAGTTGCATTGCTTCCAAAGTTAGCAAAGATGTCATCTTCTCATGGTAAACAATGTTGAAAAAATAGATTTAAAAATTTATTTCATGAAAAACATTTTCATTTTTTAGTGCAGAATGAGAGAAAATGTTTTGTGTTTTGTGAAGCGGCTACGAAGAATAAGATGGAACATGACGCCACTACAACTTTTGTAGCAAGTACACCTAATAGCAAGATCAGTTATGGCAGATTGAGATTTTTCTCAAACCCTAGTTATATTTAACTTACTTTTGAGTTTCTTTCAATTTTATTCGAATTGGAACCGTGGGTGCCATAAAAATTGTTCATAAAATCAAGGGGAAAATACTACGAGGTACCCCATAAGGGTTGTATGTAAAATGCAAGACCAAACATCCAAATTTATTCTCCTTGTATGAATATCCATGCTAGCAAGTTTACCAAACTTTGAATCGAAACAAAGGAGGTTCATAAAAGATAAAAAATGAATACTTGTACGTGGATCCTTGTAGGAATATTCATGCTAGCAAGTTTACCAAACTTTTAATCGAAACAAAGGAGGTTCATAAAAGATAAAAAATTGAATACTTGTACATGGAGTCCTCACATGTTCCCTAGCTCCTAGGAAAAATACCAAGCTTGCAATGTGGTGGTTTTAAAAAAAACTCTTCACAAATAAGACCTTCATGTATGTATTAACTTGGCTTTCTACCCAAGTGACCATAACGATTGTAAACCTAAAAAAGTTAGGTGATACTACATTCAAATTTGTCTAATGTGTGCATCTATCTAGTCATGAGAAACAATAATGCCAACAAGAGTGTCAAACATTTTACGTAAAAAGGTGATTTTCCATTTTCTTAGTGCAAAATGGGAGCAAAAGGTATTTTTGTTAAGCTACTACCATGAAGAAGGTGCAGCAATGCTCCACTGCAATTTTCAATGTCAGTGGAAATCATAGAATAGCCAGTTGTGGGTGATGAAGGATATGTCAAACTTTAGCTATATTTTAATTTATTTTAGAGTTTTAGTCAATTTATTCGAATTTGAACTTTAGGTACATTGGTTATAAAACCAGAGGAAAAATATGGCAAGTAAAAATACTCCAAGGTGCCCAAGAAAGGTTCTATGCAGAATGCTTGACCAAACTTCCAAATTTCATCCTTGTTGCATGCCTACAAAGTTGACCAAATTTTGAATCAAACTGAAAGAAATTTAGAAAAGTCCAAAAATATTAAAAAAAATTGTGCATGGATTCCTCATACGTCACCTAGTTCTCAAGAAAAATATCATGCTTGCAATGTTTTGGTTTTCAAACAAATTTCTTCCCAGATAAGACCACTAGGTGTGGGTTTACTTGGCTTTCTACCCAAGTAACCATGTAGATTGCAAAAACTCAAGCATGCCAAGAGATATTGCATAAATTTGTCTCAGATGTGCATCTGCTTAGGAGAAACAATAATGAAATCTAGAGTATGAGATTTTTTTAATAATAATTTGATTTTTTATTTTATTAGTGCAGAATGATAGCAATTTTTTTTGTGTGAAACAACTAAGAAGAATAAGATACAACATGCCACCACTACAATTTACACGGTGACTAGACATCATAGGATAGCAAGTTATGGGAGATGGCGTTTTATCTCGAAATCAAGCAATATTTGAATTTATTTTAGATTTTTAGCTAAATTTATTCATATTTAAACTATAGGAATCATCAACATTGATCATAAAACCAGAGGAAAACATACCAAGGAAAAATACTCCAGGGTACCCTAGAAAGGTTCTACAAAGAATGCTTGACCAGACTTCTAAATTTCATCCCACTTGTATGAAGGGCCACGCCAGAAATTTGACCCAATTTTGAATTGAAGTGCAGGAATTTTAGAAAATTCAAAAATAATAGAAAGATGTGGATGGATTCCTCATATGTCACCTAGTAGCCAGGAAAAATACCATGATTTAGATGTGGTGGTTTTCAACCAAATTTCTTCCCAAATAAGAACAATATGGTGCAACATGCCACCACAACAATTTACACGGTGAGAAGACATTATAGGATGGCCAATTATGAGAGATGTCGTCTTATCTCGAACCCTAGATATATTTGAATATATTTTAGTTGGGTTTCTAGCAAAGTGGCCATGTAAATTGCCAAAATTCAAATATGCTCTGTGATATTGTATTTCAAACATTTATATGCAGCATGTCATGACAAACAATAATGTCAACTAGAGTCTCAAACTTTTTTACATAAAAAGTTGATTATATATTTTATTAGTGTAGAATGAGAGCAAAACTATTTTTTATGTGAAGTACCAAGAATAAGATACATCATGATGTCTTCTTGCTGCAAGCCATAAAGAGGCTACCAGGACGCAACCAGATGAATAAGAGGCGAGTTGTCTTCTTGCTGCAAGCCATATTGAAGAGGCTACAAGGACGCAACCTCGAGAACACACTACACGCATGACTATTTAATTGCCCCGTCACAAAATTAGAAAATAAAATCATAAGGTGAAAGTAGCAGAAACATCATGAAGATAGTACACGCAATTTATAAATTATATTTTTTTAGAACTAGAGGGCCTCGCCCTGGTTCCATTTTTGGAACCACATACGAGTATCTTACACAGGTTTTACAGCACACAAGGTGCACAGGATTAAAGTTTTCATGCACACAGCTTAAGCTACTACTTATTACAAGTTTTTCCTCCAAAGCAGAATGCTAACATTGCTGATCTGCCAAAATGCCTACCCACACAGGGGAAACAAGCTCATTTCGTGTATCAGGTCATCTGCACCACCCTGAAATATTCTTCGTCGCCCACCAGCTCCAGATCATTTGCTTTCAGTGTTCTCGCCCGGTCCGAGGCCAAGATCCTCAGATGCCCCGACTCAGATGAGCTCAGGTTCATCACCAGCAACTCATGATGGGACTTAAGCTTCTTCTCTGGCTTCACCCAAGCTCCAGCCACAACAGCATTGGTGGCGCATGAGCCAACTCCTCCAATTGCACAATCACCACTTGCAAGCTTCTTTTTTTCCCCACGGGAAGCAGTACTTCCCATTGAGCAAGCAACTAGGCCAATGTTCTCCATATTATCTGCATTCCAGACCAATTAGTCCGATTGAAGCACATATCATTTCTCATAAGCCAAATAACCCTTAGAAGGGCAGCATGAATCATGTTTGTAATTTTGAAATTTTTATCATGATTCCACAAGTTTGCTATATCACTAAAGTGATGAATATCTATTGAGATTTTTGTGATTTTTCTTCAGCTCAACCCAGGCATCTGAGATTACCACACAATCACAAAATAAGTGGCTACAGGTTTCTTCCTCATTACAGAATAGACAAGTTAAATCATCTACATGTTGTCTTTTGCACAAATTATCTCTAGTGAGTAATTTGTTATGAGCAATTAACCACAAGAAGAAATGAATTTTGGGAGGTACTTTTATCTTCCACACAGAGTGGACATTCACAGGTACCACCCCCAAAAATTAATAACAACATACATCAATTTAACACTAAACAACCCATTAGCTTCAAATTTCCAAATCAAAGTGTCTTGTTCATCATTCAAGCACACAGTTTGAGCAATTTGAACTATCTCAAACCCTTTCACCATTAGATCATGATCAAAACGTCTCCTAAAACTAAATCTGAACTGTGTACCATCCCATGCATCAGCAAGACTAATGTTTTGCTCATGAGCCGAGACATACACATCACAATACTGGATAGCAAAGGGCCAGAAGTACCAAACCATTGGTCTTTCCAGAATTTAATTTTCCTCCCATCGCCCACTTGCCATTGAAAACCCATCTTTGCATCTTTTGCCACCCACATGACACCCTTCCAAAAAGGAGAGGCACCACCAGTGCGACAGTAGAACACATTTGGTTCATCCACTCTATATTTGTAATCAATAATTTGTTTCCGAAAAAATTCATTATCTAACTGATACCTCTTGATCCAGGAGGCCAGTAGACACATATTTAAATCAGGCAGATAGGATACTTAGTCCACCATACTCCTTTTTCTGGGAAACTAGTCCCGAGTTAGCAAGGTGGTATTTGTGATGTCCTTCATAATTGTCCCATAGACAATGTGCCATCTGAGAGTTAATCAAGGCTAAAGCCCATATAGAAATTTTTATAACACTAAGCAAGTACAAAGGGATGCTAGGCAGCACACTTCTGACCAATGATACGTCTCAAACGTATCTATAATTTTTGATGCTCCATGCTTGTTTATGCACCATTTGCTTTGTGTTTTGTTTACACTTCGTGGCATTTTTATGCATTTTCCAGAACTAACCTATTAATAATATGCCATAGTGCGAGTTCCCTGTTTTCTGTTGTTTTTGTGTTTCAGAAAAGTTACACAGGAAATATTCTCGGAATTGGATGAAACAAAAGCTGAAGTCCCTAATTACCTGACACGAAGACGAAGTCCAAAGGAGAGCAGGAGATGGACCAGGGGCTAGCCACACCCTATGGTGGCACGGGCCAGCCCTAGGCCACACCACTAGGGGGTGTGTGATACGTCTCAAACGTATCTACAATTTTTGATGATCCATGCTTGTTTATGCACCATTTGCTTTGTGTTTTGTTACACTTCGTGGCCTTATTATGCATTTTCCGGAACTAACCTATTAATGAGATGCCACAGTGCCAGTTCCCTGTTTTCTGCTGTTTTTTGTGTTTCAGAAAAGCTGCACATGTAATATTCTTGGAATTGGACGAAACAAAAGCCGAAGTTCCTATTTTTCCCGACACGAGACAGAGTCCAAAGCAGGGACGGAGGTGAGCCAAGGGCCAGCCACACCATAGGGTGGCGCGGCCTAGCCCCTGGCCGCGCCACCAGGTGGTGGGGCAGCCTGGCCCACCACCTGATACCGCCCTTCCGCCTATATATTATCCTCGGCGAGAAAACCCTAAGCCCCCGATCAATTTTCAAGAAAACATACTGCAAGCTGCTGCCGTCTTTGATGTGAGATCGGGAGGGTCCAGAAGGTCTTCCCGGCACTCTGCCAGAGAGGGGAATCACCACCGGAGGCCTCCTTCATCACCATGCCTGCCTCCGGAGTGATGTGTGAGTAGTCTACCTTGGACTACAGGTCCATAGCAGTAGCTAGATGGTTTCCTCTCCTCCATGTGCTTCATGTTTAGATCTTGTGAGCTGCCTATTATGATCAAGATCATCGTTATGTAACTCTACATGTTGTGTTTGTTGTGATCTGATGAATATTGAGTACTTTGTCAAGTTGATTTATTGATTTGTCATCTCTATGATATTTATGATCTTGCATGCTCTCCGTTGCTAGTAGATATCTTGGCCGAGTAGATGCTAGTGACTCCAAGAGGGGGTATTTATGCTCGATAGTGGGTTTATGCCTCTAGTAATCTGGGGGAGTGATAGAAACCTCTAAGGTTGTAGATGTGTTGTTGCTACTAGGGAGAAAACAACAATCTTGTGTTCAAGGACATTTGTATTGTTTACATTACACACTTTGCTTAAGGCGATAATCTGTTGCTTGCAACTTAATACCCAACGGTTGCTCGGATGACATCCAGCGGGTGGATTATTAGTCATAGATGCAGTTGGATTACGGTCTATGTATTATGTTGTAATGCCCAAGTGAATCTCATAGTGATCCTCATGACATTTGTATGCTTTCTTTATTCTATCAATTGCCCAACTGTAATTTGTTTACCCAGCATGTTATTTATCTTATGGAGATACACCTCTAGTGAACTGTGGACCCCGGTCCATTCTTTTATATTCTTATTACCATTTACTATTTACTCGCATTATTTACATTCCCGCAAACTACTACCTTTTACCACACGATACGTTTAATCCTTTGTTTACAGCAAACCGGTGAGATTGACAACCTCACTGTAAGTTGGGGCAAAGTACTTTGGTTGTGTTGTGTGCAGGTTCCACATTGCTACTGGTGCAGAGCTACGCCCCAGATAAGGCGCCATATATAAATTGTCTGGAGTTGTCGCCAAGCCAGTGAGCATCAACCTTCAGAAGTTGTTTCTTTCTCCTACTGGTTCGATAAACCTTGGTTTCATACTGAGGGAAGACTTGCTGCTGTGCTCATCATACATTCCTCTTGGGGTTCCCAACTAGGCGACCAAAATGCACTATCAAGCAATTTTTCCGGCGCCGCGTTGCCAGGGAGAAAAAGGATTTCTGCAAGGGGAGTCTCTCGCTTCCAATCTTTTACTTTGTTATTGTTTTGCTTTACTTTATTTTTGCTTGCATCTTTTTATCAAAAATACAAAAAATTAGCTTCTTTTACAGTTGGTACTTCGTTACTATTAGTTCATTATGTTATTACCTAAGTACGCTCTGGAGGACCTTTCAATAGGTAGTGGTTCTATAATTGGGAAAGGTAACATCGAGGAGTTCTTTAATCATGTTAGTAAGCATAAAGATGTTGAGGATAGATCTTTGGCCGAACTTGCTCCTAGTTATGAAGTTGCAGCTGCTTATTTAGTTCACATGTTGGAGGCTAGGTTTTTTAACCTTAATCCTTTTATGCAGCAAATGTTTCTTAAGCTTCATGATATCGAAGACTCCGAAAAGAAAGATTTTATTTTGGAAACTTTGCGTAGAGAATTTAGAGATGTTGTTATAGAAGCTAGGAAAGTTTTTGAGCATTTTAATATGCTTGGCTCACGTGTATAGGTTGTTGGTACAAATAAGGAGGAAATCAAAGTACCAATACCTTTCAAACTTGTAGGATTGCATGAAGCTTTGGAAAAGAATTTTGACTGGATTGTTCCTGAAAACCCTTTTGATGAAAGTAGTGAACCCAAAAGTGTTCATAAGGGATCTTCAAACACTCATTTGGATACAATACAATTCCTTGTTGAAAAGACTTCTGCAATTGATCTTAATGCTTCATTTGAAAATACTTGATTTTCACTTTCGGCGCCTAGCTCAAAGGCGTTAAAGAAAAGCACTCTTGGGAGATAACCCAATGTTTTCTTATCAAGTACTTTTTCTTTTTTGTTGGGTCATGGAAGTTATTACTACTGTAATGACCTCTCCTTATCATGTTTATTTCGTTTTTGTGCCACGAAGAACCTCTAATTGGAGGAAGGTAAGATTTGGGGAAGTTGCTGTCTTGAAATAGATTTTTGTGTTGTACCGTAAAAATTCATGAAAATTCTCAGAGCGTATTTTTGATCTGCAATTTCTTTTGCACATGCCCCAGGTTATTTCCAAACTTTCATTATTTTTGCACTTTACGATTTGAGCAACAGAAGATCCTCAGAAAAATCGATCTTTGTCAGTTGTTCTGTTTTAACAGATTTCTTCCACTATTTGTGTTTGCCTCTCGATCGCTTTCTTTTTGAGTTCTTTTGATCAGGGAACTTTTGAGGAAGTTTCTACAGTATCTTATGCTTTAATGGGTGTCATACTTGAGTTTAAAACTGAACCAAAAGAGTAGATTTACTATCATGCTTACACTAATGTTGCTAATAGAATTGTGTGATGTTTTGTATGAAGGAAGTTTTCAAGTGTAGGGAAAGGAGAATGATGAGATGAGATGAAGTATGGACAAAATCTCAAACTTGGGGATGCCTGATATGTCTCAAACGTATCTATAATTTTTGATGCTCCATGTTTGTTTTTATACTATTTGCTTAGTGTTTCGTTACACTTTGTGGCATTTTTATGCATTTTCCAGAACTAACCTATTAACGAGATGCCACAGTGCCAGTTCCCTGTTTTCTGCTGTTTTTGTGTTTCAGAAAAGTTACACAGGAAATATTCTCGGAATTGGACGAAACAAAAGCCGAACATCCAGAAATTTACCGAAGCTTCCAGAGAAACGAAGAGGAGACGGAACGGAGCCAGGAGGCGGCCTCACCACCAGGGGGCGCGGCCTGGCCCTGGCCACGCCGCCCTATGGTGACGGCCCCTTGGTCCACTTCTGACGCTGCCCCTTCACCTATAAAGACCCCCCAATGGGAAAAACCTAAAGACCCGATCACTTTTCCAGAAACATATCGTGATTCGCCGCCGCCGTCGACCCGAGATCGGGAGGGTCCAGAAGCTCTTCCCGTCACCCTGCCGGAGAGGGGAATCGCCACCGGAGGTCTTATTCATCGCCATGCTTGCCTCCGGCGCGATGAGTGAGTAGTCTACCTTGGACAATGGGTCCATAGCAGTAGCTAGTTGGTTGAATTCTCCACCATGTGCTTCATGTTTAGATCTCGTGAGCTGCCCTACATGATCGAGATCACCGTTATGTAATTCTACATGTTGTGTTTGTTGGGATCCGATGAATATTGGTGTTATGATTGAGTTGATGTGTTGAATATTATCTTATGTTATCTCTATGTTGTTTATGATCTTTCATGCTCTCCGTTGTTAGTAGCTATCTTGGCCGAGTAGATACTAGTGACTCCAAGAGGGGGTATTTATGCTCGGTAGTTGGGTTCATGCCTTTATTTAATCTGGGGGAGTCACAGAAACCTCTAAGGTTGTAGATGTGCCGTTGCCACTAGGGAGAAAACAACATTCGTATGCTCAAGGACATATGCTTTGTTTACATTACACACTTTGCTTAATGCAGTTATCTATTGTTCGCAACTTAATACTTGTGGAGTTCTCGGATTGATTTGCCATAAGTGGATTATTAGTCATAGATGCAGTTGGATGGCGGTCTATGTATCTTGTTATAATGCCCAGAGTAAATCTCATAGTGATCCTCTCGACATATGCACGTTGTCTTTATTCTATCAATTGCCCAACTGTAATTTGTTTACCCAGCATGTGTTATTTTATCTTATGGCAAGACACCACTAGTGAACTATGGACCCCGGTCCTATTTCCATTATATTGCTATCACCTATTTACTTTAGTCGCACTGTTTACTTTACTCGCATACTACTATTGCTTTCCACTCGATACGCTCATTCCTTTGTTTATAGCAAACATGTGAGATTGACAACCTCATCGTAAGTTGGGAACAAAGTATTTGGTTGTGTTGTGTGCAGGTTCCACGTTGCTACTAGTTGAAGACGCGCTAACAAGATATCGTTAACGGCGCCCTTGTTGGAGTGTCACTAGGCTAGCAAGCATCGCCTTCTGGAGTTTGGCTTTTTTCTACTGGATTGACATACCTTGGTTTCATAACTGAGGGAAAACTTGCTGCTATATTCATCAAACCTTCTATTGGGGTTTCCAACTGGCCGGTCATTTACTTCATCAACTACACACCAACAAGTTTTCTGGCACCATTCATCACCGCGCCATCAACAAGTTTTCTGGCGCCGTTGCCGGGGAAAAAGAAGACTTCTGCAAGGGGAGTTTCGCACGCACATCCTTTACTTTGTTTTAAGTTTTGCTTTTACTTTATTTTTACTTGCATCGTTTTATCAAAAACAAAAAAAATTAGTTTCCTTTATAGTCGCTTTTATTTACTTGCTTTTAGTTTTGTTAGAATGAGTAATCCTGAAGTTGAAGTTCGTACTTTTTAGCAACGAGGGGGAGAGAGCTCCTCAAGATATGCTTGGTACCATATTAGCAATTCTCATCATAGGTTTACAAAGAAGCATTCTACCATGATCCTCCTTAGAAATTTTTATGTTGGTATAACTAGTTGGTATAGGTACGTTCTTGATACCCTTGCAGGAGGTAATTTTCTGGGTACTCCCGCTTTTGAAGCATGCACTTTAATAGAAAGTTTAGTGGGAGTACCACCTATTCATGTTGTTAAAACTGAGATCACTTTGGAGGAAGTTATAGAAAAAGTAGGCTCTTTAGAAAAAAGTTTGCCAAATATCATTGATAACGCTAGCCGAGTTAATGAAGCGATAGAAAGTATCGGTAAGAGAATCACCATTTTAGAAGCTAGCACTACTCTTGATAGTCAAAACCTTAGGATTGAGAAACTAGAGGAATCCATGGAAACTTTAAGTTCAATTTTCTCTTCTCTTAAGTTTAAGAAGGAGAAAGCTTTTGTTGGAAAAGAGCAAAAATGCATGTATGTTCCCAAGGTGTCTGTGCCTAAGCCATAGCATGTTTTTAAGATTGGTAAGACTTTTAGTTCAACTAAGAGTGACTTGCAGGTTGAATCATCTTCGGGAACCTATAAAGTGCCTAGTGTGGTAAGTGGTGATCTTGAGGAAACAGTTGATCTTAATGCCTCTCTTGATAATACTTGATTTCCACCTTTCTGCGCCTAGCTCAAAGGCGTTAAAGAAAAGCACTCTTGGGAGATAACCCAATGTTTTTACTTTTAGTTATTTTTCTTTTATTTGAGTCTTGGAAGTTATTACTACTGTAATAACCGCTCCTTATCCTTTTTATTTCGTTTTTGTGCCAAGAGAAGCCTCTAGTTTGAGTGAGGTAAGATTTGGGGATGTTGCTGTCCTGAAACAGATTTCGGTGCTGCACCGTAAAAATTCGTGAAAATGCTCAGAATATCTTTTAGACCTGCAATGTCTTGTGCATATGCCCCAGGTTATATCCAAATTTTCATTAGTTATACACTTTTTGATTTGAGCAACAGAAAACCCTCTAAAAATTTGACCTTTGTCAGCTGTTCTGTTTTGACAGATTTCTGCCAATATTTGTGTTTGCCGGTCGATCGCTTTCTTTTTGAGTTCTTTTGATTACGGAACTTTTGTGGAAGTTTCTACAGTAGTATATGCTTTATATGTGGTGGTTTTGAGTTGAAACCTGAAGCAAAAAGGGTTGATTCATTGCTATGCTTACACTAATGTTGCTAATAGAATTGTGTTTAGTTTTGTATGAAGGAAGTTTTCAAGTGTAGGGATTGGAGAATGATGAGATGAGTTGAAGAATGGACAAAAGCTCAAGCTTGGGGATGACCATGTCACCCCAAGAAATATCCAAGAGGTACAAGCGGCAAAGCTTGGGGATGCCCCCGAGGCACCCCTTCTTCATCGGCAAAAATCAGGTCACCTTTCAACACACTATATTTTTATTGCTTCATGCATTATGCGTTTTTCTTGGAGCGTCAGTTGTCTTTAGTTTTCAGTTTAGTTTAGTTTTGTTTGCTGCAATAAATGGTTGGACCCCAACAAATTCCTTTTGGAGAAGATGCCTTGCTTTTCATTTGCCAAGAACACTCCATTTTTCACTCTTATCGTTTCAATGAGTGTTCTCTTTTTCTAGAACTGCGTTTAGCTTTCATTTTTCGCCTTGATTTTTGTTCAGATCTTATTATATCTTTGCATCAAGGTGTATTATGACCTCTGGTCCATGTTTGTTTTCATCAAAAGAGTTGTTTGAAAAAAGTTCGAATGGTGTTAGAAAAGAGAAAAAGCTTTATGCAAAAAAGTGGTACAAAAAGGAGCTTGTGTAGACTGCGGCTCAGACTTTTGCATGTCGTGCTTGATGTCTTTTTGATAGTATGCTTAGTGATTTTGCTGTAGCATGACTTGTCTCAAATGACTGAGATTGCTTAATGAGCCTTTGAAAAAATCATGCGTTGTTTTAATTATTTGGAAGCATTATTTTGGTTTTCTCCTTTGATGCTTTATTTGGGTTGACTTGGCGCATGCTCACACATGTTAGACTCATACGAAGTCACCATAAGCCTCTATGATCATTTAGTTTTTAACTTTTGATGCCATCTTATGCTTCTTTTAATGTCGCTTTGTCGCTTTGCATGATTATGGCCGTTATTGCTCTCTTAGTTGGTCGCTCCTAGACTTTTGCTAGCCCTCATTTTGTACTGAGTATGAGCTCTACTCGTGCATCCAACTCTTAAAAACCAAGTTGTTCCAATGTGTCCACCATACATACCTATTAGCAATTTGCTATTCCAAGTACATTTGACTTGCTTTTATCTATCCTTCAAATTAAACTCTTTTGGTGTTATGCGAAAATTGGTCAGTAAAGCTCTCACGAACCTGATGGCACACTTTACTTTTCTCGTTTTAAAATTTTGACATTGTGGCTCTCTTATGTTGAGTTGTTATGCTTGCAAGTTGTAAGTTGGAAATTAGTCCTGCCATGCTGTCATGGGGCAAGCTTTCAACATTGCACTATCTTTCATTTGAGTTGATATCGTGATCTTTTGTTTATGGATACTCGCGATGTGAAATGAATTGGGAATCTTGCGTGATCATGGAGTTTGTATATGTGTTAGAGAAACGCCTGGGCCGCTAATCTAAGACATGCATAATTCATGGTGGAAATTTACAGCATGCCCATAGTGAACATTTGATGACGCATCTCACAATAAAAAGCTATACCAATGGTAAATAAATGAGATGCCGAGGTGTTCATTGTCTGTTTGTCCTATCATTTTGATGTGGGCTTGTTCCATGTCATCGGGCACGGAGGTACCCCGTTGGCGGTTCTCGATGATACGTGTATACTTACAATGACAAGAGCTTGCTTGGGACTCTAAGTAAAGTAGCATGAGGTTTGGGTATTCGTACTTCACGGGACACGAGGTTTTCAACTTATGATTTGTCAAGCATATGCATCATAAGTGTACTCGCATTAACTTTAACCATTCAAGATGCCAATGATGGGGGCAATGAGAGCTCAAAGCTAGTAAGTACCATAATTTTTGAAGGTTTATAAAACTTGCAATCACTGCTTCCCTCCACGAAGGGCCTTTCTTTTACTTTTTATGTTGAGTCTCCACCTTCTACCTTTATGCACCGTCTAATAGAGCATAGTTGTCATTCTGAGTATAATGTGTATTGTCCCAAAGTTTTCATTGATTGATTCATGATGTTGGTTTCACTTGTTCTTAAATTATTTGTATCTAGTCGCCCTCTTAAACTTGAAGGTGTCCTATGCATTTATGTTTTGCTCTCTCATGTAGGACAAGCTGAAAACCATTTGTATGTTTTTCCATATGATTTGAACACACGTTTGACTTTCATTGTTTCATTTTCATGATCTTTTGTTTGTGTTCTTTTTCATGTTATAACACGGTTGCTAAGTTTCTTCTATCAAGATTATATCTTTCATGCCCATGTTTTAAGTTCTTTTGATCCCAGCGCACAACGCTTACATATATGGTCAAGATTATGTAGGTGCATGTCACCTCAAAAATTATTTCTTTTGTTATCACTTACCTACTTGAGGACGAGCAGGAGTTAAGCTTGGGGATGCTGATACGTCTCAAATGTATCTATAATTTTTGATGCTCCATGCTTGTTTTTACAGCATTTGCTTAGTGTTTCGTTACACTTTGTGGCGTTTTTATGCATTTTCCAGAACTAACCTATTAACGAGATGCCACAGTACTAGTTCCCTGTTTTCTGCTATTTTTGTGTTTCAGAAAAGTTACACAGGAAATATTCTCAGAATTGGACGAAAGAAAAGCCGAACATCCAGAAATTTACCGAAGCTTCCAGAGAACCGAAGAGGAGACGGAACAGAGCCAGGAGGCGGCCTCACCACCAGGGGCGCGGCCTGGCCCTGGCCGCGCCGCCCTATGGTGAGGGCCCCTTAGTCCACTTCTGACGCTGCCCCTTCGCCTATAAAGACCCCCAGACGGGAAAAACCTAAAGACCCGATCACTTTTCCAGAAACATATCGCGATCCGCCGCCGCCGTCGACCCGAGATCGGGAGGGTCTAGAAGCTCTTCCCGGCACCCTGCTGGAGAGGGGAATCGCCACCGGAGGTCTTCTTCATTGCCATGCTTGCCTCTGGCGCGATGAGTGAGTAGTCTACCTTGGACTATGGGTCCATAGCAGTAGCTAGTTGGTTGTCTTCTCCACCATGTGCTTCATGTTTAGATCTCGTGAGCTACCCTACATTATCGAGATCACCGTTATGTAATTCTACATGTTGTGTTTGTTGGGATCCAATGAATATTGGTGTTATGATTGAGTTGATGTGCTGATTATTATCTTATGTTATCTCTTTGTTGTTTATAATCTTGCATGCTCTCTGTTGTTAGTAGCTATCTTGGCCGAGTAGATACTAGTGACTCCAAGAGGGGGTATTTATGCTCGATAGTTGGGTTCATGCCTCTATTTAATTTGGGGGAGTGACAGAAACCTCTAAGGTTGTAGATGTGCTGTTGCCACTAGGGAGAAAACAACATTCATATGCTCAAGGACATATGCTTTGTTTACATTACACACTTTGCTTAATGCAGTTATCTGTTGTTTGCAACTTAATACTTGTGGAGTTCTCGGATTGATTCGCTACAAGTGGATTATTAGTTATAGATGCAGTTGGATGGCGGTCTATGTATCTTGTTGTAATGCCCAGAGTAAATCTCATAGTGATCCTCTCGACATATGCATGTTGTCTTTATTCTATCAATTGCCCAACTGTAATTTGTTTACCCAACATGTGTTATTTTATCTTATGGAGAGACACCACTAGCGAACTGTGGACCCCGGTCCTATTTCCATTATATTGCTATCACCTGTTAACTTTACTCGCACTATTTACTTTACTCGCATACTACTATTGCTTTCCACTCGATACGCTCATTCCTTTGTTTACAGCAAACCGGTGAGATTGACAACCTCATCGTAAGTTGGGAACAAAGTATTTGGTTGTGTTGTGTGCAGGTTCCACGTTGCTACTAGTTAAAGACGCGCTAACAAGATATCGTTAACGGCGCCCTTGTTGGAGTGTCACTAGGCTAGTAAGCATCACCTTCTGGAGTTTGACTTTTTCCTACTGGATTGACATACCTTGGTTTCGTAACTGAGGGAAAACTTGCTGCTATATTCATCAAACCTTCTCTTTGGGTTTCCAACTGGCCGGTCATTTACTTCATCAACTAAACGCCAACAAGTTTTCTGGCACCATTCATCACCGCGCCATCAATGCCCATGTCACCCCAAGATATATCCAAGAGGTACAAGCATCAAAGCTTGGGGATTCCCCGAGGCACCCCTTCTTCATCGGCAAAAATCAGGTCATCTTTCAAGACACTATATTTTTATTGCTTTGTATACTATGCGTTTTTCTTGGAGCATCTTTACTTTCGCTTTCAGTTTTTGTTTTTTTTTGTTTTCTGCAACAAATAGTTGGACCCCAACATATTTATTTTGGATAAGACACACTCCGTTTTTCATTGCCAAGAACACTCTAGTTTTCACTCTTTTCGTTCAACGAGTGTTCTCTTTTTCTAGTACTGCGTTTAGCTTTCGTTTTTTGCCTTGATTTTTGTTCAGATCTTGTTACTTCTTTGTATGAAGGTGTATTTAGACCTCTGGTCTATGTTGGTTTTCATCTTTAAGAGTTGATTCAAAAAGGTTGATTGGTGTTGGAGAAGAGAAAAAAAGTTTCATGCCTATAGTGGAACAAATGGGAGCTTGTTTAGACTGTAGCTTAGACTTTTGCATGTCATGCTTGATGTTATTTTGATAGTATGCTTAGTAGTTTTTTCTGTAGCATGACTTGTCTCAAATGACTGAGATTGCTTAATGTGCCTTTGAAAGAATCATGCGTTGTTTTAATTATATGGGAGCATAATATTGTGGTTTTCTCCTTTGATGCTTTCTTTGGGTTGACTTGGCGATTCTTACACCATGTTTGAATTTAACAAGTCGCCATAAGCCTCTATGATCATTTGGTTTTTGACTTGTGATACCACTTTATACTTTGGTTAATAATGTTTTGTCGCTATGCATGATTATGGCCGTTATTGCTCTCTTAGTTGGTCGCTCCCAGTCTTTTGCTAGCCTTCATTTGTACTGAGAGAGAATACTTCTCGTGCATCCAACTCCCAAAAACTAAAGTTTTACAATGTGTCCACCATATCTACCTATTACCAATTTGCTATTCTAAGTACATTTGTCTTGCTTTCATCTATCCTTCAAATTAAAAATTTTGTGTTATGTGAAAATTAGTCAGTAAAGCTCTCACGAACCTGACGGCACATTTACTTTCTTTCTCTTAATAAATTTGACCATTGTGGCTCTCTTATGTTGATGTTATGCTTGCAAGTTGTAAGTTGGAAGTTAGCTTAGCCATGCTGTCATGGGGCACACTTTCAATATTGCACTTACTCTCATTTAGTTGATATCATGATCTTTTGTTTATGGATACCTACGATGTGAAATAAGTTGGAAACTTGTGAGCTCATGGAGTTTGTATATGTGTTAGAGAAATGCCTGGGCCGCTAATCTAAGCCATGCATCATTCATGGTGGAAATTGATAGCATGCCCATAGTGGTCATTCGACGAAGCATCTCAAAATAAAAAGCTATACCAATGGTAGATAAAAGAGATGTCGAGGTGTCCATTGTCTGTTTGTATTGTCATTTTAATGTGGGCTTGTTTCCATGTCACCGGGCAAGAGGTACCCCGTTGGCGTTCTCGGTGATACATGTATGCTTACAATGACAAGAACTTGCTTGGGACCCAAGTCGACTAGCATGAGGTTTGGGTATTCATATTTCACGGGACATGAGACTTTCAACTTATGATTTGTTAAGCATATGCTTCATAATTATACTCGCATTAACCTTAACCACTCAAGATGCCTATGATGGGGGCAATGAGAGCTCAAAGCTAGTAAGTATCATAATTTTTGGAGGTTTATAAAACTTCCAATCACTGCTTCCCTCTGCAAAGGGCCTTTCTTTTACTTTTATGTTGAGTCTTCACCTTCTACCTTTATGCACCGTCTAAGAGAGCATAGTTGTCATTCTGAGTATAATGTGCATAGTCCCAAAATTTATTATTGATTGATTCATGATTATGGTTTTGCTTGTTTTTAAATTATTTGTATCTAGTCGCCCTCTTAAACTTGAAGGTGTCCTATGCATTTATGTTTTGGTACTCCATGAAGGACAAGCTGAAAACCACTTTGCTATGTTTTTCTATATGCTCGAAAGACACACTTGACTTTCAATGCATTATTACTCATGATCTTTTGTTTGTGTTACTTTTCATGTTATAACATGGTTGCTAAGTTTTATTGTCAAGATTATGTCTTTTATGCCCATGTTTAGAGTACTTTGATCTCAGCACTCAATGCTTTACATTGTTTGATCAAGATTGTGTTGGTGCATGTCACCTCAAAAATTATTGTTTTGTTATCACTTACCTACTCGAGGACGAGCAGGAGTTAAGCTTGGGGGTACTTGATACGTCTCAAACGTATCTATAATTTTTTATGCTCTATGCTTGTTTATGCACCATTTGCTTTGTGTTTTGTTACACTTCATGGAGTTTTTATGCATTTTCCGGAACTAACCTATTAACGAGATGCCACAGTGCCAGTTCCCTGTTTTCTGCTATTTTTGTGTTTCAGAAAAGCTGCACAGGAAATATTCTCGGAATTGGACGAAACAAAACCGAAGTTCCTATTTTTCCCGACACGAGACAGAGTCCAAAGCAGAGACGGAGGGGAGCCAGGGGCCAGCCACACCCTAGGGTGGCACGGCCTAGCCCCTAGCCCACCTCCTGGCACCGCCCTTCCGCCTATATATTCTCCTCGACGGGAAAACCTAAAGGACCGGATCAATTTTCTTGAAAACATACTACAAGCCGCCGCCGTCGTCGACGCGAGATCGGGAGGGTCCAGAAGCTCTTCCCGGCACCCTGCCAGAGAGGGGATTCACCATCGAAGGCCTCCTTCATCACCATGCCTACCTCCCGAGTGATGTGTGAGTATTCTATCTTGGACTACGGGTCCATAGCAGTAGCTAGATGGTTTTCCTCTCCTCCATGTGCTTCATGTTTAGATCTTGTGAGCTGCCTATCATGATCAAGATCATCGTTATGTAATTCTACATGTTGTGTTTGTTGGGATCCAATGAATATTGAGTACTTTGGTAAGTTGATTTATTGATTTATCATCTCTATGTTGTTTATGATCTTGCATGCTCTCCGTTGCTAGTAGATATCTTGGCCGAGTAGATGCTAGTGACTCCAAGAGGGGGTATTTATGCTCGATAGTGGGTTCATGCCTCTAGTAATCTGGGGGAGTGACAGAAACCTCTAAGGTTGTAGATGTGTTGTTGCTACTAGGGAGAAAACAACAATCTTGTGTTCAAGGACATTTGTATTGTTTACATTACACACTTTGCTTAAGGCGATAATCTATTGCTTGCAACTTAATACCCAAAAGTTGCTCGGATGACATCCGGTGGGTGGATTATTAGTCATAGATGCAGTTGGATTATGGTCTATGTATTATGTTGTAATGCCCAAGTGAATCTCATAGTGATCCTCATGACATTTGTATGCTTTCTTTATTCTATCAATTGCCTAACTGTAATTTGTTTACCTAGCATGTTATTTATCTTATGGAGAGACACCTCTAGTGAACTGTGGATCCCGGTCCATTCTTTTACATTCTTATTACCGTTTACTATTTACTCGCATTATTTACATTCTTGCAAACTACTATCTTTTACCACACGATATGTTTAATCCTTTGTTTACAGCATACTTGTGAGATTTACAACCTCACTGTAAGTTGGGGAAAAGTACTTTGGTTGTGTTGTGTGCTGGTTCCAAGTTGCTGCTGGTGCAGAGCTACGCCCCAGATAAGGCACCATATATAAATTTTCTGGAGCTGTCGCCAAGTCAGCGAGCATCAACCTTCGGAAGTTGGTTCTTTCTCCTACTGGTTCGATAAACCTAGGTTTCATACTAAGGGAAGACTTGCTGTTGTGCTCATCATACCTTCCTCTTGGGGTTCCCAACTGGGCGGCCAACACCGCACTATCAGTGTGACCACCTGGTCCACCCCCTGACATCGCCCTTCCGCCTATTTAATCCCCTCGACGGGAAAACCCTAGAGCCCGAACTCTTTTCCAGAAAACATGCTGCAAGCCGCCGCCGTCATCGACGCGAGATCGGAGGCTCCAGAAGCTCTTCCCGGCACCCTGCCGAAGAGTGGAATCACCACCGGAGGCCTTCTTCATCACCATGCCTGCCTCCAGAGTGATGTGTGAGTAGTCTACCTTGGACTATGGGTCCATAGAAGTAGCTAGATGGATGTGTTCTCCTCCATGTGCTTCATGTTTAGATCTTGTGAGCTGCCTATCATGATCAAGATCATCGTTATGTAATTGTACATGTTGTGTTTGTTGGGATCCGATGAATATTGAGTACTATGTGAAGTTGATTTGTGATTTATCATCTCTATGTTGTTTATGATCTTGCATGCTCTCTGTTGCTAGTAGATATCTTGGCCGAGTAGATGCTAGTGACTCCAAGAGGGAGTATTTAAGCTCGATAGTGGGTTCATGCCTCTAGTAATCTAGGAGAGTGACAATAACTTCTAAGGTTGTAGATGTGTTGTTGCTACTAGGGAGAAAACAACAATCTTGTGTTCAAGGACATTTGTATTGTTTACATTACACACTTTGTTTAAGGCGATAATCTGTTGCTTGCAACTTAATACCCAATGGTTGTTCGGATGATATCCGGTGGGTAGATTATAGTCATAGATGCAGTTGGATTATGGTCTATGTATTATGTTGTAATGCCCAAGTGAATCTCATAGTGATCCTCATGACATGTACATGCATTGCTTGCATTCTTTATTCTTTCAATTGCCCAACTGTAATTTGTTTACCCAGCATGTTATTTATCTTTATAGAGAGACACCTCTAGTGAACTGTGGACCCCGGTCCATTCTTTTACATTCATATTACCGTTTACTTTCTACAAGCATTATTTACTTTCTTGAAAACAAATATCTTTTACCACACGATACGTTTAATCCTTTGTTTATGGCAAACCGGTGAGATTGACAACCTCACTGCAAGTTGGGGCAAAGTACTTTGGTTGTGTTGTGTGCAGGTTCCACGTTGCTGCTGGTGCCAGAGCTACGCCCACATAGGCGCCATAAACAAATTGTATGGAGCGATCGCCAAGCCAGCTAGCATCAACCTTCAGAAGTGGGTTCTTTCTCCTACTAGTTCGATTAAACCTTGGTTTCACAATTGAGGGAAACTTGCCATTGTGCCCATCATACCTTCCTCTTGGGGTTCCCAATTGGGTGGCTAGCACCGCCAATCAACCAACTCCAACTTTGCTTCATGATTAAGCAACCTACCTCTCCAGCCAGTAGCTTTCTTAAGTATTTTATCAATTACTGGCTGGAGATCTTCCTTTCTAAGGTTCTTATAATGGAGAGGAACCCCTAGAAATTTCATAGGAAACTGCCCTACCCCACAACATAAAGACTGAGCAACAGTTTGAGCTTCCTCTTCCTCAACAATAATAGCTATGAAATCACATTTGTGGAAATTAATTATCATCCTAGACATTTGTTCAAACAGGATAAGATCCACTTCAGGTTGACCACATTTTCTAAATTAATCTTCAGAAATAATAGGGTATCATCTGCATATTGCATACTGATGATAACAGTAGGGATAATCTCATGCATCAAACCAGTAATATAGTTATGCATTGCAGCTTTAATTAGCCTTTTAGTGAAAAGATCTGCCACTAAGTTGAATAAAATGGGTGAAATGGGATCACCTTGTCTCACTCCACGCCCAGTGAGAAAAAAATCACTATTCTCATCATTTAATATTACTCCCACCGACCCATTATCCAACAAAGTTTTAATTATATAAATCCATCTTGGGCTAAAGCCCCTATCAAACATCATTTTGTGAGGAATTCTCTATTAACTTTGTCGTAAGCTTTCTCATAATCAAGCTTGAAAACAAAACCAGCTTGATCACTGTGGGCCACCTCATGAATAATTTCATGGGTAGCCACCACACTTTCCAATATGTACCTTCCTTTTAGGAAGGCAGTTTGGTTAGGAGAAATCAAACTATCACACACAGATGTCAACCTATCAGTTCCACATTTAGATAAAATTTTCAAACTACAATTTGTCAAGGCTATAGGCCTGAATTTCTGTATAGTCACAACATCAGCCTCTTTTGGGATAAGAGTCAGCAAAGAAAAGTTTAGGCGAAAAAGATCAATTTTCCTATTATTCGAATCATGAACCATAGCCATAAAGTCTTCTTTTACAACTTCCCAAAAGTGTTGGTAAAAAAGGGATGAAAACCATCAGGACTAGGGGCTTCCTCAGCATAAGAGCCAAAAATAGCCTCTCTGCATCCTTTTCAAAAAATCAGCATCCAAAACCCCATTTTGCTCATTAGTAACTAAATCCTCAATATGCCAGAAATCATTAGCTAGATTAATATCTAGCTTTTCTTCAAAGCCAAAAAGAGACTTGTTGTAATCTACAACAATTTTCATCATACCTTTATTGTCTTCCACCATTCCATCAGGCCCTTCCAGCTGATCTATTTGTGTCTTCCTCCTTGTTTGGTTAGCTACAAAGTGAAAATAAGAAGTGTTACGATCACCCTCTAAAATCTCTTTTTCTCTTGATCTTTGTCCAGCTTTAATTTCTTCCTTCTTCCAGATATTCTTGTTTTGGAAACAGGAGAAAGGGTTTGTGACTCAGAAAGAACATCAAGTAAATCATATTCAGCAACCAAACTTTGTTTCATCCTGTTTTGAGCTGATTCAATATTAATGCTCCAGCCTTTCAACTGTTTTCTAAGGTTCCTAATCTTAAACTGCCATCTATCAATGGCTTTCTAGAGATGACAAGGAGCAAGCCAACATTTGCTAACCACCTGGTCAAAGCCCTCAACCCTTGACCACCATTTCTCAAAACGAAACTGCTTTTTGGGAGGAACTTTAATTGCCCCAGTTTCCACAACTAGAGGAGCATGGTCACTCCCCAGTATGGGTTTAACTTTCACATTGCTAGAAGGAAACAAATTGTCCCAGCAAGTGGTTATGAAGACTCTATTAAGAAGGGCCATAATCAAATTATCTTGATTATTCCCCTAGGTATATTTTTCGTACTTAAATTTTTCATTTCAATGTGAGCTAATTTATTTATTCAATCATTAAAAAGATCAACCCTTTTTTTATAAAGGATATGCATATGTAATAGAACAGAGTACGTTGTCAATTTCCAAAATTCCAGCCGTGTGTGAATATTTTCTTACCGTTATAGGAGGGCCGTCGTGTGCCTTGTTTCCGCAAAGGAGCCTGCCTTCACCGCAGCCACACGGTGAATTTTCTAGGCCGTAAGTGAACTTCCGCAACACACACGGGAAAGGGTCTTCATATGCGATGGGGTCCTTATTAGTGCTGCCTTTTTGCTTAATCTCCCGTTCATATACTTTAGCAATCTCTATAACCTCATAGGGAGGTCTTACTTTTAAAAATGTGTATGGTACGACTCATCCTCAGTAATTACTTATTATTTTTTGAGAGGAAATGCGGTAGGGGAAGCCTCTACAACGATTTTGTTTTTTTGAAAATAAGAATCCAAATTCGCGTCTGTGGAGACTTGAACGTGGGTGGCTAGGTTGAACATCCACTTCCCTAACCAAGTGAGCTAGACTCACTTCTTGTAATCAATTATTTGACAGTAATAAACAGCTAAGGCCTTTCACAATGGGGGGTTTCTTAGCGCGGTATCCTATGTACTTTGCTTATGTGGCACTATATTAAATGAGGAAAGAGAGAAGTGTTGTTGCTTAGCTAAGATACAACACTTGCAAGAGTTCATAGGCAAAAATTGTTTTAGCCCAATCATATGCATATATGAGACCAAAATCATTAATTAACAGACAACCCTTAAGAAACAATCCATTGGAGAAGTTATATCTTAAATTTTTTATTAGTCCTATAAAAATATACTAAGAAAATATACATTGTGAAAGGCCTAATCTACTACCCAATTAAATAGAAAGACGAGCTGGGACATGCTGTCATCCTGCACGGGCAAATAGCGATGGACCACAGGTGCATGTAAAATATTTTCCGAGGACGACATATCCGCATGCATGCGTGCTTTGTCTTTTTGCCGCCCATCCAAAGAGAAAATCTTCAGTCGTCGTGTTGTTTTGTCATGAATAGTTAACCTAATAATCTCATCGTTTCTTCACAGATCTGTACAATCCTGATAAAAAACGAAGTAACTGCTTCTTTCTCGCTTACGTTTCCTTCCACTGGAAATAGTCAGGTTTCTGAAAACGCTCGAGAAGTTTAGATTACAAAACGTCTTTTGTCCCGTTTTATAAATAAAACCATAATGTCCAAACCAATATAAGGCGGTGAGAAGAACCTATTACAAAGAAGATTAGAAATAAAGTAAAGAAAACATGGGAAAACCAAAACTGGCCACCAAAGACAACGAAACGAAACCGAGTGGTATCAAGGCTCCACGACAACGCCCGCAAGAGGGTAACGACGCACAACGTCGCCGCTGTCGAGTTCTCAAGATCAAGGGTTTTCACCCAGAGCCGTAGTGCGTGGAGAGGATACCCAGAACGATGCCCTCAAGAGGGTTATAACACCCAAACCGCATGCCACCTCAAAGAAGTACCCCAGCCATGACACACGGGGATGTGCCGCACCATTGCCGCCGCCGCCGCCGGTCAAGCCTGCCTCTCACTTAAAAATCACGAATATGCGTCAGCCGTCCTAGCTTCCTTTTATTGCACAGGAGCAGCACTGTCCAGACCAAGAACTAGGCTCACCGAACCGTGAGAGTGCCACCAAATCTGGGCTCGCCTGGCCTAGATTTGGCCCAAACGCCTAAAGGTGCCCCGGAGAGCACCACTGTGGCTAGATCACCGACGCTGCACCTCCAGGGGAAGCGGCCAAAATAGGGGCCGATCTAAGCCACCATAGGCCCAACTGGCACGCGATAGCCTAGCTCGAGCACATCCTGTGGCGCCGCCCAGCGAAGGAGGGCTGCATCACCAGACCAATCCGCCACCAAGTTTAGCCATAGCATTGCCCCGGGAACCTCCATGCTCGCCTAGAACCATCGCAGAGCCGCCGGTCAAAGTTGTCGTTATCGCCTATCTGCACCGCCGCGAGCCACTATCGCATGCGAGGCCGTTCCTACATGCGGGTAGAGAAGATCCCGCAGTCACCGACACCGCGTGGGCTTTGCCCGGTGGAGCTCACCGGTAGTAGCGGGGGAGGGGGAGGAGGAGGTGACAGGTGGAGGCGCTAGGGTTTGAGCGTCTTGGTTGCCTGCGTGGGGGACGACACGAGGGTCAACCGTCTTTTCGGTCTTGGATGACTGACAGCGGCCATAGCCGCCTTGAGAAGTTCCATATCTAGCTTTCACTTTAGTGCATGTCATCTCTACATATTCAACATCATTTGGAGCATAGCATCAGTCGGTTTGTTAATCAGTTTGCCCTCAATGGTAAGCTTATTGCGAATGATCCAAAGAGCCTAGCATTGAGCAAAGTAGACCATACTACCTGCCTCATAGGTCCTGGCAGACCTAGATAGATGGCCAAGAAGTCCCCCTCCCCCGTGGGGTTCCAAGAGCAGTCGAGTATATCCCGTGCCCAGCCACATAAATTTTGCCATAGGGAAATGGAAGAAAATGTGGTCACAAGCTTCCAGGTCCCCACATAGCAAGCTTGTCCTGTCAGAGGGGCCCATGCGTTTGCAACCTGCTCACTATAAAGTAATCTTCCACGGATGAGCTACCATAGGAAAATATGAACTTTTGGCGGCACCCTAGTGCACCATACCTCATCAAAGTGAGAGACTGTCGTCCCTTGCGACAGTCTAAGGTACACGGATCAAGTAGAGAATAGTACAAACGGTTCAAGCCTCCAAGACACCCCATCTCTTACCTAAGGGGTATCGTGATTCCGTCTATCCCTATTGAAAAGTGGTCCCACTCAGTGACTCAGGGAAGCCAAATGGCCTTTGAAATGGAAGACCCCATCACTGATCTTGTCTTGCATCCTTCGTCGTTAGATATGGGTTGGCGCAACAATCATAATGAAAGGAATATGCCCGAGAGGCGATAATAAAGTGGGTTTTATTCCATGTTTATAATAAATGTATATGTCTCATGATAGAATTGTATTAACCGGAAACATTGATACTTGTGTGTTTAATAAACAATCAAAAGGATCCTAGTGAAGCCCCTCTTTTAACTAGCTAGCTCATTGATTAATTGATGATCAAGGTTTCCTAGTCATGAACATTGGATGTTGTTAATAATGGGGTCACGTCATTAGAAGAATAATATGATGAACACTTACACCCATAGTAAGAATAGCAATACGATCAAGTCAAAAGAATTCATTGCTATATCAAACTCATACGAAGTAGCCCTAATCCTAGACCATGATATCATGTTAATCACTAACACCAGAATGGTACTTTGATGATATCAAACGTCACACCGTAACAGGGTGACTATAAAGGTTGATTTGGGTACTCTGAATGTATTAGTTGATCTCATGGATCTAGAGTGGGAATTTTCCATGCTGATGAAGGAAAAATACTCTGGGCCCTCTCAGTGAAATTGCATTGACACCGCGTGCAAGCATGTGACTGGGTCACAGGAATGTCATATCACAAAACGAGTAAAGAGTGCTTGTCGGGAACGAGATCGAATTAGGTATATATGATACCAAATGATCGGATCTCGGACAAATAATATACCATGAAATAAAAGGAATTGGGTACAATGTTTATGGTTCATGTGATCACTAGATTCATTGTTGAGTAAGTGGGAGTCATTACAGATTTCCAGGATGATTACTGGTCGGAGAGTTGTCTCTATCATGTCCACATTATTCACGAACCGTAGGGTGAGACATTCAAGGTTCATTGACACTTTTGAGTGGGTACGAAACTCCGACCGAATTAATAGACATCATAGGGGTTGTTTCAAAAAGTGTCAAAACTGTTTCAGGATGTCGAAATAACACAAGTGGTCATCATTAATGTTTGTTAATTAAATGAATTAGTAAATATTAAGTAAATAAAAATGTTTTATTTAAATGGCTGAGTGGGATTTAATTGAATTGAAAGTCCACTCAATTAAATAGGACATAAGTGGGATTTAAGGGTGAGTGGAGTTTACCACTACCATGAAGAGGGAGGTTACCACTACCATGAAGAGGGGAGAGGTGGAGTCACCCTCTAGGGGCTAGCGAACCCCTAGGGACTGCTGCCCCCTCTCTGATATAAAGGGTGGTGCTCCTCTCCTCCTTGCCTTTTCAGTCCGTCTCCCATTCACTCTCTTGCTTCTCCACTAATATGGCGAGTGCTTAGCCAAGCTCTGCGAAAATAGTTTGCCACCAACACTTGGAGAAGTAGAGTAGGAGTAGGAGGAGTTCTGGCTGATCCATACATCCACGGCCCCACTGGAACGAGGGTATGGAGGTCGTCACTGAGCCATATGTAACATCCCATGTTTGTTAATTAAATAAAGTACTTTGTCATCATCGTTGCATGCATCTAATTTGCACTTGAGAAAAATTTCATTAAAATAAAGGAACAAACCTCAAGTTGTTATTCTTCTCTCTTTGGAGAATGTGTTAAAAATAGTTTCAAAAATTTCAAACAACTGTCTTTTGGAGCTGCCCCTTTTTCTAAAAAGCCCTTTCAAATTTCCTATCTTTTGAACCCTGTTTGAATTATCAAAAGAGGCAAAATACCACAGTTTTTAAGTTTCTAGGAAAACCTTCCAAAGACAGGGGGTTTTCTGAAAATTTGCTTTTGTCTTCAACCTCAAGCAGCTCCCTGGCTGTCCCTGGAGGTTGCCGATGCCACCTCCTGCTCCTCACCGCTTGGCCGACGAGGAGACGTCCTCGAGTCCCTCTCCAGCGCCACGAAGCCCCTCCTCATTTCCCCTCTCTTCCTTCTCTTCCTGCTCTCTCTCCCCTGCATATTCCGCAGAGCACCCGCAACCGCCGCCACGGCCGTCACCTCCCGCCGCCGATAGAAGCCGCCCCGAGCTCCGACGACGAGCCCAGGAGCTCCGCCTCGTCGCCCTCTACCTCCACGTCGACGGAATCGACCAGCCGCACCCGGGAACGCCGCCGGCGACCGCCTCTTCCCCGCAGACGCTGAGATCTTCCGCCGCTGATTGCGCCGCCGACCGACCCTCTCCGGCCAAACCAACCTCACCGACGAGTTCCTGGTGATAATCCGGTCCGGTAGGACTCTTTCCCCCTCCCCTTTCCACGCCGTAGCGCCGGCCAGCACGTCGCCGGTGAGTGGCCGCCGTCGGTGACCATGGTCGGGCTGGGTCTTTGACCCAGTCAGACTGGCCAGCGTGGCCTGCCCGCGTGGAGACCGGGCTCCACCGGTCAGCGGCCATGGGTCAAGTTGACCCCGGTTAAAAAAAGTCCCTGCAATTTGTTTCCAATTTCAGAAAATTACAGAAAATCATGCAAACCTGTTTAATTCATAGAATATTCTCTGGTTGTCAGAAAAATACAAATGACCTATCAAAATGTTCAGAAAATTAAGTTCTGCATGTTTACATCACATTCATACATGATTGCAGCGATTAAAATGGCTTGACTAGTAAATCACTAATTACCCCTTTCTTTATGCATGGGTTTATTTTGTAAACCCATTTAGATTGATGTTTGCACATTAGGGTTAATATGAACATCTCTAATATGACATGTCATACATATTGAATGTGCATTGCATCAATGCATGTGTTGATTGTGTTCTTCCTTTCTGGTATTTGGTTCTTCACGATAGGAACCGAGCCCGAGTTTGAGCTGAACACCGAAGATCCGTACTCGTCCATTGAAGGACAAGGCAAGAAATCATATCTAATCCTACGTTTTCAAAGTATTTCAATTCTTGCCAAGTATCGCATACGATTCAAATGTCTTTTATCGGTAGTTAGAGTTATCCTATCTGATGCAAGTTCCATCTTTGTCGCCTAAATTACCTGATCCACTGCTCCCAGCATGACTAGGTTTCGCTTGTGTGCATTGCTAGAGCCTTTATATCTACTATGCTTAGCCATGCTTAGTTGGTAACCTCTGATCCATCTAGTTGATGAATCCGAGCTGTGAATGAACCTAGTATGACAGGATGTCGTGGTATGTTCAGTGTGGTTTGTTGAAACATGCTTAAAGGCTTGGATGAGCCGCCATATTGGGATATGGTTATTTGACTCATTCTTGCCGACCATAGGACCCGAGTTCTCGCCTCTTGAACCAAGACCGAGCATACAACCACACGAGGCCCTATAATGGCACCCTCTCAACTAACTAACTTGCCTAGTCTGTTCCATGAGTCACATAGTTTGGTCTTTCCATTTGGCATAAGCATAGAAAATGTTTGTCAAAATGTGCATAGCATATAGGGCATGGCCGGGTTCAAGCGGAGTGCGGCTTCGATCTTGATCCCTGCGCACAACCTTAGGGACCGACTTCGGGACTCGACCCATTACGGCGGGCTGCTCTAAGGCGTGACTCATGGTCTGGGCGAAAGTAAGGTAAAGGTCGTGGTCAACCACCCTCTGCCGACTTTCCAAGGAGAAAGCTAGAACGTTGGCATTAAGAGTCGGTTGGCACGTGTGGGTAAAGTTGTGCACCCCTGCAGGGTTAAATCTTTTCGAAAAGCCGTGTCCACGGTTATGGAGGACTTGGGAATGGATTCTGTGATCATAGACTACTTTAACTTAATCGTAAAACTTGGCAACTTAAAGTGTGAATAGCACTACTTCCTCGGGGTGATAGAGGGGGTGATCCTAGTTGATAGGTTCAGGTGAAGATGATTCGGTGGATATCTTATGATGATCAGCAGAGCTGGTGTCGCTCTCTCTCTTATTTAAAATGATCTGAGTAGACGAGCTTCTATTCTTATCTGTCTTGCAAATAAAACTTGCTTTATGAAAAGAAACTCCAAAGAAAGCCTTTCTAACCAAGCATTTAGCTAATAGGTAGCTAATAGGTTAGTAAGTCTTGCTGAGTACCTTAAGTACTCACCCTTGCCTCGTTGATGTTTTTCTACAGAGGAAGTTGCTCCAGACGAAGGTGGTTTCTACGTTGACATCGACGAGTAGTTGGGAGTTCCCAGGCAGCAGCCTGAGACTTAAGGGTTGGATGTCGCTTTATGTTTAAGGCCTCTTAGGCCATTTGCTATCTTGTTATGTAGCATAACATAATTTGCTTTCTGTTGCTTGTTGTAATGTTGGGTCAGTGACCTCTGCGTGTAATAATTTGGATCTTTACTCTGCTAAGAGTTTGAACTACTAATGCTTTGAGTCGTAGAGTCACTGTTGTGTTACCAGTTGTGGTTACCCACCTCGAGCATGATGCGTGTATGTTTATAAAGTGCACGAGAGGGGTTTAAGGCTCTCGAGCTCTCTGTTATGCAGTCTTGGTTATGATTAGTTTCACGGCGCTTCGAGATGTGTAGAGCCGATGGTTTAATTCCGGCCTGCCTGCCGATGGTGTTCCGGCCTGGGACTGGTAACCCCAGTATCACTCGTTGCTAGCGTGACTAATACACATAACATCTCTGTATAGCTTAGATCCCGGGTCCCGACAGCTTTTGGTATCAGAGCAGGACTGCCTGTAGGAAAACCCTTACTACTGGTCGTTGTTGTGTCTAGTGGTTGTGAAAACTACTTGAAAGCTAAACCTTACTTGCGAAAACTCTGTGTAGGATTCTTTTTACTCCTTACCTGGTGGCACTCTGTTTCTAAATTATCTTTCCTAAGTTTGATTGAAAACGGTTTTATCTTATGCCTATCATTTTCAAACCTTTAGGATCAACGGGTTTGGGTAGTTTTTCTTTGGTACTCCGTACCTGGTTGCAAGTCTCAGAGTTTCCAATTTCTTGAGTTAATCTGAAGCATTGTACGAAATCCCTGCTTCCGATGTGTAGACTCCAACAGTTGGCCTCTCTATGCTCCTTTGCTAAATTTAACCTATCCGACAGGACTTGGTGATTGTATATCATCCCTACTTCCATTGTCATGGGTTGCAAGTCATTTGGTAGTGTATACATTTTGTATGCCTTCTACTGCCATGTTTGATTCGATGATATATCTTTACCTCACATGTCTTGTTTTCCATCAAGTGCCTTAAATTTGGTATATGTTATCTTCCGTTGAATTCCTCCGGTGGATCTAAATCTTATGGTTCTTGTCTTCTCCTCAGGATTTTGGGTGGTACTCGCAGTGGTGGTAATCGTGGTCGTGGCCGTGGCGATGGTCCCGAGAATGTTGACCTTCCTCCACCGCCATCTATGGTCCAACTGATGGCCATGTATGAAGCCAATCGCGCTGACAACATAAGGCTCCTTGAGAGGATTGAGCACAATACTGCTCAACGTCAGGATGAAGGAGTCAGAATTAAAAGCTTCATCCGCCTCACCCCACCAGTGTTCAGTTATTCTACTGAGCCATTGGATGCTGACTACTGGCTCCGCACCATCGAGCGTAAGCTTGAGGTTGCCCATGCTGCTCAAGCTAATTGGGTGACTTTTGCTGCATACCATCTTGAGGGAGCTGCTGGTTCATGGTGGGAAAATTTCTTGTTGCTACAGCCTGCCAATCATGTTGTGACTTGGCAAGAGTTCAAAACTGCCTTCCGAGGGTATCACATTCCGGAGGGTCTAATGGAGCTTAAAAGGGAGGAATTTTTGAAGCTAAAGCAGGGTAATGGTTCTGTTTGTGACTACCAAGGTCACTTCAACCGCCTTGCTTGCTATGCTCCTGAAGAGGTGTCTGCGGATGCCAAGAAATAGGCCTTGTTCCGCAAGGGACTGGATCCTGAACTTCGTCGTGATCTTCATCTCCTGGACTTCAACACTCTACAAGATCTCGTGAATAAAGCCATGAAGGCAGAAAGAGGAAAGGTGGAGTATGAGGAAACCCGTAAGCATCCTTCAGATGCTGTTCAACCTTCTGGTTCAAGCACTCGGCGTCGCCGTGTGTTTATCCCCTACAGTGCTATGCCTCGTCTCCTCCTGCACCAAAGTCCTCTGGTTATGCTCCTCGTCGGCCTACACCAAAGAACTCAGGTGGCCCTTCTGACGGCTCTCGTCCGGCAGGTCTCATTTGCTACGCCTGTGGACAACCTGGTCACTACTCATATGAGTGCCCTCAAAAGAATTCTGGTCATGGAGTTCCTCCGCCAAAGAAAGTTGACAAGCCTACTGTTGCTGGACATGGTCGACTGAATCATGTCACTATTGATGAAGCTGAGGAAGATCCAAGCGTCATTCTAGGTACGCTTCGTATCAACTCAATTCCAGCTACAGTTTTATTTGATTCTGGAGCATCGCATTCATTCATCTCTCAAGAGTTTGCACGGATGCACGGCATAGCTTTTGAGACAATGTCTTCCCCCTTGGAAATTAAAACTCCCGGGTCTCGTTGGCAAACCATATGGGTTACTCATGGGGTCATAATTGACATAGGATATCTCTTGTTTCCAACCTCTCTCATTGCCCTCAAGTCAACTGATATCGATGTCATCTTGGGCATGAACTGGCTGACAAAGTATCAAGCTGTCATTGATTGTGCAGCCAGGTCTATTACCATGACCGATCTTTTTGGCAATACAGTTTTGTATTGATCTTCGCCAGCAACTGCTCCATCAGCAAGATTTGTTCCTGAGGCTGAGTTGTATGCCATTGATGTCCTACCTCCACTTGAAATTCATGATGTACCGGTGGTCTGTGACTTTCTAGATGTCTTTCCTGAAGAATTACCTGGCATGCCACCTAATCGTAGTGTGGATTGTGTCATCGAGTTGGTTCCTGGAACCGCTCCTGTTTCCCGAAGACCTTATCATATGCCTCCAGAAGAATTGGTTGAACTAAAGAAGCAACTAGAAGAGTTAGAGGAGAAAAAGTTCATCCAACCTAGTACCTCTTCTTGGGGATGTACTGCACTCTTTATCAAGAAAAGAGATACCAACATTCCGCGACTGGTTGTTGATTACCGGCCGCTCAATGCTGTGACAATCAAGAACAAGTATCCTCTTCCTCGAATAAATGATCTTTTTGATCAATTGTCTGGTGCCACAGTCTTCTCCAAGATGGATTTGAGATTAGGGTACCATCAAATCAAAATCAGAACTGAAGACATTCCAAAAACGGCGTTCATGACTCGTTATGGTCTTTACGAGTACACTGTCATGTCCTTTGGCCTCACCAATGCTCCAGCCACATTTATGCGGCTCATGAACTCTGTGTTCATGGAGTATCTTAACAAGTTTGTTGTGGTCTACATCGATGATATTCTGATCTATTCCAAAACCGAAGAAGAACATGCTGAACATCTACGTCTAGCTTTAACAAAGCTTCATAAACATCGTCTCTATGCCAAGTTTTCTAAATGTGAGTTCTGGTTACAAGAGCTCATCTTCCTTGGTCATGTTGTCTCTGCAAATGGTGTTTCAATGATTCCAGATAAAGTTCAATATGTTCTTGACTGGGAGACCCCTAAGTCAGCCAAGGACATCCGAAGTTTTCTTGGTCTGGCTGGTTATTACCGTCGATTCATTGAAAATTTCCCCAAAATTGCCAAGCCGATGACTGATCTTCTCAAGAAGGATAAGAAGTTTGAGTGGTCAGAGAAGGCACAAGAAAGTTTCCAGGTTTTGAAAACCAAACTGACTACTGCTCCTGTGCTTGTCCTCCCGGACACTAGCAAGGACTTTGTCGTCTTCTGTGATGCATCTCTTCAAGGGCTCGGATGTGTGTTGATGCAAGATGGCCATGTGTTTGCCTATGCCTCTCGACAGTTGAAACCACACGAGCTCAATTATCCAACTCATGATCTAGAGCTTGCAGCTTTGGTACATGCTCTTAAGCAATGGCGACATTACCTTCTTGGTAGTCGTTGCGAGTTGTACTCAGATCATCAAAGTCTGAAGTATCTTTTCACCCAACCGGATCTGAATCTCAGACAGAGAAGATGGTTGGAACTCATCAAAGATTATGATCTTGGTCTTAACTATCAACCCGGCAAGGCCAATGTCATTGCTGACGCGCTAAGTCGGAAATCTTATTGCAACAATCTCATGATCCAGCAGGATCAACCTTCACTCCATGAGGAATTTGCATGTCTTAATCTCGAAGTCATACCTCGTGGTTTCCTTGCAAATTTAGAGGTTAGACCCTCTCTTGAAGACCAGATCAAGGATGCTCAGAAGCGTAGCTTGGGTATTTCTAAGATGAAGAAGAGCATTGCTAGCGGAAAGGCTAAATGTTTCTCCATCGATGATCATGGTGTAGTATACTTTGGTAACCGTCTAGTTGTGCCAAAGAAACAGAAGCTAAGAGAGCTAATCCTCCAAGAAGCTCATGAGTCACCTCTCTCTATTCATCCTGGAACTACAAAAATGTATCAGGATCTCCGCCAAAGGTTCTGGTGGACCCGGATGAAACAAGAAATCGCTCGCTTTGTTGCTGAATGCGACGTTTGTCGTCGTGTAAAAGCTGAACATCAAAGACCTACGGGCACTCTTCAACCTCTATCTATTCCCGAGTGGAAATGGGATGAGATTGGTATAGATTTTATTATTGGCCTTCCCAAAACCCAAAAGGGAAGCAATGCTATATGGGTAGTCGTTGATCGTCTATCTAAGGTTGCTCACTTCCTTCCTATTCGAGAAGACATTACTGCTAGCCAATTGGCGGATCTGTATGTCTCCCGGATAGTCAGTCTTCACGGTGTTCCAAAGAAAATCATCTCTGATCGTGGGAGCCTTTTACCTCCAAGTTCTGGGCTAGTTTTCAACAAGCTATGGGAACTCGTCTTTCCTTCAGCACGGCCTATCATCCTCAAACCAGTGGTCAAACCGAAAGAGTGAATCAAATTCTTGAAGACATGCTCAGAGCCTGTGTTATATCTTTCGGCAAGAATTGGGAAAAGTGCCTTCCATTTACTGAATTTGCCTATAACAATAGCTTCCAATCTGGCTTGGGCATGGCACCTTTTGAAGCTCTATATGGCAAAAAATGTCGAACCCCGCTCAATTGGTCAGAAACCGGCGAAAGACAGCTCTTTGGACCGGATATGATCAATCAAGCAGACGAACAAGTTCGCATCATCCGAGAGCGCTTGAAAACCGCTCAATCTCGTCAAAAGAGCTACTATGACCATCGTCATCAAGATGTGAGCTATGAAATTGGCGAGAAAGCTTATCTCCGAGTCACTCCTCTAAAAGGTGTTCACCGCTTTGGTATTAAGGGCAAATTGGCTCCTCGCTATGTTGGTCCCTTTCCCATTCTCGCTAAGCGTGGAGAGCTTGCCTATCAACTTTTGCTACCTTCAACTTTTCCTAAGATCCATGATATCTTCCATGTGTCGCAACTCAAGCGTTGCTTCAAAGATCCCATCCATGGTGTTGACCATGAGGCACTTGATCTCCAAGATGATCTAACTTATCGAGAGTATCCTGTTCGTATCCTTGACGAAGCCGAGCGTAAAACTCGACGTCAAAACATCAAATTCTTGAAAGTCCAATGGTCTCATCACTCTGAGTAGGAAGCAACCTGGGAACGAGAAGATCGTCTTCGATCTGAGTACCCTGCCTTCTTTTCTAAAACTTAGGAATCTCGGGACGAGATTCTTGTAAGGGGGGTAGAGTTGTAACATCCCATGTTTGTTAATTAAATAAAGTACTTTGTCATCATCGTTGCATGCATCTAATTTGCACTTGAGAAAAATTTCATTAAAATAAAGGAACAAACCTCAAGTTGTTATTCTTCTCTCTTTGGAGAATGTGTTAAAAATGGTTTCAAAAATTTCAAACAACTGTCTTTTGGAGCTGCCCCTTTTTCTAAAAAGCCCTTTCAAATTTCCTATCTTTTGAACCCTGTTTGAATTATCAAAAGAGGCAAAATACCACAGTTTTTAAGTTTCTAGGAAAACCTTCCAAAGACAGGGGGTTTTCTGAAAATTTGCTTTTGTCTTCAACCTCAAGCAGCTCTGTGGCTGTCCCTGGAGGTTGCCGATGCCACCTCCTGCTCCTCACCACTTGGCCAACGAGGAGACGTCCTCGAGTCCTTCTCCGCAATCGCCGCCACGGCCGTCGCCTCCCGCCGCCGATAGAAGCCGCCCCGAGCTCCGAAGACGAGCCCAGGAGCTCCGCCTCGTCGCCCTCTACCTCCACGTCGACGGAATCGACCAGCCGCGCCCGGGAATGCCGCCGGCGACCGCCTCTTCCCCGCAGACGCTGAGCTCTTCCGCCGCCGATTGCGCCGCTGACCGACCCTCTCCGGCCAAACCGACCTCACCGACGAGTTCCTGGTGAGAATCCGGTCCGGTGGGACTCTTTCCCCCTCCCCTTTCCACGCCATAGCGCCGGCCAGCACGTCGCCGGTGAGTGGCCGCCGTCGGTGACCATGGTCGGGCTGGGTCTTTGACCCAGTCAGACTGGCCAGTGTGGCCTGCCCGCGTGGAGACTGGGCTCCACCGGTCAGTGGCCATGGGTCAAGTTGACCCCGGTAAAAAAAAGTCCTTACAATTTGTTTCCAATTTCAGAAAATTACAGAAAATCATGAAAACCTGTTTAATTCATAGAATATTCTCTGGTTGTCAGAAAAATACAAATGACCTATCAAAATGTTCAGAAAATTAATTTCTGCATGTTTACATCACATTCATACATGATTGCAGCGATTAAAATGGCTTCACTAGTAAATCACTAATTACCCCTTTCTTTATGCATGGGTTTATTTTGTAAACCCATTTAGATTGATGTTTGCACATTAGGGTTAATATGAACATCTCTAATATGACATGTCATACATATTGAATGTGCATTGCATCGATGCATGTGTTGATTGTGGTCTTCCTTTCTGGTATTTGGTTCTTCACGATAGGAACCGAGCCCGAGTTTGAGCTGAACACCGAAGATCCGTACTCGTCCATTGAAGGACAAGGCAAGAAATCATATCTAATCCTACGTTTTCAAAGTATTTCAATTCTTGCCAAGTATCGCATACGATTCAAATGTCTTTTATCGGTAGTTAGAGTTATCCTATCTGATGCATGTTCCATCTTTGTCGCCTAAATTACTTGATCCACTGCTCCCAGCAAGACTAGGTTTCGCTTGTGTGCATTGCTAGAGCCTTTATATCTACTATGCTTAGCCATGCTTAGTTGGTAACCTCTGATCCATCTAGTTGATGAATCCAAGCTGTGAATGAACCTAGTATGACAGGATGTCGTGGTATGATCAGTGTGGTTTCTTGAAACATGCTTAAAGGCTTGGATGAGCCGCCATATTGGGATATGGTTATTTGACTCATTCTTGCCGACCCTAGGACCCGAGTTCTCGCCTCTTGAACCAAGACCGAGCGTACAACCACACAAGGCCCTATAATGGCACCCTCTCGACTAACTAACTTGCCTAGTCTGTTCCATGAGTCACATAGTTTGGGCTTTCCATTTGGCATAAGCATAGAAAATGCTTGTGAAAATGTGCATAGCATATAGGGCGTGGCCGGGTTCAAGCGGAGTGCGGCTTCGATCTTGATCCCTGCGCACAACCTTAGGGACCGACTTCGGGACTCGACCCGTTACAGTGGGCTGCTCTAAGGCGTGACTCATGGTCTGGGCGAAAGTAAGGTAAAGGTCGTGGTCAACCACCCTCTTCCGGCTTTCCAAGGAGAAAGCTAGAACATTGGCATTAAGAGTCGGTTGGCACGTGTGGGTAAAGTTGTGCACCCCTGAAGGGTTAAATCTTTTCGAAAAGCCGTGTCCACGGTTATGGACGACTTGGGAATGGATTCTGTGATCATAGACAACTTTAACTTAATCGTAAAACTTGGCAACTTAAAGTGTGAATAGGACTACTTCCTCGGGTGATAGAGGGGGTGATCCTAGTTGATAGGTTCAGGTGAAGATGATTCAGTGGATATCTTATGATGATCAGCAGAGCTGGTGTCGCGCTCTCTCTTATTTAAAATGATCTGAGTAGACGAGCTTCTATTCTTATCTGTCTTGCAAATAAAACTTGCTTTATGCAAAGAAACTCCAAAGAAAGCCTTTCTAACCAAGCATTAAGCTAATAGGTAGCTAATAGGTTAGTAAGTCTTGTTGAGTACCTTAAGTACTCACCCTTGCCTCGTTGATGTTTTTCTACAAAGGAAGTTGCTCCAGATGAAGGTGGTTTCTACGTTGACATCGACGAGTAGTTGGGACTTCCCAGGCAGCAGCCTGAGACTTAAGGGTTGGACGTCGCTTTATGTTTAAGGCCTCTTAGGCCATTTTCTATCTTGTTATGTAGCATAACATAATTTGCTTTCCGTTGCTTGTTGTAATGTTGGGTCAGTGACCTCTGCGTGTAATAATTTGGATCTTTACTATGCTAAGAGTTTGAACTACTAATGCTTTGAGTCGTAGAGTCACTGTTGTGTTACCAGTTGTGGTTACCCATCTCGTGCATGATGCGTGTATGTTTATAAAGTGCACGAGAGGGGTTTAAGGCTCTCGAGCTCTCTGTTATGCAGTCTTGGTTATGATTAGTTTCACGGCGCTTCGAGATGTGTAGAGCCGATGGTTTAATTCCGGCCTGCCTGCCGATGGTGTTCCGGCCTGGGACTGGTAACCCTAGTATCACTCGTTGCTAGCGTGACTAATACACATAACATCTCCTGTGTAGCTTAGATCCCGGGTCCCGACACCATACATGTGACCGAGCACGAAAGCGCTACCCGTTGTGGTGCTTGGCTTCACAATCTTGATATTACTACATCTTCATCGACAATGTTTGTGTGAGAACGTTAATCCACGCTTTTCCGTTGCTACCATCTCCTAGATATGATCTTAGTTATATAGTGATTCGCGCATTTTTTGTTTTGTTTTCCATGCTATGAACCCATCAGTGGTATTAGAGCCGTGTCTATTCATAGATGGTTTTGTACAAGTAGAATACATGGAGATGTGGGTGTTGATGATCATGTTTTTCCATTCTTCATGTATTTTGGATCATAGTGGCATATTGGGACTTGTTCCATGCTTGACATGCAATTTAATTTGCATAAGTTGCTATACAGGTGTCTGTCTCTCCTACTATAGTTATGATATATTTTACAAAGGATTGCCAATAACATTTTTATCACCATTGTGGTTACATGTTCGTAGGTAAGAATGGTTCTATCATCAAAAGACCTAAACCATGTAAAATATGCAAGATAAATTAGAGGCGTCTAACTTTTTTTTTGCTGGGCATGTGATGTGATATGGTAAAATGTTACAAAATTGATGTATGCATTGATCCTTTTTGTAAATTATAAACAACCGGCAGGAGCCTTATGGTTGTATTTTACTTTTTATGGCATGCTTGCCAAATATATATCCAAGTGATATAATGTAATGGTGGAACAAAAGCAAGGTGGAAGTGCCATGGACAACGCCAGTGGAATAACGGAGATCATGCCATAACGCACAAGATGGATATCGAATGCGAGAAGGACCATATCATATCACATTATATATGCATGTGATCTTAATCCTTTTATGCATCATATTTTGCTTAGAATTGATCGCACCGATAGCATTATAAGATGATCTCTCTCACATAATATCAAGATAATAATGTGTTCTTCCATAGTATGCATTATTAAGAAAGTTCATCGTTTCGAGAAATTGCGTGATGATCGGGTGTGATAGACTCTACGTTCGCATACAACGGGTATCAGCCAGATAAACACACGCAAATATTATGGTTCTACTTGCACTACTAGGAAAATAGCTATAGATAGCAGTGTTACCCGTAGCGCATTTAAAAAACGGGTGATGCGGGTGTATACTCGTAGCGCACCAAGCCCCTTGTGTTGCGAATATTTAGTTACCCGTAGCGCACGCCTATTTTCAATGCGCTACGGGTAATATGAGCTCCGGTGGGCAGGCCTCCCTCAACTTACCCGTAGTGCACGGTTGAAGCATGCGCTGCGGGTAATTACGCTACCCGTAGCGCATGCCCCTCTGGTGCGCTACGGGTAAGTTGGGCGGGAATAATATTCAAAAAAAATTGAATTTTTAGACTTACCCGTAACGCACCACCCAATGCGCTACGGGTACAGAAAATGGTGCGCCATGGGTAAGTTTCCCGTCAAAAATTTCGAATTGGCGGGAAATTTTTACAAAAAATTTCGAAATGGTGGGAAAATTTTCAAACATTTTCAAATCAGCGGCAATATTTTCAAAATTTGAAAACTTACCTTTAGTCCCGGTTCATGGCACGAATCTAGACTAAATAGGGGAGGGTATAAATATCTGCCGTCCCTCCTCTTCTTCCCCAGATCGGCCAGTTCTCTAGACGACGAACTCGACGAGCAAACGTGCGCAGAGACGAACTGCTGCCGGCGCACTCTGTCGACGTGGTCCGTCGTTGATCGAGGCCATTGTTGTTGCCCCTCCTGCACAGCGCCGCCGCCGCCGCCCCTCCTGCACCCCGGCGACTTTGAGATCGAGGCGCCGCCGCCGCGTCCCTCCTGCACACCTCCCTGTTCACCCCTCCCTTCACACCACCGCCGCTGATGCCCACACCTGCAGGTAATGTTAGGAAATTTTGTTAATTTGATAGAAATAGGAAATAGATAATGTTATTTGTTAGAAATAGGAAATTTGTTAAAAATAGGAAATAGGAAAAAAATTAATTTCTTAGGAGTTTGTTAGAAAATGTTAGAAATAAAATTATTAGAAATGTTATTAGAAATAGAATTGTTAGGATTTTAATACAATTGTTAGGATTTTGTTTAAAATGTTATTAGAAATAGAATTATTAGAAATGTTAGAAATATAATTAATAGAATTATTAGAAAATAGTTAGTAGAAAATAATTATTAGGAAATAGGAAATCTGAATTTTTTTTTTAATTTGTTAGGATTTAGTTAGAAGGGATTTCTATTTTCGTGCCCCTGGGTCGTTAGTTGTACTCAGTTTTCCCCAGCCGCTTAACTTTTCCTCAGTTTTCCCCTCGCTCTAGTTTGAAACCCCTCGCAGACGGTCGGACGGGAGGGTTGCCGTTTAGTTGACCGTTCCGTGCTGACGTGTGGGGCCGCGTCGTGTGGGGCCGCGTCGCGTGGGGCTGGTAGAACGAGACCGCATGGGACAGGACGAGACCGCGTTTGGTTGTACGTGAGAGCTCGGTTTTGTCTCTCTCGGCCCAAATTGGCATTTTTCAGAGTGCCTTTTTCCCCTCTCTCTCTGTAACAGTTCTCTCTCTTTTCACCAAATTAGTATCAAATCTAGAGAAGCTTCTATTTCTGTCTTTCTTTAATGATTATTGCCTTTTGGCCCTCGTTTTTTGCCCAATATGTTAACAAATCTAGTAGCAAATCTAGAAGCTAGTAGAGGATAAATTCACAGCAGCATAATAAATCGAGAAAATATAGGATAAGCTGCATACAGCAGCCAACATAGCATATATATATATATATTTAGGACAGATCCAACAGTACTACCGATCCCTAGATCCAACATAAGCTACATTTTACATGGGATTAAGCTTGGAGGCTGCGCAGGTGAATCCCAAGTGCTTTGTGTTTGGCCATGAACGCATGCACGTTCACGGTCATTCCAACTCTAGCGCCGTCAGGGCCACTGCCAAGGGATTCGGCATGGTTCACCAGGCAGTTGAAGTCGGTGGCGCGGAGCCTCCTGTTGCAGAAGGGGCACCTGTAAACGCCTCGAGCAAAGTGGCGATCGTAATGGCCGGACTGCAGCCTCCTGAGGACGTGACGAGTCTTGGTGTGGAAGGACTCGTCGTCGCTGTCGACGTCGCTACTCTGCACCTGTCACGTAGCACCAAAGATCGAAAAACACGGAGTCAATTGCAGCGATGATGGAACAGAGAGTGAATAAAAGATCATGCATGATAATATGGGCACGAAAAAAAGAAGCCTCAGTTACATTGGACACACTTATATCCAGGATTTGGGTCAGTGAACCAAAGATCATGCACAACAAATTTGTACACACCAATTGTTCACAGATCAAACCCTGAATCAATTTGTGCCCAAATATTCATCATCATCGGCACAAATTAACGGGATGAGATTGATTACTCACATAAGTTAACCGAATCTTAAACAAAAGCAAATCACAAACACTAATAACGCTAGATCTATCATAATAACGCTAGATCTATCATAAAAGGATTGAACTAGGAACAGACTAACCCTAATAACGCTAGATCTATCATAAAAGGATTGAACTAGGAACAGACGAACCCTAATAACGCTAGATCTAACACAAAAGGATTGAAATGGCATAAGAACAAGGGAACAAAGGGTTATCTCCGGGTAGTCGTCGACGATGCTGGTGTCGTAGGGGTTCGCCGGCGCGACGTACGACACTGGTTCGTACGGGTCTTCGTACAGGTCCCAATCGATGGGGGCCTGGACGGGTGCCTGGACGGGGGCCTGGACGGGGGCGGCGGCCATTGCGCCGGCGGCTGATGCGCCGGCGCCTACGTCAGAAGCAGCGATGGGGGCCTGGACGGGGGCGGCGGCCGATGCGCCGGCGGCCGATGCGCCGGCGGCTACGTCGGCAATGGGCATCTCATGCTTCTCCATCGTCGGGGTTTTTTCTTAGGGGGTTTTTCGACGCGAAGTGGAGAAGATGATGGGACAGGAGAGGCGGTTGCAGTGAGAATGAGATAGTGAGCAAGCGTCGAGAGAGAGAGAGGGGCTCTATAAAGACGAAGGTGGCATTTGGTGTACCGCAACACGCGTCCACTATGCACGGCTGCAGCGCGCACCGCGACACGAGGCTAACCCTTCGACGTTTGGTGTACTCAGTTCTACCCTCGGGCCTTATTCAGAAATTTTATATGTACTCAGTTTTCCCCTCGAGTACTTAGACTGGCAAGTGCAATATACTCAGTTCTACCCTCAAGTAGCTGGTCAACAGAGAGTCAACAAATGAGATTAACATAGCTAATTGAGTCATTTCATGCGCAAAAAAATCCAAAAAAATAAAAACATAGTGGCACCTACTCATGGAATCTTCCTACGCAACCTGCCACCTTAACAAACATAGATAAATCATGTTTTACCACAAATTGCCACTTCTCATAATCACTAGTAGCTATGAAGATGCATGGTTTTCCACTCAAACCCCTTTGCAAAACATCTTCCTCAAAACATAGTTTGTCTAAATGAGGCCATAATTGTCACACTCATGTATATTTGAATTGCAAATAATTTGATGTAGCCCAATATGAATTATATTGTACAAAACATGCATTTTTCATTTTGTAATTATTTTGTTTGAATCCCTTAGTCTATTTACTATTTACGTGCCCTTGGTTTCTTAGTACTACTCATTTTTGCCCTCAAGTACTGTCACAAATGCTCACAGAAACCCAAACTTATCCTGATTGGTTGAGCAGTTGTCACACGGATCGACTCCACCAACCGTTGATCCACTGATCTAACGGGCAGTATACCCCTATCCGTCTCTTCGTGGCCACCCCTCTCTCTCTCTTCGTGGCCACCCCTCTCTCTCTGTCGGTGGATCAACGGTTGGTGGAGTCGATCCGTGTGCATTTATGGATTATTTTGCTACGTAACTATATTCCCTCTATTTATGCATTATTTTCCATGATTTAAAAATGTTAAACTAAAAAGTGGTAAACAAGAGACATACATATTTATCACCCCTCTAACAATTATCAACTATCTTTAGCATTCCTTTTCTTTTAGGGAATTTAGTTTTGGTAATTTGAAACGGCCCAAAAGTGGTATAATTTTGGTAGAAACATGAGACATACATATTTATCACCCCTCTAACAATTATCAACTATCTTTAGCATTCCTTTTCTTTTAGGGAATTTAGTTTTGGTAATTTGAAACGGCCCAAAAGTGGTATAATTTTGGTAGAAACATGAGACATACATATTTATCACCCCTCTAACAATTATCAACTATCTTTAGCATTCCTTTTCTTTTAGGGAATTTAGTTTTGGTAATTTGAAACGGCCCAAAAGTGGTATAATTTTGGTAGAAACATGAGACATACATATTTATCACCCCTCTAACAATTATCAACTATCTTTAGCATTCCTTTTCTTTTAGGGAATATAGTTTTGGCAATTTGAAACGGCCCAAAAATGGTATAATTTTGGTAGAAACATGATACATACATATTTGGCATATTTGTGGATTTCGGTGAATGGATTATTTATCACCCCTCTAACAATTATCAACTTTTTTTAGCATTCCTTTTCTTTTAGGGAATATAGTTTGGGATATAGTTTTGGTTATTTGAAACGTCCCAAAAGTGGTATAATTTTGGTATAAACATGAGACATACATATTTGTGGGATTTCGGTGAATGCATTATTTGTCACCCCTCTAACAATTATCAACTATCTTTAGCATTCCTATATTCCCTAACACTTATTTTTTTTGGTAATTTCGGTGAATGCACACACTAACTTTGAAAACAACTACAAGTACATGTAACTGAATAATGGATTTGTAACAAGGGATCCCTTGTAACAACTTCTAGCGCTTGACGAGCAATGATAAGAATCCGATCGCAATTATACAACAAAAAAACCAACCAGCCATCAGATTAGCTTGCTTCTTCAACTCGATCAGCTGCTTTAACTGCTTGTTCATTTTCTTCAGTTCTCCCTTCACTTCCACCAGTTCTGCATTGGGAGCATTAGGCATAATCGGGACGGCCCCTCTCTCCACCGCATTCTCTACAGCAAGTACCCCCCCCCCTCCCAAATTGCGCTCCCCAATACCGCCAATTGATTCCTGCAATTTAAGCCTCTGAACGTACACATCGATCCACTCGAAATACCTGCATTTCTTCAGGATCTGAAAACAACAACGTGAACCCTAAATCCCAAATTCGAGGGAATAACAAGAAAATCGAGAGAAAACAGAGCAATTGGAGTGAGATCTAACCTTATCCCCCTCTCTATATGGCAAGCTCTCGCATGCAAGGAACTCACGTCCACGGTTGCCGTTGTCGTTCGTCTTACAGATCGACCGCTTCAGAGGCTCTTCGCGTGGGCAGTCAGGGCATCTTGTCAAAGGCACGGGTCCATACTGCGGCCATGAAGAACGGGAGGTCGAAGAGAAACTATACATCACCCGCCTGCCGGGGAAGGGCTGCCGCTGCCGGAGAAGAAGAACAATGGGGAGCGGGGAAAGAAGGGGGAAGCAATGGCACGGGCACGGGCACGGGGCTGGCTCGGGCTCCCATTTTGCAACGGGCACCTGGGTAAGCTGTGGGTCCGGTGCGCTAACGTGGACAAGTTGCGGGTCCCACGATGATCTGGATAAGTGGAGGCGTGTCCACTGCGGGGCACAAACAGTGGCCCCACTTGCCAGCACCAACCAACGGTCAACTTAACGGGATTCCTCCCGTCCGAGCTCCTTGTGAGAGTTTTAGACAAGGGCTTGGGTAAAACTGAGGAAAAACTAAGCGGCTAGGGAAAACTGAGCACAACTAAGGACCCGAGGGCACGAAAATAGAAATCCCTAGTTAGAAAATGTTAGAAATATAATTATTTGAAATGTTATTAGAAATTGAATTGTTAGGATTTTGTTAGAAATGTTATTAGAAATAGAATTATTAGAAATGTTAGAAATAGAATTAATAGAATTATTACAAAATAGTTGTAGAAACTAATTATTATAAATATTGAGTTAGAAAATAGTTAGAAAATATATATTGAAATTTTAGGGTTTCAATTAGGGTTTGTTTGAATATTTGAATTAGTGTTTCAATTAGGGTTTGTTTGAATATTAGGTTTCAATTAGGGTTTGTTTGAATATTTGAATTAGGGTTTGTTTAAATATTTGCATTAGGGATTGTTTGAATATTTGAATTAGGGTTTGTTTGAATATTTGAATTAGGGTTTGTTTAAATATTGAAATTGGGCTTTGTTTGAATATTTCTATTAGGGTTTGTTTGAATATTTCTATTAGGGTTTGTGTGTTTGAATATTATTTGTGAATATTACTGAGTTAGGGTTTTATCTTTTCTGGATTAGTTAGGCTATGGACAACCACGACAGATAAGATGATAGGGAAGAAGAGCTATTCAAAATAATAGAAGAGGGAGGAGGAGGTCATGAGGATGGCTCACAATTTCTGAATGAGTCCGGTGAGGGAATGGAAACCGAACCAACACACGAAGGGCAAACCGAACCAACAAATGCTGAAGAAAATCCCTCTGGCAAGGTATATTAAGCCTCTGGTGATCACCAGATGCATTAATTTATTTCAATATATATGTATATATATTAATGAATATTTATTCTTTTAGCCATCCGGATCGAGCCAATCTACCCCTAGGAAACGAGGCCTGACCAAAAAGTTGGGCGAACATGAGAAGTTCCTGATCTTTGAAGTGGCTGCAGATGGCAAACCGCTTGCTCCCATTGAGAATGTAAAGAAATTTACAAATCAATGCAGAGTTATTGTTGGGACACCATCCTGATCACCATTCAAGAATGGAACAAGCCAAAGGAAGGTGGAGTTAGTTTTGTCCATGATATATCAAAAAGAGCTTTGGGTTACGGTCTCGTCAAATATCATCTTGCCGCCAGATCCCATAGAGGACAATGAGGCTATCAGGGAGAAAATCAAGGAGAAAGTCAAGGAGTGGGCTCTTAAGAAGATGGCCACACAATTCCAGTCCTTCAAGAAAAGACTATCCAATGACTTCATCAAGAAAGGAAGAACTCCGGAATTCACTGGGCCACTAGAGAAGCTAAAAAATCACTGGGATGAATTTGTGGAGTACAAGACATCGGCTGAAGCTCTGGCAAGGTCGGAAGTAAATAAGGAAAATGGTGCAAAAAAGAAATATCACCATAAATTGGGGCCATGTGGCTATAAGATTGCGCGCCTAAGTGGAATAACACTGAGGCCACCATGATTGAGCAAGGGATCACTCCAGCTGTATCGGATTGGCCCAGCAGGTCCAAGCAATGGTTTTACGCGCATGAGGGCGTATTTCACCCAGCAACCGGGCAGATTATGGGACCCACAGACAATCTCTGTACAAATCTTATTAAATCTATCACCGAAGTTCGATAGGGAAAGTTCCAGCCCGACAGAGAGAACGCCGAGCTGACCCGCGCCCTAGAGAATCTAGAACACCTAGGACGAACACGAGGCAAAGGCGTTGTTCCATGGAAGTTTGGGTTTTCCGAGTGTAGTGACACTTATAAAAGCCGTCAAAAAAAAAGCTTGAGGAAGACTGGTTCCAGAGGTTAGAAAGAAGGAACGAGGAAATAGAAAGCATATTAAGGAAGCATGATGAGACACTGAAGACAATTAGCCAGTAGCAAAGGGCATCTCCTCAGGATCAAGATCTTGCATTCGAGAGTAGCGGCCCATCTCAGCGGAAAAGCAGACAGGCTTCCACAGGGGTTCTGGATGATGATGCACTACTGCTCGATGATGCACCGATGGCTCGCTACCCCTTCAATGATATCACGGAGAAGCAAAATTGCGAGCAACATCAGAAGATGACAAACCTTTCTATGAAGGTGGCGGTTGGCTTAGCTTTACCTTCTACACCTGGACAATTATTCCATTGTTGTCCTATTCTAGCCGGCTATGCTCATGTCGGGGTGGATGAAGTTGTGAAGGGACTTGAGGGGCTTGAGCTTGATATCCCTCCTAGTGAAGGGGAGACGACACAGGGAGAATTCACGCATCATGTTTTCATTCTATGGAAAAAGGAAAACATCGTGTTTCTAGACTCAGCACCAATGATCTCGACTCCTCCAAGGCCACCAACTCCTCAGAGTCCACTAACTCCTCCGATGGACCCCCAGCGTGAGTCCATCTCGATCTCCGGCGCGTCAACCGACTCCACCCGCTAAGTCCCACGTGCAAAAGCGGAAGACCATCGCTCTGTCGACTAGTACTAGTCGGAAGAAAGCAGCTGGCGGTACTCAGAAGAAAGCCAAGGATACTCCTCCCAAGTCATATATGGAAATGCAGCGGAAGAGAAGCGGGAAAATAGTTCCCCAGCTCGGAGAATAGGAAAAACAATCGACCCCCCCCCCCCCCCCCCCGCTCAAGGTGTTTCCTAGTGGGAAAAAAGTTCCCCAGCTCGGAGAACATGAAAAACAATCGATCTCCCCGCTCAAGGTGCCTCTTACTACATTGGAAATACTAGAGGGAATGGTGGAGTATGTTGTAGCATCTGTACTGTCTCTTGCTCAAATGTTCGGCCAGGAAGATATCCCCAAGGCTCAGTTAGCATGGACATATGTCACAGCGAGCCTTTGGTCAGACCTGAGCAGATCTCGTATCTACAAACACAAATGCGAAAATTGCATGGCTGCTACATTGAGGAAGCATAGCTAGGGCGAAAGATGATCATGGTGGGGATTAAAAAGAGCATTTCTTATATGATAACGAGCTGATATTGGATCTTGTTGCATTATTCCAACTGTACAATCAAAACACCCTCGGCAAAGCTCTCTTCAGTTGTTATTGTCTGTAAGTGAATTTATTTATGTAATTAAGTCTCTAGCTCAGATCATTCATTCCCTATAATTATTCTCACTATATTCTTTTGTACAATATATTATGCAGAGCGAAGATTCTCAAATACAAAAGAAATGCAGGCTTTCACCTTGGGTTCATTGACGCATATATCGTTAATTCTCATACATTAGACAATCACTAGAAGGACACATAGTCTAACTTACTAAGATTTCTCAAGAAACATAGTCTCAAACAGGAAATACTATTACCTTACAACTTCAAGTGAGTGCTACTGTCTTTGTACATATTATATTTTGCTTACTCCATGTTAAGTGTAATTGATGAGTTATATTCATGCCTGCGTATATAAACATGCAAAGCTACCAATGGATTCTGCTAATCGTAATACCTCATGAGGGTAGAGTTGATATCTAGGACTCATTAGATAAGCCCCTTGACGACTACCGCAGCCTGCTTGATATGCTCCAGAGGTAATTTCAATCATTAGCGGCCTCTTTTATCAATTTCCTGATATCAAGTAATTAATAACTCATTTATTCATTTTCTTTGCCGGGCAGTGTTTGGAAACAGTTCACCAAGAAAGATACTGGTGGATGGAAGAAGGCGCTCAAGATTCTAAAGATACTGGTTAGTAGTACTTGGTCCGCGCATCTCTTTAATTCTAGTTTCAATACCATTAACATGCTTGATTAGTATTTGATTGAATTCTATTCTTGTAAAGTGCTTGAGGCAGCCACAGGGAACAAATTTATGTGGATTCTGCGTTTGCGAGTTCATTCACGTGTCCAGCCGTTCGCGGCGCATGGATGACGGTCAACTTGAAGTACGTAAACAATATTCACAATTTTATTTCATTTACCATCAATTGTGGAGTTTCATTCATAAATATTTTATCATGATTTCATATATATATATATACTCACAATTCACATATTGATCTTCTTCTTTATAGACAGCAAGATTGCAGGAACAGCTCCCACTAAAGGACCACGCAAGAGCAATTCAAGAGGAAATGGCATGACTTTTCCTTAGGGAGGTCATATCTCCTAGCAGAGAATACCATTGCCACTAATGCATGCCTCCATGAAAGCTGATGATCTCCATGTAATTAAATAGATAATTTGTATATATATATATATATATATATGCTCGGAAGAGATATTATATTATATATGCATCAACGTGTATAGTATATAGTAGCGTATAATATGTGTATACGAAAACTTGTTTGAAATGAAAAAAAATGAAATGGAAAACACAGAAATTCCTAAATCCTAAACCCTAAAATAAAAAAATAAGGTGGCTACAGGCTGGAGGACCTTTATTCCTTATTTGTTTTACCAATCGGGACTAAAGGTCCTCCAGTCCGCAGCACCCGGCCGCGGCCACGTTGGGGGCCTTTAGTCCCGGGTTTTGTCAAACCGGGAATAAAGGGGGGCTGTTGTCCCGATTCCGTAGTCCCGGTTTGGGAACCGGGACTAAAGGCCCTGTGAAACCAATTCTGAAGCCCCTTTTTCTACTAGTGCATGTGATTAGGAGAGTGGGCCAATGCCTGTGAAATAACTGATAGGGATTTGCTTCAATGTAACCCACCACACATCCGTGTACACAGCTTGAAGATGTGTGCCAGCTTGTTCTGTTTTCAACATAGAAAATAATCAGTGCCCCTTTCTTTCGATCGAAGCGGAAACCCAAACTTAGAAGTTAGGTATTTTTCCTTTTGCATAAATGTAGCCGGACTCACAATCCAAACTCAGAATGTGATGTTTCTTTCCGGAACCCAAAACACCAAGGGCGAAAACAACAGCTTAACACACTTCCTAAAGCATCAGATGCGAACTCGAGAAGTCCCAATCATAGTTTCGTGCAATGTGTGATGTCTCCCTGTGGAGACCTTGGAGTACAAGTTCCGAAAAATTGAGGGGATCACACACTCATAAACATGACATACATAGGATATTAGGATCCTATGGACGAACTTACATACGAGAACGATTCGCGCGCATGCACGTAGACACATGTACACCGACAATTCTCAGGCATATACCATGTATCCATCGATCGATGAGATCGATCTCATCGGTCCAACAAGAAATGGTGATTGGAAAGTCGCGATGCACTGCACTATGAGCCAATATATACACCTCTCAAAATAGTCAACCAAAAGTCCAAGACACATACACATCAAACCACTCAGATCGATCAACCCCGATTTTATTTGATCGATCGACGATACGTACGTAGAGCTAGCTAGGCATGTAGCGGGCTACACTGATTGATCGATGGATCGATCGCAGGACGCAGGGTAGGGAGGGAGCTGGGAACGGTCGTAGTCGTAGTCGTACCCAACAAACACAAGAAGAGGTTGCAAAGGCGCAATTGGATGGATGTGCCACTGCTCCCACCATCTCGTCGCCTCGCACTATTTCAACAGGCTTCCCCTTCCTCCCATGGATGGATGGATCGGTCGAGTCGTATAGATGGGTGACTGTTCCTTTGCCTTGAGACTCCTACACCACGACTATGCTCGTATCGCGTGTATGTTGCTTGTCCCGGACAACTTTATGGGTGTCGATGTGCGAGTGTGGGACCGTCCCGCCCGCATTATTGCGAGAGTAGAAACCCTACCCCATCTTCTCCCGGCCGGAGACATCACCACACTCTCTCCCCCCTCTCCACCTTCTTCATCTTCTTCTTCTACCTCCATCCCTCTCCCCACCTCTTCCTCGTCGCGTGTTAGCTGGTTCTCGAACACGCCGACACGCTCACTGTCTCTCGATCTCCCCCGCGGCCGCGTCCTCCTGCTACCTGCCTCCTCAGCCACCGGCGGACACCCGTTAGCGAGGATGCAGAGCATGGATTTGGTGTCGCCGTCCGAGCACCTGTGCTACGTGCGCTGCACCTACTGCAACACCGTACTCGCGGTAAACTCCTCGAGAAACCGGACCTGATCAGCCTCCACGATCAGGGATTTTCTTTGTCATTGTATTTGTTAGCTAGCTTGCTAGCAAGGAGCTGACAAAGGACCAAAATCAGTCCGGCCCCCAACTTCTTGCTTCCTGGCTCTCCCTGATTGGAGGAGCACAGAATGACTAGAATTGTTGTTCATGCGACATGATTGATGTGTCGGTGATTCCTTGGTTGGTTCTTCTTGATTCTTTTGTCCTGGCTAGTATCATGTTCCATCTTTTCACCACCATTAGGTCTGGTGGTTCCCAGCTTCCATTTTCTCCTCTTCTTTCTTGTTACATGCATGCTGGACTTCAAATTGGACAACACTCCCGATTTAGCATTTTATATACTCTCTCTCTCTCTTCCTCCCTCGCTCTTTGGCAGGCACCTCTTTTTGTTTGTTCTTCCAGATTTCTTGAACAAGTTAATAAGGGCGCCAGTAGTATCATGCAAGTGAATTAGCTGAGCTCCATAGATAGGTCACATTTTATAGGACTGTGTTTGTGTGATTGATTCTGTTTGTTTTGGGTAGCTGCAGGTTGGAGTTCCATGCAAGAGGCTGATGGACACCGTGACTGTGAAATGCGGCCACTGCAACAACCTCTCCTTCCTTAGCCCGCGGCCGCCGCCCATGGTGCAGCCGCTCTCCCCAACGGATCACCACCACCCCCTGGGGCCGTTTCAGGTCTCTCATCTCTTCTCTTCTTCCCACATCCATCTATTTGGTTCAACTTTAATTTGGGGTTTATCTTCCTGCTGTTTCTCTTTCTAAAGAGATATAGCATACTACTGGTTATATATGAGGAGAGAGAAAGTGGTGAAGAACGGGTGCAGGAAATAGACAAAAAGTTGCACTGATGGAAGAAATAAAACACAGAGATAAAATAATTGTTGCGCATAGCGTGGGATTTTCTCATGAAATATGGTCATCGCTTGCTTTTTTTGCAGTTTGCCTCAGCGTTCCTTTTCCTTGCTATGTTTGTTTTCTCTCTCTCTCTCTCTCCTTTATTGAACTACTCAAAAATACTGTTTGCAAGGCAAGATCAAACAACGCTGGACAAGAAAAGATTTCTTTTGTTCATCTGTGGCCTGAGAATGCTCTCACCGCTGCCAAAGCCAGATGATGTTTTTTAAGGCAACACTTCAGAACCTAGCAGAAGCTCTGCTGTGGCATTCATGGTTCCCTAACTTAACTATATATTCTCGAAGCAGATGCATTCATTACTAGTTTTGAGTTTGTTGACGTCTCGTGAAGATCTGGAAGCTAGAGTTCCCATATTTGTAGGAAATATGGTTTCACAGTGATTAATGTTTTGAGATCTTGGGACCTTGATTCTTATGTGGCCACATTTTTCTTGCTGTTAGGGATGCACTGACTGCAGGAGGAACCAGCCGCTGCCACCACTGGTCTCGCCGACATCAAGTGATGCCAGCCCCAGAGCTCCCTTTGTTGTCAAGCGTAAGTAGCAATGAAGTACATCATGCCTTCATTCCTTCTTCCCTCCCTTAATTTTCTTCTTTCATTTATTTATTATTTTACTTTTTCTTGCTGGTGGAACAAGATTGATCTGTTTCAGCTCTTTTTATGACTAGGAACAAATTAATCAGTTGAGCAGTCTTTCGTTTCTTCTAATCATATTATCTTCATTTGATTGTAGCCCCAGAGAAGAAACACCGGCTTCCATCTGCATATAATCGATTCATGAGGTGAGAAGGCATTTTTAATTTTCCCGTTTCGTTTGGCCAACCGCACTATATATATCGCATAGTACATGTGATATCATAAATACTGTTTATATGCGCTCTGATTCAAGTTTTGGTTTGGGGGTATTTTTATATTTGATTAGTTACATGTACAGCTGAGTTTCACGAGATCTTCAGATTATTTAAGCAAGTACAAGTTTGACTATATGCATACTTAGAAAATCAAGATTAAGGACATATTTTCCTATACACACCCCTTTTGCTGATCGCGATTCACAAGGTAGGAGTTTATTTGTAAACTTTGATGGGTCACTATAATATGATATAGCCTAACATGTAAGTGTAATAATAATGTCCTTTTCCACTGGTTAACCAAGTAGAAATACTTTTTATACGGAAGCTAGGTAGATCAGGTGCAGGGATGTTATTCTTCAATAGGTCTCTTTAACTGACTTTCCATATATGATGTAATGTATATAAAGCACACATCACGATACCCTAAATTGAACATATCATTATCCATCCACTTTATTTTCCTCACTCCAAATATGTTCTACTGGATTAACAATAAATTAGCTAGCTATATAGAAATATGGTGTTCATAGTTTTTCGAACTGTATGTCCAGCTTGCCGGTTTCGATACAAGCTAGGGCTGAGCTCGTCACGGCAAAGGTTGATAGTAGACCAAAATAATTAAACAATTAAAAACAACTGTGAACCACTCTACTTCGACTACATATTTGAAACAATTTTAGACCGTGATATATATTGCATCAATTTATTAAGCGCATGCATTCATGTTATTCAAACAAAATAATGCACATTAGGACCTCCAATCTGAAGGCTTCATCATAAATATAAAAATGATATAGTGGAAGTGTTGGAGTTTAACGTTCAACAATATATATATATATATATATATATATAAGGATATAGTAGTGGAAAAATCATTAATCTAGTTTATTTATAATTTGTTAAATGTTTCATTTCATTTTAAGTTGGTGTGCCTACATGCACCCATATTTCTCAGATATCTATTAGCTCCTTACCTAGGCAACATTTGTCTTCTCCATATAAAAATTACAGCGGCTGTACATATATATTTGCACTGTTCAGTACATAAACATGGCAAGAATGGAGATCTACATGGAAAATGACAGTAGCCTATTTAGTGCAGTAAATTTCATAGTACTGAAGTAGTTAAATTTAGATCTCAGTAAGGATTTACATATATCTATAAGCTCGTGTATTGAATACATTATCTGTGTCCATTTATATGCCTTCTTATTTGTTAAAATCTATTGTTTTCGATCTATAACAAAATTTGCATTTTCTTTTCAATGAATATTGCAGGTTTACTTGAGTTTTTCTAGGGTAATAGTTTCACCAAAACCAGTTTCATGGCATAATGCAAATTAACATGCTCACAATTGAAAAATTATTATCTATTCAAATGGACTACCTACACATACATATATTACACAGTAGTAAAATTTAAAATATTCATATTATTGTGGTGAAATTGGACTACTTCCATGCATGGTTATGCTTCACAAAGTCCTAGCATATATACTTGTGTGTGTACTTCTATAAACATAGAACACTTCTCAGAGGTGAAGTTCTAAAAAGAGAAGATTTTAATTAGGTTTAAAAATGGATATAATTCTGAAATAAAATTTTGGTTTTTATGAAACGCTGAATTTCAATGCATTGTAAAAAAAATTGTCTATAACTTTAATTTACTAAGTTATATTCTACTAACTGGGTTTTTCTACATCTCTATATGAATCCCGCAAGTGCAACTTATCAATCAAAAATTGACTGCAAGTAATATAGTCATGAAATGACACATGTTCTTCTATGTTGTGCCCCATGCATATTACTACACCTACAAACATGTTCCCGCTGTGTAACAAGCCACATGCATGCATGTTTTGCAGGGAGGAAATACAGCGTATCAAAGCTGCGAAGCCAGATATCCCTCACAGAGAGGCCTTCAGCATGGCTGCTAAGAACGTAAGGCACATTGTATTCACCTCCTCCTTCTTTTTAATTAACTCCCAAACAATTCCATCAAGCTGATATATATATATGCAGTGGGCGAAGTGCGACCCTCGCTGCTCATCAGCTGTTTCTGCTTCCAATAGCACCCCGGAGCCCAGAGTGGTATTGCCCGGTCCTCAGGTAATTCAGCAAGTTAAATAAGTGTGCTATTGCTAATTCGAATATATGATCGATGCTTAACTAATGTACATCATACGCACACATGGCTACGTAGCTGCAGGAGAGAGTTACCGAGCAAGTCGTTGAGAGCTTCGACATCTTCAAGCAGCTGGAGCGCACCGCCTAGACAGCAGAATGGATGCTGGGATCAGTACCACTACCGCATCGGTCGAACGAGATCACTTATCAGCTAGCTCATCATCGCCAGGCGCTATGCATATATATAATGCATGCGCCGCGTTTGTGTTTAATTACTGCTGCTCCTGCTGCTGTCGCGTTAAGTTTCTTCTGTTGAATGTTATATTTGGTGTCTTTGAGTGTACGTATGTACGAACCCTTTAATTCCGAACAGCTGCTACCTTATAATATTTTCATCCCAACTGAAGTATATCATATGCATGGTTCATCATAGGTTGATTTGCGCAAGCTGAGTGAGCACCTCTTCCTTTTCAAATACATGAAGTTTTATAGTATATACACGTGGTCCATATGTGTAATGTCGATCATTATTTTATTTTTTGGATCAACTATCATTATTTTATGAATAACCAAGTAAGGAAGTGAAAATGCTACAATTTGGAATGATTAGGCATGATAGATAGTATAATTATACCAACTGCACCTAAACAATCTGAAAAGTTGCATGTTGGTTAGTTTTCAAGCTTGAGCCGCACGCTTAAAAAGAACATCTTTGAAATTACCTAATGTAGTACTTCTGTTTTAAGTGGATGCTAGTTAGGTATATTTATTTGCAAATTGTGTAGTTCCCTTGGATGACATAGTAGTACGTATACAATTATGGATAAAGAATTTTGAAATAAATTGTGCTGTAGTTATCAGTGATTGAATCGCAAAGTTTACTTGAGATAGGGTGGTACTTTTTAGTTGGACCATATGAGAATATGATGAACAGTACAACTAGTGCGTGATTCTCGCCCAACTAGCTATGACGTGCAAAACCATCAGATTAGTGAGGACCATTCCAGTTATTTGTACCCATCTTGCATATTCCTCTGCAACTATAGCCTAGCTATTATCCCCACAGCCACATGTGTGTTCCTCTGTTGTAAATATAGCATCTCCATTCTTGGAGCCACCTTAGCTATATTAACATCATCAGTATGTTCAGTAATTAATGAGAGAATCCTTATTTGACACTCCTTAAAATTCTGGTTCCCTATTTGACTCTGGAAATGCTTTTCTTTCCTATTTCACACTTTGTTTAAATTTCTGTCCTTATTTGACACTTCTGTCCCTGCTGCATTATGTTACAAAAACAATTGTATCGATGGAGATAATAATAAAAATGAAAAAAACGAGCTAGGCTAGCTGATAGATAGAATGGAATACATGCCTTTTTTGTATGCGCGTGTGTGCTGATCTGGACTACGACGTTGATGAAAATGCCTTCTACAACGTTGATGCATAAGATGAAGGTAATTATCAAGGACGGAGGTGTATAAGTAGTAAGCTAGTTCTCGCGCGTCCGATTGATCAACTCACCCTGCATGAACCCGCCAGCTAGCCTATGCTTCGACACTACGGCACGCAAACAAGGTGCTGACGGCCGTCGGCACAGCCAAAAAAGCCGTCGGCATAGGCTGTGCCGACGGTGACCGTCGGCACCTCGCCGTCGGTATAGGCGGGGGTCGGCACAGTCTAGAATACTGTCGGCATAGACGGCTAGGCCAACTGGCTAGGTCATCGGCATAGGTTTATGTTGTCACAATGATCCATAGGATTAATAAGAATAAATTAAAATGATTATAAATCCTTAAAATCCTTTTTTTCCTTGCATGATTATGTTGTACTGGCATGGTGTGTTTATGTTGTGTTACTTTTATCATATGGATTTTACGGAGAGCTATGTGCGTTGTTGCCAGATGACGAGGGTTAACTCGACAAATGTCCTAGATGAAGGACTTAGGATCGGGGGAACAGGGCGTTGGATGAACTCGAAGGTAAGATCAGTCAAACAAGGCGTGTATCAAGAATAAACGTGGTGGTCAACTTGGCTTACTCTCAATCTGTCCCTGACCGGCCTCTCCTGGCCCCTATATATAGGTGGCCAGGTCTCAAGGAACCGGTCGGGTTCGATACATATTACAATATCGGTATACGATATGGACTCGTACTTCGACTATGATTACACTTGGGCCTAGCTTAACGAGCCTCAGTGGTACACAAGTAACGGAATCTATTATCTATATCCTTGTCAGTAGCCCCCGAGATTGTAGTAGAATTACAGATTCAGGTTGAATCTCAAATCTTCATATCTTCGACTTGGTCAATCTTCAACTTCTTCTTTTCCCTGTACTCAATTAAACAACTTTCATTATATTATCTCGCAAGGGGTTTTGGTTAACAAGCCTGACAGCTCTGACGGATCAAGAGGTCAGTTAACTGCCGGAGCAGATACTTGTCACCTACTTCAAACTCAATCCCGTTGGACTTGAGTCTGGGACCTGGTCTAACCAATTCTTTTGCCGTATTTATGACTTACAAAGAAAGAGTTCCAATAGTTCTCAGGGTACCCAGTGCGTCCACCAAGATTTTTTTCGCGTCGTAGACACAGAAAGTTACTAGCAGAGCACATCCAGGTGCGTATACTAGGCCACACAGGACGGATCCTGGAGTCTTACCTTCATGATCTGTTTCAATCATGGCATTCGAGTTTTGTCGCGATGACGCAACTTGAGAATCATATCTTGCAATCGTTTCAGCCTTGTTTGACTGTTTCAATACTGAAAATCTTCGGGTTGTCCAACTTTTGACTAATATGAATTCCCTCTCGATGGGAGTAACATCACTATACAAGTTTTCTTTCGCCTTCGTTATTATTCTTGGAGTCTAAAATTTTGTCGGGTGCGCGACCAGCGCTCCCGAGTAGCCCCCGAGGCTATAGTCGAAAAATGTTTCGAGTATAGGCTCAAGTAAATTTTTCCTTGCATCCTTCCCGTAGCTGCTTGTTTTGCTCAATAATATCGTCGGGTGCGTGATCAGTGCTCCCGATGGTAGTAGCCCCCGACGCTATAGTCGAAGATATTTTCGGGTATAGACTCAAAGACAAGTTTTCCTTCACTAGTGCCTTGCATTTCTCGTTGAATATTCGCCGGGTACGTTGATGAGTAGAGTAGCACTCGAGGCTATTGCTGAATTTCCTATGGGTAACCATAATCATCGAATCGTATCCTGATTTCTTATTTTTCAGCAACTTAACGCCTGTGACATCATTTAGAGAGTCACTCTGTGCGTGATTTGACTAGACGCTGACCGTTGCGAGTGGGCAGCGCAGTAATTTTACAATTTTTCTGCCCGTTAGTGGGCTTACCGCTTCCGCTTCGTGTGCCACGTCTCAGCCCACGTTCCTTTCACAGGAAGCTTTATAAGGGGGAGACTGTGGTTTTTACTGTTTACCAGTTCTTTGCTCTTCTGCCGCCACCATTGTTGCATCTCCCTTGCGCTCCTGAGCTTCCTCGCAGCCCCCGAGCGCAGCTCTTGCGAATGCTTATAAAGAGAGTTGCACACAAGGATCAGATGGCAAAAAAGAAGAGCGTGAACGTGGCGACCAGCTGGGTGCCCTCGGAATTCGAAGAATCCGATCTGACCAAGGCCCAGAGGGAAGGGTTCCTCGTTGGAGGGGAGCAGGTCGTCTTCCCTAGCATCGAACGCATCCCCAAGCCCCCGAGCAGCTATCGGGTGATGTTTCTTGCTTTTCTTCTACGTGGTCTTTCTCTTCCTGCCCACGAATTTCTCCGTGGGCTTCTCTTTGTCTATGGCGTGCAGCTTCACCAGCTCACGCTGAATTCTATCTTGCACATCGCCTGCTTTATTACTCTCTACGAATCCTTCCTAGGGGTCGAGCCCCATTGGATTCTTTGGAAATTCCTTTTCCGCCTCCGCCCCAGTGTCTCTTTATCTAAGAACCCTGAGCTGGGCGGGATTGTTGTATCTGTGCGTGCCGAGGCGCATTATCTGGAGTTTAGCATGGCTGACTCAGTTCAAGGTTGGAAGAAGAAGTGGTTCTACATCAAGGACCAGAAGACTGCTTCTTCTGACAAATTTGGGATTGCCCCCTTTGATGCAAACAAAAATCTAATGAAGCTGACATTGTTGGATTCCCCTCCCACGGAAGCTCAGATCGAAGACATCAAGCTTCTGCTAACTCGCTTTCAGATTCTGAAGAGCGCAGCTGGAGATGCACTAACGGGGATGCAACTTATGGCATTTTTCCTGCAGAGGCGCATTTAGCCTCTCCAAGCTCGTGTCTCAAAACTTTGGTCGTATTCTGGTTCGGAAGATCCTTCTCAAGTGTCCAAGGAGGATCTAGAGAAGAAGGGTCCCGATAAATGAGTGAGAGCTTTGACTACTCTCACAAAGGAGAGTGAGATCCCAGCTTTGGCAGCTGATTTCTTCGACTCCACTCATCCTGTACCCGCGGTATGTGCTTTGTAATCTTGTTTATGTCGACTCCTCATTTCTTCGCCTTCTTGTGGTTTGCTTTTGTTAACGAACAGTTTTGCGACTGATTCTTTTGTAGGGCCACCAATTTTTGGTTTCTCGTCCTCCTCTTCCAGAGGAGGGGCCAATTTAGGCAGATCCTTCCTCTACTACTTCTGAAGTCCCCGAGGCTGATGAAGGCCAGGACAGAGATGATGCCGAGGATTCCCGAGAAGAAAGCGGCTCCACTTCGTCGCCTCCCCTACTCATTCTGAAGAGCCAAGCCTGTATAAGAAAACGAAATGTATCAACGAGCTGCTTTCCTCGAGTACTTCTGCTCCAAAGAATGCGCCAGGGGAGCCCTCTGCTCCCAATACCTCTGAGATTGAAATTTTTGATGCTTTGGACTCGTGAGTTTTGCTGACTCAAATCTTTATATCCTTAATTCTTGCTCTTTTTTATTGATGCTAAGTCTTGCTTTTTGTTCCCTTCTTCAGTGACGATGATGATCCAAAGAGGGATGCTGCAACTGCTCCTCTCTTGGGCACTGTGATTATCACCAAGGCGCCCTTTCAAGAGGAGGCTGTGGTGGTTAAGTCACCAGAAGTCCCCCCTAAGAAGAGTACTCATGTTCGTGCCTCCAAGCGTCTGAAGAAGACGGTGGCAGTGGGTAATTCTCTTGAAGCCCATCGACCGGCAGCCTCCTCTGATGATGTGAGTATTGCTTCTTCTAGTCGGTTTTTCATTGCTTGATCTTTTCTCTCATGCTTTCGTTTTGCAGAGTTTGATGCAAAAATTTCTCTCCCTTGGCACTGAGTGTGTCGGGTTCCTGGAGACTGATCGAGCCTCTCAGGGTATGCCTGGTTTGTTTTATGTCTTCTACTTGTTCTTGTGTTTTCCCGTGGCTTCTTACTCCTTTCCTTTTCCTGTTTTGGCTTGTAGACGCTCTGACCGCGGCTAATGCTCGCATAGCGGCTCTGGAAGCTGAACTTAATGCCTCTAGAGAAGCTTGGGAAGGTGCCAATGCTGCCAAGGTTGCTGCTGAGAAGGCTACTACCAAGGCTAAGAAAGCTAAAAAAGCACTTGCCGATGCTGATCAGAAGCGGGTCCAAAGAGAGCAAGCGATAGTCGAACATCTCGACAAGATTTCAGTTCTTGTTGATGGTAAGTGTCGCGTTGTTCTTTTTAGTCTACTTGCTCGTGCTTCTGTTCGCTGATATTTGCTCGCTTTCTCCTGACTTTTCCTTTTGTGGTGCAGCAGAGAAAATTGGAGTATCTTTGAAACTTCGACAGCCGGATACTGAAGACCCTCTGCTAGCTGCGGTGGATTTGTTGGAATCGAACTGGACATTGGTCCAGGAAGTTCTTCAGCTGACTCACCGCATGCTGATGCGGATGTTTGTCGGGTTGTGGCCGAAGAAAAAGGCGGAGATGCCGGTCGAGAACCTCAAGAAGCTTTCAGAGGCCTTCGACACCCTCGAAGATCCTGTTCTTGCAATGAAGGGCCGATCGGTAAAACGGGGTGTCGAAGGGGCGATTGCGCTTGCTCAATCGCATGGTGAAGAAGTGGACTGGGAGAAGGTTAGCTCTTCCCGTGCTCGCCCTCTTTCAGAGCTGCTAGGGTTCTCCGAGAAGGCAAAGAAGTACGCGCCAGGCATTGTCTCTATTATCACCCCTTCGGCGGCTTCTTCGACTCCTACGCCTAGTTCTTCGACTCCTGTGCCAAGTGCTTTGATGCCTCCGCCAAGTGCCGATGCCGATTCTTCTGCGCCTTCTACCGCCTCGGAGCCTGCTGCTGAGGTGGCATAGAATTTAACCTTTTCTTGTAATTTCTTTTCTTTTGAGTTAATGTAGTAGAACTTCCACCCTTCACTTGATAATCTATCGGGGGACCCCTGTAATATTTTTTCTTTATGAAGTGTTGCGCTTGGTCACTTGATGTGTTTCTGAGTTGTTTTTCCTTTCATTCTTTTGCCTTCTAGCCTGTGTATGCTGGTGGACCGCTGAATCGTGATCGCGACTCGCCACCCACCAATGTGTTCAACTCTAGGGTTCCTTCTCCTCCTTGTTCTCCTTGCCGATGCGCTGAGTATTTGTCAAGGATTTCAGACCTTGAAGGTCGCTTGTCGTTGCTGAAGCGTCAAGCAAGATCTGCCTTGGACCAGGCTGGGAGGTCCTATAGTTTGATGAGGCGGGTATCTGCGCTTAAAGATAAAGTGTCTGGTTTGGTGGCCCAGGTTATGCACCTGAAGGAATGTGACTCCTATCTTGTTGAGATTATCGAGTCAGCTTGCAAGCAGCTGAAGTGTGAGTTTTCTTCAGACCCTTTTGAATTTCCTGCTGATTTTCTTGACTTTGTACTCTGATGAATTTGCATCTTCCAGGTACTTGCTTGCATCCCATTGATGAGGATTTGCGGGTTCCCGAACGAATTGCATCTCTAGAGAGGGTGTCGAAGGATACCAATACTTTATGGGCTGACCCGTGGCGTCGCAGCACTATTGTTCTTCTGCAGGATCACGCTCAACATATTGGGGAAGCGGTCGATGGTTGTCAAAAATCATTGACAACCATGTACTCCGTTATGCTTCCTCGCAATCCTCCGCCAGAAAGTTTTAAACAACTACTCAATGCTTTTAGATCGAGCCAACGAATTCATCGCTTGATAGAGCTAAACTTAGTAGCTGGTGGTAACTTTGCTCTTGGGTGGATACGTAAGTGGCATCCAAGGCTGAATTTTAGTTCCATGTCTCTAAGTTTGCCTCCAGGGCGTACGAAGCTGCAGGTCCATATGGATGCCACGCTTCAGCCGGCGAGGAGAATTATAGGCAGGTTGCTTCGAGAGGATGCTAGATTTTTCGTGAGCATCACTATTCGAACCCTCTTATGGTAGCTGATTCAAACCAACCAATGTTGTAATGTTCTATTGTGGTATATGCATTTTTTGTTTATGAAACGCGAGAGTTTTTGTGTTCTGGGGCTGTTTGCCAGAAATTTTTGTTCTCAAGGCGTTTAGTGCGTTTGCCTCAATTTCATAGTGTAGAACTTTGAAATTTATTGTGCTAAGACTTGTAAACTCGAAAAGGAGGAACTTTGTCTTTATTATGCTTGAATATAAGATACATGGGATGTCCCAAGAGACCCGGCCGATGACCTGTGTTCTAGGTCTAGAGGGCATTGCCCTAGGATAACTCGTGGCTTAATAGCCTTATTTTTTCTATTCTACTCTTGTATACTTACTGTCTATGTTGCCAAGGTCTTTTCCTCTTCTCCTGTAGCTTCCTTTGGGTCTGATGGATGTACCCGTAGTTTCTTTGCTTCTGGCTCCGCTGGGTTTTCTTCGAGTTGTTTTGTGACGCCTGTAGTCGTGCTTGTTGCCTTACCCTTAGGTTCTCCATAGTTGGCTATCATGCCAAAATTTTGCGCCATTTTGTGGAATTCCTTGTCGCATAGATCTGAGAGTTCGAAGCTTCCCTTTACTGTGATGATCCAGTTTGGTCCTGGCATCTTGAGTACCAGGTACGTATAGTGAGGTACTGCCATGAATCGCGAAAACGCGGGTCGCCCGAGGACCATGTGATATTGAGAGGGCCAGTCCATGACTTCGAAGTTGAGCTTTTCTCTTCTGTAGTTTTGGCGATTGCCAAAGCAAACGTTGAGTGCTATTCGACCCAATGGACAGTTGGCACTCCCTGGTACGATCCCGTGGAAAGAACAATCTGTTGGCTTCAGGAACTCCAATGATATGTGCATTGCCCGGAGTGTCTTTGCGTATATCAGGTTTATTCCGCTCCTTGCATCCATGAACACTCTATCAACGTCGTATGTCCCGATTTGATCTTTGAGTACCAAAGGCGCATTTCCCGGCCGAGGTACTGTTATAGGGTGATCATCTCTGCTGAATTATATGGGTTGTTCTGACCAGTGTAAATATTCCGTGGTTGCTGGAGGTGATGTTACTGCTAGGTTCACTTGTCGAGTTATGCTCTTTTCCTCTTTGTTCGACTTTGGGACTGGTTGTATCATTGCTGTGATGTGCCCTTTGGACAGGATATATCCTCCATCATTGTTGTGTCCTTGGCTTGGCTGGTTTTGACCTTGTGAAGCTCCATTGTTTGCCTGTTGAGTCGTTGTAGGTGTGTTATTTGTGTTCCCTTCATATCCTTGCCTCTTTGCTTCGGCTTGTTTGTTGATTGCCGCCTCCTAAAGTTTCAAGAATGTTTTGCAATCATTCATTGCGTGTCTGGACACCCTTTTCCCATCAACGAATGTGGAGTGTATATGGCACGGTCCGTTTAGCATATCATCTGGTGATGGATTGTATTCTCGAGGTTCCCTTGACTGAAATCTTTTGCTATTGCTAAAGTCTTCTCTTCCGTAGTTACGGTATCCTGAGTTTCTGCGATCATCTCCTTGATAATTATTATCTTTGTATCCCGCGGCTACTTGACTGTGAGAACCGTAGTTGTCGTAATTGCGGGATCTTCTCCTTTGGCCACTGTATCTGTTTCCCCTGTCGTCTTTTGGTGATCGTGTTCGCTTGTTATTGCACGCGTCTTCGCCATCTGCAAATCTGTTTTCTATATCCATTAGATCTGATATTGTCTTTGGCTTGATCCTACCCATCCCTTCAACTAGGTCTCCTCGTCGCAACCCAAGCGTGAAGGCATCGATTGCTCTCTCATCTGAAACTTTGACTGCGGAGTTCTTAATAATGCTCCACCTTTGAATATACGACCTTAGCGTCTCATTGCATTGCTGTACACAGGCTTTAACTTCTTCTATCGATGCTGGCCGCTTGTATGTTGACTTGAAATTACTCGTAAATTGCTTTGTGAGTTCCTCCCAGCTTCCGATTGTTCCTCTTTCTAATTTGCTCAACCATGACCTGGCTGCGCCGGTGAGGTGTAATTGCAAACTTTGCATTGCTATTTCCTTTGTTCCTCCTAGTATTTTTACTGCCTGCAGGTAATCTAAGAGCCATGACTGCGGCTCCTAGGATCCATCATACTTTTGCTGATCATGGGGCAGTTTGAAACCCTTGGGTACTTTAGTGGTGTGAACTCTATGAGTAAAGCACGACGCCCCCATCTCTTTTTCGTCGTTTTCATAATCATATGCCTTGGTAGGAGTCCTGGACCTTTGGGTTCCTCCATGCTTCAGGTTTTTATGGCGTCTTGGCGATGGTGATCTAGATCGTCGACTACCACTCCTGTACCGAGGACTGTTGTGACGGCGTGGTGATCTAGGCTTATGCGTTCCTTTATTGTGATATGCCTCTTCTTCTTTTGCTGCCAACTTGTTGCCTACCATCCTTAATCCTTGCAGTGCTGCCCGGTGCATATGTTCCCTTGGGTCTCGTGGACTTGGCCGTGTCGTATAGAGATATGTTTGTGCTGCCACAAGCGCTGCTTCTGGTGTCTTTGGTATGATATTTCCTTGCTCATCGACCGATAGGAAGGATGAGTTGAGGTTTTTGGAGAGGCTTTGCCTTTCTGAGTATTCGAGGTTTTCAACCCTTGATCCATGCCTGCGGTGCCTTTTGCTGTTTGTGTATGATGCGTCGCTGCGTGCTTTGTGAAAAGCTACGCTTGCTGCAATGGCTGAATCTTTCCTTTTTTGTATTTTGCTTCTTTCGCTTGCTAGTTGCTTTGATTGCTGTCTTAAGGCATAATGATACCCTAAAAGCATGTTTTTGCTTGCATCTCTTGGTATGGGCATGCCGTGTTCTACGGCTGTTTTGATTATCTTCCACTCCTCCACTGATAGTCGAACTTTTTCCCTGGTCGCCAGAGAATCTGCAGTTTCTCCTTCTGTTTACGTTTGCTGGGTTGAGTACTGGATTGATGTTTTCGTCGAATTCTTCTAAGTTGTCTCCTACAATTGTGAGTACTTGATACCGGTTGTCAAACTTGCTGTTGAAGCTTGAGAAGATTGTTTCGTCATCCTCATGAAGTTCTAGTCCTGTCTTCTAGGTCTCTGTTGATTTGTCTGAAGTGTCGTCATGGCAGATCATGAGGTCTTCGAGCTGATCCCCTAAGTCAAGATTCTCCATGGTTTTGTCGAGTTCTGCAATTTTTTCTTCTGCAATTTTTATTGTTGCAAAGCTGACCGGCGAGTTTGCCTCGCGGGAAGAGCCCACCGATGATTCAGACATTGCAATTGTCTTGGCTTCGCTTACCGATGGATCCGGTTTCGCCGGATCTGAAAGGCGAATCGAACCTAAAGATCCAACGCGAAAGTTTAGGCTTCCGATCGTCAAGTCCATATCTTGATCCAGGCTCTCGGATATTGGAGTGAAATTTGGTGGATGAGGCTGAAAATCGACGGTTCCGAAGGATATCTGGTTTCCGTCGACTTCTGGACTACCGTTGTCTAAGAGCAAAAAAGCCATCAAATTCATGATTCCAACGCCCAGAGTACCCACGGTCAGCACCAATTGACGAGGGTTAACTCGATAAATGTCCTAGATGAAGGACTTAGGATCGGGGAAACAGGGCATCGGATGAACTCGAAGGTGAGATCAGTCAAACAAGGCGTGTATCAAGAATAAACGTGGTGGTCAACTTGGCTTACTCTCAATTTGTCCCTGATCGGCCTCTCCTGGCCCCTATATATAGGTGGCCAGGTCTCAAGGAACCGGTCGGGTTCGATACATATTACAATATCAGTATACGATATGGACTCGTACTTCGACTATGATTACACTTGGGCCTAGCTTAACGGGCCTCAGGGGTACACAAGCAATGGGCTCTATTATCTATACCCTTGTCACCAGGAGTGTATGATCATCAACTACCAAAAAGTCAAGTTTAATTTGATCACAAATACCCATTATGTTCCTAAGAATTAGATGTTTTCATAGTTTGCATGTGTGTAGGTCTATTTTATGTATTATGCTATTCTATGAAACCCAGTTAGGAACCTAATGACCCACAAGTGTAGGGAAATTATTATAGTACCTTTCAATAAGTAATGAGTGTCAAACCCACGAGGAGCTGAAGGAAATGATTTAAAAGTTCGGAAAAAAATAACAATAAAATTGTAAATAATTTTTGGTGGTATCGGTATAAGCTGCAAGAAAGTAAAGACAAGTAAAATAAACTAAAGTAATAAGTAACTAGATCTTTTCAGAGAATGCCTAATCCTCTATGCATAATAGGACAAGCTTGAGTGTACACGTATAAGAGACAAACATTCTCGAGGGTGGTATGGATTAACCTAGCACATAGATTTATAAAAAATATATGGTGAATAAAGTATCAAGTTCTAGTGTTCCTGGATAGAGCCATAAATAGGTGCAACCGTTATTATGCATAATTACACCTTTAGTGATTGATCCTAAGGCCACTATTATGCACAAATAAAGGCGTTATTAAGACTAAAAGTTAAAGGACTACTACAGGTTTTAAGGTCCCAAAGATAGAACCCCCTATTGTAAATGTAAGGTTTATAACCAGTTTTTATCACTCCACCTTTCCTCCCCTTATCCTTACTCTAGGGTGTAGCCCTATGAGCCCAGGAAGGTGAAGTAAAACACAGTCAGCGTTCATATATAACCATCATAGAACCACATCAAAGCATAAACTTGAGCCAATACTTATTGCATCTTATAAAGAAATCTTAGCTTCCCACCCTATGCCTTCAAGAATATAGGGAACTACTCACAGCGATGGAACATGGTGATGATCAGTGGCATAATGGATACAACACAACTAAAAATATAACTTCACCACAACATAATCTCAAGTACCCAAGAACAAGCATGCACCAGGCTCAACAAAACCATCCGAGGGTTGCGATCTACACAAATTTTGAGGTGGATGGCGTTGATATTGGAGCTGATGATCGAAACCTAGAACGGTTTTGTTGAGCCTGGTGCATGCTTGTGCTTGGGTACTTAGTTTAATTTGTACTGATTTACATAAGGTAAGAGAGCATAGTTCTGATCTACAAGCTTGTGGCATGCGTCTCAAAATTTCTAAACTATACTCTCTTACCTTGCCCTTTTTTGAGTCTCGTAGCTCCTATAATGTCAAAAATACTAACACAAGCTAGGTATTCTGCCTTCCAGAATTAAATAACAATGCAACAAGGTTTTTGAAGAAAACCCTTTGAATCATCTAACATAGATCAAATAACTCAACATGAATGTAAATATCAACAAAAACTTGAAGTAAAAGATCTAAATATGATTATCTGAATTGAACTATCAACTCCCCCAACAAGCATCAACCTTTTCTCATCCTCGAGCAAACAATTGAATGCAATACCATGAAAACAACTTGTGTTTGATAAAGAGATATGGGCATAGTATCATCATAAGTTTAAACTTATCAAGAATATACAGAACAACCATTACACAAGTGATCATTTCTAAATAGTGGTTAAAGAACATTGTACCCTTTTTGTTTGAATCAATATCATTGCAAGTTGGACAAATGAATCATGTTTTTATTTCTCCAACAAGTATCACCATTCGAATAGTCTTCTATGAATAGGCTTGGTCTTCCCATATCAGAAAAATACTAATAATCTAAGTAGAGCAAATACCTTTGGAAACTCGCAAGCAAGAAGAGTATGAAGTCAATCACTGTGGCTGACACATCCTATGTGTATCATAGTTTTGTTTGACCGTATAATTTGCTTCCACCTACATAGTGACTTTTTCCTACTCATGGATCGTTCAATAACCTCACTTGTATTTTTCTTTCTTTTGTTTTATTTTCTTTCTTTCTTTTATTTTCCCTATCTTTCTCTAAGAGAACTAGAGGTTATCATTGTGACTAGAGTACTTTTGTATTCCAGTAACACCCTCAATCTCACTATGTGAGATTCTTTTTCTCCCCTTTTCAAGTAATTGAAGGCTCTATAGGTAACTATTAAACTTTTGCATGAGACAACCAATTAAAGTATCTCATACCCCCTTAACTCGCCCTTTTTATAAAGTCACTTAATCTTCTTATAATAAAACATTTCTTCTCATAGAGGAATACTAACAACTAAATCATATTCAGCTTCTCCCAACAACGATGACATTTCTTAGAGTGACTCAATTTTTTCCAACCCGCTTAAGTAAAGTTTAGCAAAAGTGCATTAATAATCTCTAGTTATGGAATAAACAGGTGTATGGAGTTATTATCCCACAAATTAAAGATAGATGAAAACTTAGATAACACCATGCTCATAATCTTTATAACTCTAAAACTCAAGGAGCAAAGAAAAAATTCACAAAAGAAAAACACACTTGCATATAAAGATAACTAGAAAACAAAACAACAACAAATTGAAAATACTAGACATACCTCCCCCAAGCTTAAAATAAGCTATGTAGTGTGATATAAAGCCCTCATGTGTTGTATTTTGATGGAGGAAAAGAGTAGTCCCTAATCTTCAAATTTTTGTAATCACATGGTGAAGAACCTAAGGCATTGGGTTCCTATAAGCAGTAAAGTCAAAAAGGAATGTTCGTATTGAATAGACTTGATGCGAGATTAGAACAACAACATGGGGGTATTTATTCAATCATTTTAGCTCAAGATGGAGATGTGGAGTCGAAACATAGGAGAAACAGAGTCCGAAAGGCTGGTAGGACCACTTCCATGCGTCAAGGAGTGGTGAACATGTCGTGCGGTGGGTCCTCCTGGCTTTGTTTCTCTGTTTCCTTTTGCACACATCCCTTAGATCCAAAAAATAACATGTCTCCCAAAGTTTTGTGGGATTCCGAGAAGATTGCATACCTGAAACTTTTGTTTTATTGAAATTAGAGAGAAGCCACCCAAAAAAAATACAAGTAACAAGCATCTATATGAAGTGCATTGTTTCAATATATTGCTCTTGGCTCCTTCAATAACATGATATTTGCTTTAATAAACAAATTCTAAAATGTTGATATGCACAACTGCTTTGAGACCATCATTTTAAGTAGAGCATTTGATTGATATAGCGAGACTTTATCTAGAAGATTTTGATGATGAAGAAGTGAGGGACCTTGGACATCCTTCGTTTATACATTGATGGTGTTCAAGCAGATGATTAATTCTCTGGCAGTAATGATATGTGTGTGCCCTCTATAAAGTTGTAGAAAGAGAAAAACATTTGATCCATTGGTTCAGCTGGTAGGCCTATTTCTACTATTATATGCTATAGAGAGGTGCTTTTGAATAATGAGATTTGGATAGTCATGTTTCAAAATTGTATTAGTCGCCATCAAATCATGAAAATTGTCCAAAACAATAAAAAATGTGATGTGTCGAAAACATCAGCCAACCTCCATAACTTACGTCAGCACAGAAGGCCTCCCAGTGGCATGATGTAAATTGGAGCACCCCGCTCTGCCGTCATCGCACCATGATGGTGCTTGGACAATAAGACAGAGTTGATCACTATGTTGCATGCAATTGCTCTCTTGATCTCAACCCTAAGTCTAACTGAACCCCACAAATCAAGTGAACCTTTCCCTGTGTCCTAACCAAACCTGGCCCCCGACAAATGGGTATAATAGGAAATAGGAGAAAGAGGTGATCCCGAAGGCAGTTGCGGTTTCCGTCCCCTCTGCCTGTGTTGCCGCTGGTACGGGCGCCTCTGAGGGGCTATCAAGCCTTGGATATATGGCGAACCTCAGCCTCTCGCCGGCGGGAGGTTTCCTGTTTCTTGTTTTAGGATTTGTTGTGTCTTCTTCTAGTTGGTGAGGCAGCATCGACATCCTGAAGTCCGAATAAGGTCCTCCCTGCCCTATCCTCGCACCGGTCGTGCGCCTAGCGCTAGCGGAGGGCGCATGGAGTCATGTGTCCGGCGGATCTTCTCATATTTGTTCGTTTTTGATAATCATTGGTGTGGTTTCAGGTTAGTCTCTTCCGATCTACGGTTGTCATGATTGGCGAGAGTTGCTGCTCTAGTGCGCTGGTCCTTTGGGGTCTTGGTATGACGACTTCCCATCTAGCTACTACAACAAGATTTACTATGACAAGCTATGCCCGGCTTCGGTGATCGAGGGGCAAGGACGGTGGCGCCCATTTAGCTCGTGCTAGTGTTTCTAATCGCCGCTAGGTGATACAATGACCTAATTATAATTTTTATTACTTTTGGGACTCTCTGTACTGATGTTGATGATTATTAATAGATCGGTGGTATTTTCGAGGCCCAACAAAGTTATCATAAAATCACTCACCAACCGAAGCTCAAATCACTCACCAACCTAAGCTCATCAAAGAACCACAACAACAACACATTAGACATAGTGGCGGACCCAAGATTTGGAAAGACCAGGGCTAATTTTGCAATGCCTTGAAACTGTGAACAAATAGTACCTTCTAAACCCCCCTTTCAATAATACATTATATAAGCCAAATCATGATAAAATGCATAAATGGTTTTTTGACATGAAAAAAGTTTAATTTTCAAACAAATAACAATAAGAAAAGCCCAAAGAAAAAATGTCGTGTCATAATCACATAACCAGAACAAATTTTTAGTACTCACTCTATGGAATTACATGTCGAAAATTTGTCTAGATACATGTATATCTTAACATGTTTAGTGTATAGATATGTACAAATCTAAATAAATCTGTGATATCTAATTTAGGAAAGAGAGTACCTAAATAAAGAAGATTTGCCATGATCCTAGCTTACAATTTCCTCATCAACCATAGGAGCAGATGGAAAATAAGTTGACACTGGTCTTGATTGATACTTATTTGATCTATTTGTCCCCTTCATCTTCTACGTAATCAGATTGAAAAAAATCATTAACAATTTAGAATCTCAACTTAACCTAATTTTAGCACTACAAGACTAAAATTAACTCTTTGATTTTTCAGTGGTTACCTATGAGCTATGACCCGTGGCGATGAGTCGATGATACGCAAGTCGGCAAGTAGCCAAGCGCCGGTGCAGGGAGCGATTCTTGTGCAAGGGCAGCCCTTCGGCGCACGGCTCTATAGGAGGAGATCTTGAGAATGTTGGCCGGGAGTGATTTTGCCAAGGGCTCGAGCGGTGATCGGAAAGCGAACATATTGTTCCCCGGGTTTTTTTCCATAGCTAGTTTGTTACCGTCCATCGTGGAGCGAAACCCTATATGTTGCCCATTGCGGCACTTGGGCGTCGCGCCGCGTACCCCGGTGAGCTATGGGCCTAGCCCAGATTGCGTTCATGTTTCTTCTTTTTATTTTCCGATCAGAGTTTTGTGTTTCTTTTTCTTCTTTTCGATCGCTGTTTTATGTTTCCCTTTCTTCTTTTTGTTTTCTTTTTTCTTTCTATTTTTACTTCAATTTGTATTTAAATTATTTATGAAAATGTTTAGATATTGAAAATTGTTCACATTCTTTTGCTTTTACTTTTCATATTTTAAGAAAATCTAAAGAAATTAAGAATTTTGTTTAATTTTGAAATTTATTCAAAGATTCAAATTTGTTCAGATTTTGTCTTTGTTCAAATTTTCTCATTTTTCGAATTTTTCGAAATCTAAACATCACGATTTTGTTTTTAAATTTTTTGTTCATATTTCAAATTTGTTTTTGATTTGTTGTTCAGATTTCAAATTTGTTTTGACTTTTTTGTTCAAACTCCGAATTTGTTTTTGACTTTTTGTTCAGATTTCAAATTTGTTTTTGAAATTTTTGTTCAGAGTTCGAATTAGTTGTAATTTAAATGTAATCAAATGTGAATAATTTTCATTCTTTTTAAATTTCGAATCCGATAAAATCTAAACAGATTACGAATTTATTCAAATTTAAAATTTGTTCAAATCTAAACAGATTACAAATTTTCTTAAAGTTCGAATTTATTGAAATTTGAATTTTTAAAGTTTCAATTTTTTTTCAAAATTATTATAGGTAGCAGCAAGAAAAATAACAATCTAAAACGCGAAACAGTGCATGTCACTGGACGAGCACGCAAAGCATGACTAGCGAAACTTATCTAAAAAAACCCGACCAGCGAAGCATAGGAATTGGTGGAAGTACAACTGGGCCGAGCCCGTTACCTGAATTAAAACATGGAGGGGTGCGCGGCGCATTCATCTGGGCCGCTAAAGGCTGCACACAGGAGCTCCCGGCAAACCCTATGCTCCGACCAGGTCGGAGCCGATCCCGTGCCGCACACCCCTTCGATCGACCTGTTAGCACAAATTACAAAGCAACCAGCAGCGACCAAAAAAAGAAGATGACCGGCGATGGGCGGCGCCGGCGAGTCAGCGGCGCCACGAAGCCGCTGACGCCGCGGCTGGCCATGGTGGAGGTGGTGGAGCAAGCCCGAGAACTTATGGTTGGGGGTGCGGGGGCTTGCCGGCGTTGACCGGTGTGGGGTACGGGAGGGTTGCCGGCGATGGAGGAGGGGGTTAGAGGGGATGGCCGGGGGGCGGCGGAAGAGGCGGCTTGAGGAGGGCGGGGCGGCGAGTCGGCGCTCGCGCCGCGGGATGCCGATGGTGGCGGCAGGCGGTTGGGCCGGTGGCGGAGGCGGAGGCGGGGGCTTCAGGGAGGAAGAACGACAGCGGTGGGTGAGGAGGAAGAACAGTGGCGGTGGGTGAGGAGGAAGAATGGCGGCGGCGAGTGAGGAGGAAGAACGGCCACGGCTGGTAAGGAGGAAGAACGGCGGGGCGGGTGAGAAAGAAGGAGGAAGAAGAAGAACAGCGGGGCGGTGGTGGGCTGGCCCAACAAGGCACGCACGCCTAGGAGAGGGTGTGCGGCGCCCTCGCGGCTGACCAGGTTGGAGTACAGGAGCACCCGGAGGGCAAATCCTATTTGACGCCTTCAGCGTCGATTTGCGGCCCGACGCGTACCTATTCTTTTAGCTATTTTCCAAACGGGCCGGCCCATAAATATTCCACGCACTAGGCCTTTTCGTGACTTTCTTTTTTTTCCCGTTCGTTTTGGTCGGTTTCCAGCCGGTTTTTCTACTTTCCTTTTTCTGTTTTGTTTTTTCTGTTTTAATTTTTCTGTTTCATTTTGGGTTTTTTTTTTCATTTTTAATTTTTTAAAATTATGAACAGTTTAAATTTTGAACAAATTCGAATTTGAATGTGAACTTTTTTCAAAATAATTTAAAAACTGAACAGTTTTTCGAAATTTGAATGATTTTGAAATCGAACAATATTTAAATGGAACAATTTTAAATGGAACAATTTTTAAATGGAACACTTTTTAAATGGAACAATTTTTAAATTGAACAATTTTTTAATGGAACAATTTTCAAATTGAACAAATTTGAATCTGAACAAATTTAAAATTGAACAATTTTGAAATTGAACAATTTTAAATATGAACAATTTTTCGGAATCTAAACAAAATTTTAAAATCTGAAAAAAATTCGAATCCCGAAACAGTGATTTGTAACAAAATCTAAGCAGGAAAACGTGAAAGCCCAAACTAGGAAAGTGGTTGACGAAGTTAGTGGGCCGGCCCATGCGGGCGATTCTTCAGGCGTCCATGCGCTCGCAACGCTAAAGGCGTCAAATAGGAGGTCCCCACCCGGAGCGCCCCGTCTTGGATGCGAATGATTCGCGCGAGTGTGTTACTGGATCGTTGCCTTGCTGGGCTTGTAGAATAGCCCGGGTGATCTTGCCTAAGGCACGGACTGGACTTAAACCTGGAACTGGACATGCACCGTCAAATGGATTTTGGGCCTAACTCATCTTAGACCATTTTGGAGTAATGGACTATACTGAACTTGGACATCTCTTCAACTAAAATCCAACAAACATTGAATGATGTTGGACTCGGGAGATAAAGGGAATCCATGTGACGCCCATTGGACCTTGTTGCTAGTTATGAGCCGCCGTACGCCCTTGGTGCCATACTGTAAGTGCCGCCGAGCTTGCGGCTGCCGATTTACCGGTGCATTGAACTCGCGGAGAATAGCGCCTAATGCATGTACATGCCGCTGAGCTCGCTAACGCCGAGTCGCCAGTGCAAAACTAGATATCAATTGAAGATTTGCTTCTCCACGAGCATGGTTACTTGTCGAGCGGTCTTGTTCCGTGTTTGTGGTTACTCCATTAGGATCCGGATATTGTTGGACTTCTTATACATGGAGTTGGATCGATTTGGATATTAGTCATTGTCATTTGGGCAGGATGTGGGCTCTGGATCAAGTATATTTTGATTATTGCATACTAGGTGTGTAGTTTAAGTTTCAACGATGACACTGACACATTTCCAGGTTTAGCTGGATAGCTTGAAATATAGATTTTCAGGAGGTGCTATTTGGGAATACCTATTTGACGCTTAAAGCGTCATCAAGTGCTGCAATATGTACCCATCCCCTTCTTGAAATCTATGGGCTGACCCACTTTTCCTTCTCGTCGTGGTCGGCACGAAGAAGATGGAGCTTTGATGACCTTGCTAGAGACAGGGACAAGGCGGCATGCCGTAGTGTCGTCCATGGAGGAGAGACACAAAACTTAGGGTTTAGTTTTGTGGGTGGGGGAGGTCACTAACGACAAGGAATTAGGGTTTGGGGTGCGAGGACATTCACAACATTGTAGACGGAAAGGTTAGAGGGAGGCCGAGGGCAACGATGGATCAGCGGTGGGATGTGGTCAAGAAGGACAGGGTGGCGAGGCACCAGTGGAGCCGGCCGCGGCAGGCCTACCAGCGCTGGCGGCGGGGAGGTGGTGCATTGGGGAAGAAGATGAACATCATGATGGAAAAAAGACGACCTGGATAAGCAAGAAGAAGACCAGGTTGGTGGGCTAGCCCATGATGGCTTGTGCGTGTGTGTCGATGCGCTCTCGTGCTCACTGATGCGTCAAGTGTTAAATTGAACTGTCCTTCTATTTTCCGCTCGACACGAGTGGAAATGCGCTCTACACTAAGTGTTCGCGTGTCTAGGTTTGGCCTATTTGTCGTGAATGTTTTTATTGTTTCTAAAATCTAAACAATTTGAAACTTAAATTTATATATTTGAATATTTTCAAATGTAAATAAATTTTAAAAATAATTTTTTTTAAAATCTAAACAATTCTGAAAGGCGAAGAAATTTCAAGTTTGTACATTTACAAAAAATAAATTTTATATTTTAACATATAAATATGAACCAAAAACCATCAAACCTAAACAAAGAACTGAACCAGAACCCAAAACCCCAATAAGACCATTAGACCAGCAGACACTATCTATCGCTCATTGCGAGCTGTATACCGACTCGCCTGCAGCGCTTTCCTTATTAGGCCGGCCCTTTTGTCGCTTTTCGAACACTTCTCCTTCTTCTTTTTTGTATAGGACAGAGCGAAGCCTCCTCCTTCTTGGTTATTTTTCTTTTCGATTCTTGTCCTTTTTTTCAATTTTGTTTTTCCCTATTTTTCTTTTTTCAATTTACTTGATATAGAATTCTTGACATCTGAACCATTTTTAAATCATGAAATTTTTTAAAACATGAATTTTTAAAATCTGAACATTTTTCTAAAATGCGAAGATTTTTTAATTAGAACTATTTTTTGTAATTTTAAATTTTTTTCGAATTCAAATATTTACAAATCTCAATAATTTTCGCAAACTCAAATATTATATATATATGAACATTTTTTAACTTAAAACATTTTCAAATCTGATTTTTTCTCAAATTCAAACATTTTATTAATTTGAATTTTTTTCTCAAATTCAAACATTTTTTAATATGAACTTTTTTAAGATCATTTTTTTATTTTACTCGGTAAAAATTCTTGATATCTGAACAATTTTAAAATCGTGAATTTTTCAAAACTAGTATTTTCAAAATATGAACATTTTTTGAAATCTAAACACTTTTCTCAAATCCAAACATTTTTGTAATCTAAGCATTTTTTAAAAAAATTGAACAATTACAACACTTCTTTGTTCTTTTCTATTTTCCTTTTTCTTTTTCTACAATCAGTCCTGTTAATTTTAGATTATTTTTTTCTTTTTGAACAAAACATTTTTAAAACAGAGTATTTTTCCAAATTCGAAATTTGTGAAATTTGAAATTGTTGAAATTCAAAAGTGGTTTAATTTTGAAGATTGTTCAAATTAAAATTTTGATCAAATTTGAAAATGGTTCAAATTAAAAAAAGGATCAAATTCAAAAATGGTTCAAATTAAAAAATTGTTAAAATTCAGAAAAAAAACAAATAAAGAATGGTTCAAATTCGAAAAGGTTTCAGATTCAATAATGGTTCAAACTCGAAAATAGTTTAAATTTAAAAATGTTTCAAATTCGAAAAAAATTCAAAACTAATAATTAAATTTGTATAATTTTTATATTTGTATAGTTTTCAAATCTGATCATTTTTAAAAATTCCAAAATTTTGTTAATTTATTTTTTAAAATTTAAACATAGTTAAAACCTTAGAAATTAAAAAATAGAAGTGGTTTTTAATAAGCCAGACATGGCGGCCAGTTTCAAAGCTAACGGAAGACCTAGCTAGTCCATGCGCTTCCGTGTTCGAATTCCTTCTCTCATGCACAAAAGAGACTGCATCGAAGTCTTTAACTTTGATGGTGATCTTGCGGATAACACTACTGAATCTCCCTCTGTAGTCACCTTCCATACTTGAAATTTCCTCCATACAGTCAGATGGTACACGTATCATCTTCATCTGGAGGTCAAGCGCCAGAGATAGAGCATCTCGACATGCCATAGTTTCTAGCGTTGTCGGGTCAGTGATCCCTCGTAGGACAACAGCAAAGGCACCCAAGTATTCTCCTGCAGCCGATCGACAGATAGCAGCTACAGCTCATGTATCATCGGACTTCCTGGCTGCTGCATCAACATTGATTTTAACCATGCCCAAGGGCGGATCCACCTTCTTTTGGGCACATTACTAGATGGCCTGGAACCCTTCTTCTTCTTGGACGAGGCATGCTCCAAATCTCTAATTTGAAAATGGTTCAAATTTGAAAAATTGTTCAAATTTGAAAATGGTTCAAATTAAAAATTGTTGAAATTCGAAAATTGTTCAAATAATAAATGGTTCAAATTCGAAAATGGTTCACATTAAAAAATGGTTCAAACTCGAAAATGGTTTAAATTAAAAAATGGTTCAGATTCAAAAATTGTTCAAAATTAATAATTCAAATTTGTGCAGTTTTATATTTGTACAGTCTTCAAATCTGATCACTTTTTAAAATTCCAAAATTTTGTTAATTTCTTTTTTAAAATATGAACATATAGGCGATCCCATTAGTCCAGAAACCCACGTGTTCACGTGAAAAAAAATGATGTTGGAAGTAATCGAGGCCGGTCCATTTGAGCGAATCGCTGTTAGCGGAAGGCATTGCGCTCCGCAACGAGCGTCAAATAGGATAACCATATATTTTCTGTTAAATTTAGCAGGCTTGTACAATTACTATATGGGCCAAGACCCGGGCTATATAGCCCGGGCTGCCTGGGGGCCCAGGTTCGCCCCTGACCACACAGCTTAGGCACGTATAGCGGTCCATTGTCAAAACAAAAAAACGTATAGCGGTCCATCGTTACATCATTCATTACCAGGTTACCACACGTTCAGCACACAAATACAAAGTCATTTCAAATCTCCGTGGATCGACAGAGGATACATTACATGCGTACTCGACTCGAAACATTCATCACCTGTTCTTATTCTTCAGGGCAGGGCCAAGATTGAGCTGTCAATAGACCAGTGACTGTATATCTATGGTATACAGGACCCAGATCCAAATCGGGCGTACAGTATGTCGAATCATGTCTGTCTTGTCGTCCGAAGCAATCATATCCAACCTGCAGATGATCCATGGTTAAGGTGCTGAGAGGCCATGCCTTCGTTGTTCAGCTGGTCCATGTAGGCCTGATGGTACCTTCACATAGGAAAAGAACTAGTTTAGACTTTCAGCTTATTGGGAACTCAAATTCTGAATAAGTATAGATTGCAAGAATCTGTCAACAAATACTGTACATGGCTTCGTTTTAATGTGGAAAGAACATTTATTCCTACGAGAAACCCATCAGGTTTACCCTGATTGGCATGTACTAGTTAGTACTATACATACCCAATTTGCATGGAGGAATCGTGTTCCGGTTGTCGCAGGAGTTCCGGATAGGCCTCAATGGCATGCTCACCAGAGCTACTTTGCCCTCCATCTTGCCACGACATATGGAGCGCATTTTCACCGCAGTTGGTGGTGTCTTGCAACTGCACAAAAAAAAACGGTGATGAGGTATTTATTAGCTTTTTTTGCTCAGAATGAATGGATTTTCTTTTCCAAGAGTAGTTTGTAAACTTCTTCAAGCAAAGATGGGGAACTGGTGCTCGCACAACATGAAGATCCATTGTCTGGTGTACTGAACAAAAAGTTGTAAGCTCAGTGGTACTACCTTCTTCCTCAGTTCTTTGTTTTGATCCTGCAGTTCTTGCTCCTGAAGAGCATCATTTAGTTAGCCATCAAATAAACTATGTTTACAGAAGTAGCAAGAAAAGAATAGGGTGACTGTTAACAACTGAATTGTTATCTCAACAGGATCTAAGCTTCTACTAGGAACTGGTTTGGATTCATAGTTCGATTACAGTTCCGATCTCTTCGATGAGAGAGGAAGGAGACACGAGTTACAGAAACGATGGAGGCCGAAGCCGTCCTAGTCCAAGCCACCGAATCCTCCGTCGGCGCGTTGGTCTTGTAGTCGTCCAATCGCTAGAAGCCAGCTCACTTCTTGACCCAGTCGTCGCCTGCGTAGCGTCTGCTCTCTCGCCTGTCTCTCTTGGCTCGGGCCACGTCAGCTTGTGGGTCCTGGATGGCAGTGTCATCGTTAACACTCCCCCTTCCTTGAGAGCCGGCTTGCCCCCAAGCCGGTGCACGCGGAAAACGACGTCGGAGATCGTCGAGGTCTTCCCAGGTAGCCAGGGCTTCTGGCTGGCCGGACCATTGGACTAAGGCTTGACTGACACCAACTGGACCTTGCTGGCGCATCCGTCGCTGGAGAACTTGAACAGGAACCTGGAGAACATCCAAAGGAGAGGGCAAACAGGGTTGTACCTGAATGTTAGGGCCAATCGCTTTCTTCAGTTGGGACACATGGATAACTAGATGGATACGACTGCCTTCAGGTAGTGCCAGACGATATGCTACCTCTCCCACTCGCTCCAGCACGGTATAAGGACCATAGTACTTGAACAAAAGCTTATGATGGGCGCGAGGAGCAACAGAAGACTGGATATATGGCTAGAGTTTCAAAAAGACTGAATCGCCAACAGCAAATGTGCGTTCAGTGCGTCCTTTATCGGCTTGATGTTTCATACGAAGGCGCACTCGCTCCAGGTGGTGCTTGAGAAGAGTTTGCATAAGCTGGCGCTCTTGGAGCCATGACTGTAGGTCCGGAACAGAGCAGGAACTGTCAGCAGTGATGCCTAACTGGTTAGGAGGACGACCATACAAAACTTCAAATGGAGAAGTGCCCAGAGCCGAATGCAAACTCGTATTGTACCAATACTCCGCCAGAGAAATCCATTGAATCCACTTGGTAGGGCAAGCATGAGCAAAGCATCGGAGATATCCTTCCAAACATTGGTTAACACGCTCAGTTTGGCCATCTGTCTGTGGATGATACGAAGAACTCATCTTTAGACTGGTGCCAGTAGCAGAGAATAACTGACGCCAAAATAAACTGTTGAAAATGCGATCTCTGTCAGAAATAATTTGCTCCGGAGGTCCATGGAGCTTAAAGATATTGTCGACAAAAACATTGGCAACATCAGCAGCTGAGAACGGGTGAGACAATGGTAAGAAGTGTGCATAACGGCTGAACTTATCGACGACCACCAAAATGCAGTTATAACGGCCAGATCGAGGCAACCCTTCGATGAAATCGAGAGAAATAACTTGCCAAGCTGCGTCAGGAACTGGAAGAGGTTGCAGCAGTCCAGGATACTTAGCCCTATCCGGCTTAGCTTGCTGACAGATAGTGCAACTTGTGACAAAATTGTGTACAGATTTGGTCATACCTCTCCAGGAAAACAACTGCTTCAAACGACGAAGAGTGACTGGAATGCCAGAGTGGCCACCCATTGGACTGGCATGAAATTCAGCAATGATTTGCTGTTGAATCTGACAGTCGGCCGGAAGCCAAATACGATTCTTCTTTCGTAAGATGCCGTTGCGGAGCGTGAAGGAATCGGAAGGATCTTGGTGCAGGGCCAATCGTTGCAGAAGTTGTTGAGCTGCACCATCATGTGCATAAGCATCCACGATTGCTTGTATCCACGCAGGCTGCGGCCGAGAAATTGCAAAACTCTGCGATTCAAGATGCGGCCGACGTGACAGAGCATCTGCGACCCGGTTGTCGACGCCTTTTTTGTATAGTATATGATACTGTAAGCCCATAAGCTTCGTATATACTTTGTGCTGCCAAGGCGTGTGCAAGCGCTGATCCATAAGATGAGCTAAGCTGGCGTGATCTGTCCGGATCAGAAATTCACTATGCTGTAAGTATTGTCGCCATTGTTGCACAGCCAAAAGGATAGCCATGTATTCCTTTTCATAAGTTGAGAGCCCTCGATTACGCGGTCCCAAGGATTTGCTCACAAATGCCAGTGGATGACCTTTCTGAAGAAGAACAGCACCAATACCATACTCACAAGCATCAGTCTCAATAGTGAACTGCGCAGCAAAATCTGGCAGTGCCAACACCGGGGCTGAAACCAATGCTTCCTTCAATGTATGAAATGCTAAATCAGTTGCAGGCGTCCAAATGTATGGGGTAAATTTTGTGAGCAATGCAGTCAATGGTTTGCTGATAGATGCGTAATTCCGGACAAACTTTCTGTAATAGCCTGCTAAGCCAAGGAAACTGCGAAGCTGCTTAGCGTCAGTTGGAGGTGGCCAATCACGGACAGCAGAGATCTTGGAATCATTTGTAGCAACACCAGCTGAAGAAATAACATGTCCCAAATAATGAACACTGGGCTAAGCAAACTCGCACTTAGAGAACTTCACCTTCCATTGATTCTCTGAAAGTAATTGCAAAACTGCCTGAAGATGTAACAAATGCTCCTCAAAATTGGGACTGTACACGAGAATATCATCGAAAGAGACAAGAACACACTTGCGCAGTAAAGGAGCAAGTGTTATGTTCATCTCAGACTGAAACGTAGCTGGAGCACCTGTCAGTCCAAAAGCCATCACTGTAAATTCAAAATGGCCATGATGAGTGTGAAAAGCTGTCTTATGTTCATCGCCTGGAGTCAATCTGATCTGATGGTACCCTGCTCTCAGATCCAGCTTGGAAAAACAGCTAGCTCCATGAAGCTCGTCCAGTAACTCATCAATAACAGGTAATGGATATTTACTCTTCACTGTGAGTGCATTCAAATGTCGATAGTCAACACAAGGACGCCATGTGTGATCCTTTTTCTTCACCATGATAAGAGGAGAAGCAAAGTTACTGGTGCTAGGACGAATAACTCCAGAATTGAGCATTTCGGAAATCTGTTTCTCAACTTCATTCTTGAGTTCAGGGGCAAACCGATAGGGTCTGAGTTGCACAGGCTGTGCTCCAGTAATGAGAGGGATCGAATGAGATACTGCTCTCTGAGGTGGAAGGCCAGCAGGCTCCGAGAACACTGAAGCATATTTTGTCAGTAAAGCTTGGACGTGTGGGTGTAAAGGAACAGAGAATTCAGAATTTTGGACAAGCTGAATTTCAACAACAGTGCAAGCAAACTCTTCTGGTGTAGCTCCTTGCAAACAGATCCAAGTACCATTGACTGGGAAGGCTACCCATTTTTGCTCCCAATTGATGAGTTGAGGACTGTGTGTAGAGAGCCAGTCCATACCCAGTATACCATCATAACCTTGTAAGGGAAGCACCTTGAAAGAGCTACAGAACTGGTGATTACCACAACTCCATTTGCAATTAGGAAAACACCTGATACAATGCAAAATTCCACCTCCTGCTACCTTAACACGACGAGGTTGTGCTAAGTCCACCTGCCCTTGAAGCAACTGAGCCAGACTGTCACTGATAAAAGAGTTATTGCTGCCTGAATCTAGCAGAAAAGTGGCCGGGTGACCTTGCACTTGACAAGTGAGAACTATGGACTGGGCTGGAGGAACATCAACTGTACCATCTGCAGCAATATGCATGAGTTCCATATCTTCAGGAATACTAAGAGTCTCTGAATCCATTGGTTCAGAGGATTGGAAGAAATCAACCATCTCTTGCACCACATGCAATTGAACCGTGGCCTTGCAGTGGTGGTCCTTGGACCAGCATTCTCCACATGTAAAACAAAGACCCTTGGCTTTTCTGTAGTTCTTGAGAGCAGAGAACTTGTCATCAGCAGTCCTCACAGATTCATGAGACGTTTGCTGAGAAGCAGAAGAAGCAGCAGGCCACTGTTTATCATCAGCTGGCTTGTGAGACGTTGTAGGAGGATAATGTGGTCGCCGTGGAGCCAACTGCGAGTTCAAGGGAGTGCTACCATCCCCCACTTCTTCCTGCACAAGAGCAATTGTATACGCAGTATCGAGGTCTTGAGGCAATTCCACAGCAACAAGTAAGCGAACGGAAGGTTTCAGACCTTCAATGAATCTAGTGACATAGTGCAATGGATCAGTGCCATTCTCATAAGCAGCTAATTGGTCTACCAGCTCAGCAAACTGCGTGACATAAGCATCTACGGTGCCAGTTTGAATCAGTTTATAGAGTCTACGAATTAGAGACTGGTGCTCATTTCGACCAAATCTATGCACTACCTCACAGCAAAATTCGTGCCAAGTAAACTTCCTAAGGACAGACTGAACAGACGAAAGCCAACGTGCAGCTGGCCCCGTGAATTGCATAGCAGATAACTTCACCCAGAGGCGAGGCGAAGTATCATACAACTCGAAATAGTCTTCACAACGAATTTGCCACAGCTTAGGATTTTCGCCATCAAACTTGGGCATATCAACACGAGGAGTGCGATGCCGTGGTGGAGACTGAGAAGATCATCCGAAACATCGAACGAACGAGGTGGACGCACAGGAGGACGATGAGATCGGTTACCTCTTGCCGGAGGCGGAACGTAAGGACCAGCGGCCCCAACGTTCGACCTCCGTGGAATCGAGGAACCGCGGTGCCCATGTGGGCCGGTCTCCGCGTCGCCATCAGGAGGGAGGTGCTCCGCTTCCTCGGCGGCGAGACCATGTTGAGCGCGGAGGTCGTCCAGACTCCGAGTCAACGTGGATTCCACGCCGTCCGCGTAGACGCGCATATCCTCGACGGATTTGTTGACGAAGGATCGGACCGAGTCCATGGATCGCGCCACCGCCGAATCGACCGATTCCGCGATGAGGGCGAGGATCTCCTTCTTGGCCACCTCATGCTGGGCGGCAGCGGCGGCAGAGAGGGTATCGTAGACGGCTCGATTCTCCGCGGAGAGTGATTCCATGATGCGAACTCGCCGCCGATGAGCTTCCTTTCGGCCCCGAGTCTCCAGATCGGAAGTGGAAGTGGTGAGAAAATTTTTGGCTCTGGATACCAAATGTTAACAACTGAATTGTTATCTCAACAGGATCTAAGCTTCTACTAGGAACTGGTTTGGATTCATAGTTCGATTACAGTTCCGATCTCTTCGATGAGAGAGGAAGGAGACACGAGTTACAGAAACGATGGAGGCCGAAGCCGTCCTAGTCCAAGCCACCGAATCCTCCGTCGGCGCGTTGGTCTTGTAGTCGTCCAATCGCTAGATGCCAGCTCACTTCTTGACCCAGTCGTCGCCTGCGTAGCGTCTGCTCTCTCGCCTGTCTCTCTTGGCTCGGGCCACGTCAGCTTGTGGGTCCTGAATGGCAGTGTCATCGTTAACAGTGACCATCATACGAAGTTCATGATGCTTCATTACCGTACCTTAGTTTTCAGGTCAAATAGCTCATCAAGTAATACTTTATTCTGCGAACAAACATAACGTTTCGTCATAAGCAAGGCAAACCACACTGAATGAACTGTGATAAATGCATATTTAATCTAATACTATCGAGCAATGTCTTGAAAGTTCAGGTACATCCTAACAACTATGGATACAACACCATTTTGCACTAAGAGAACTCAAAAACTAATACATCTTCTTAGACTGAACCAGTATCTGTATAACAGAAACACATCTGAAGCTGATGAACCTTTGCTTTACTTAACAACTCTGAGATGTTCAGGTCTTCTACCTTTCTTGACCTGATATTCTTCAGGGACGCGTCTATTTGGTTCTCAATTTGGTCCAGCTCCTTCGTGCTGAGTGAACCCAGCTCCTCACCGAGAATATTTCTACGATATTTTGAATGAGAGCTGATAAGTTAGAGCAACGCTGTACTACACATACAGCAAAAGTAACTGTTCATCCCCAATGCTGAAGATTACCGTTGTGAACTTTCAAGGTATTCAAGTCTGGTCTTCAGCTTCAAGTATTCCTGGTGATTAATCTAGATACAGAAATAAAATAAGACACGGTTCAAGTTAGTTGCAGTAAGATAATACTTGCAGTGGAAAAAAGAAGCTAAAATATTAATGTACCTGACAGCAGACCATAATGGCCAAATAAAAAGATACATCAAATGTTGCCCAAGTCCCAACTTCCAACAAATGGGATGCTAGGAAAGATTACGAATGACACCGAACTGTTTAGCTTTGGAGCTAGCCATGGAAATTCTATTGTTTACATACGCCAAGCAGTCTCAGGCTTCAGGGGCTCGCTCTTAGAGTCAGGTGGGAGTGGTCCGGGCGCACGGATCCACTGAGGTCGTGGCAGGGACTAAGATTTCCAAAGGATGAGGAAGCGCAGCAGGTTTTTTCAGAGCCTTGTCATTATGGAGATCAAAGATGGTAAAGGATTTTCTTTTGGAAGGATAGATGGATTGGTGGTAGGACGGCGGAGGAGATTGCGCCGGCAGTCACTTTTCTATTTTCAGCGAGGAGGAAGAACAGCAGACTAGCTGCGGATGCGCTGATTACAAATAGATGGGTCTCTGACATGGCTGGGAACATGAGCACCCAGAGCTATGAGGAATGTGTAAGACTATGGGTTGCAATCTTGTGCACTACCAGGAACAGTAATGAGTTGAAGGCTTATGGATTCACCTGGAAAGAATCCAAATCCGGGGTATATTCGGCCAAGGAGACTTGTAGGCTATTGTGCCAGGGAGGGTGCAGGTTTCCCTGTATCAGGCCATATGGAGAGCGCATGCAGCATTGCAATGCAGGATAGTCACCTGTCTAGCGTTGAGGAACCGGCTATGGACTTCAGAGAGGAGATTGAGACATGGTCACATGGACAACAAGCTTTGCCGAGCGGTTGTTTCACATTCCTTCAAGACAGACGAGGACACCCTAGAGCACATCATAGTGCAGTGCCCATATGCAAAACAGGTTTGGTAATACTATCTGCAAGCGGTGGAACTGCACATTGAGGAGCCGAGTGGCATCATCTCCTTTGAATCTTGGTGGTCTGATGCAAGAGCCAGAGTTCATAGGAATACAGATAAGATTTGATACCTTGGTGATACTTGTGGCATGGACATTGTGGAAACAGCTCAGTGCAATAGTGTTCGGCAATGTTAAAAGTCAACTCAACACAATTCAAATTGTGGAGAAGATCAAACAGGAGTTTAGCCTTTGGGAATTGGGGATTATCGGAGGGAAGACACACATGACGCGAGTGTAGGCGGGTGGGGCGACCACCACCCACCTGAATTTAAAGAAATGGACGAGAAGATTTCTAGAATCCATGAAACAGATTTTACTATTTGTGATATGAACATGATTGAAAATTATTATTTTATTTTATTTATTTCATCTTGAATTTTCAAACAAAATTTGGGATACCACTCCATGTAGACTTAGACTGTTGCACTACTATCCCTTGTGAAGCTTCATGCACTAGTCAACGCAACCAAAAGTCCGAACTTATGGAAAGGGCTAATACAATCAACTTATACACTTCAACACCCCCACTCACGTGTAATGGGAGAAGAAAAAATCAACACGTGGACACAGACAGGAGAAGAGAAAGTCAACACGTGGACACAAAGGGAGGCAACAACAATTTTTTTACAATAAATTGCGAAAACCAGGACTCGAACTCGAGACCCTGGGCTCTGATACCATGTTAAGCTTCATGCACTAGCCAATGCAACCAAAAGTCCGAACTGATAGAAAGGGCTAGGCAATTCACTTATACACATCAACACCCCTCCTCATGTGTGATGAATCAAGGGAGAAGAGAAGGTCAACACGTGGAACTCAGAGGTAGGCACAATACGCCTTGTATATGGACAGAGGGGGCACCAACAATATTTGCGAATACTAGGACTCGAACTTGAGACCCTGATACCATGTTAAGCTTCATGCACTAGCCAATGCAACCAAAAGTCCGAACTGATGGAAAGAGCTAGTACAATCTACTTATATACTTCAACACCCTCACTCACGTGTGACGGGAAAAGAGAAAGTCAACACGTGGACACAAAGGGGGGCGACAGCAATTTTACAATTGCGAAAACCAGGGCTTGAACACGAGACCCTGGGCTCTGATACCATGTCAAGCTTCATGCACTAGCCAACGCAACCAAAAGTCCGAACTTATGAAAAGGGCTAGTCCACCACTTATACACTTCAACATCCCTTACCTACCTCTCACTAAATACAGAAATATCAAATACGGCTCTAGTGTATGAGTTCCTCTAACAAGGACTCGCCAATTTGTGACTCACACCATTATTCTTCATGTACTCTATTGTTAGCACTTATTCTAAATGGTAGTTTGTAACTTTAATTAAGGTATTTCTCTAGACAAATATTTTCAAGCGTCGAACTGAAATAAATTGTAATTTTAACCCAAGTGAGTTATTGAGAAAGGGTACCAATTGATATAAGCCTAATTGAAAGCACGAAATGTATATTAGTTAATCTTTTGAAATAAAAGTAATTGTCTTCCCAATCACAAAGTTAATTTTTTCTGTTGTACAGAATAGTTCTCATTTAAATCAAATTGTGGTGTCTACTATCTTGTATAATCGAAATTTTTTATTAAAGAATGGAAAGAGCTCTATTTATCATTCAAAGAGACGTACTACTACATTATATTCAGGAGCTATTAAGAACTTCATATGCTTACTTGATTTTCTGCCGGAGGGGTTGCTTCATGTGAATTGTTGTTACAGGTGCGGTATCTCTCAAGTGTTTTGTACATGCTGTTAACACATAAAGACAAAGGAATCAGTTTATACCGTTTGATATTGAAATCAGGTGCAAAAATGAAGGCAGAAGTCCGACATGTCAGGTTGTTACGCATGAAAAGGCCAGATCATTGCTCCGGTACAACCCCCTTCATAATTAATATTAAACGGGTATACGTAGCCCTGTACATAATATGTATGGCCCAACTAAATTATATGAATATCTAGCATACGTATTTGTAAGTGTATATACGTTCGCCCCCGATGAGTCTACGTACGTCGGCTTATTGGCCGCGACTCTACCGCGCAGTGGCGTCGGCAATTGTGGCCTGCCACGATGCACACCGCGGTGGATTTGGCCGGCATGAGCATCGGCATGTCCTCGTAGGTGTGTGCCGGCAGGGTTGGCGGCGGCGTGTAGGCGGCGGTGCATCGGCACGTTGACCTGCCGAACTGTCTGGCGATGTGTCGGGTGGATATGTATTCGGCTAGTTGGCAACGAACATGCAAGGAAACAAGACACATGTCTGGCAACTTGTCCGGCCCAACCAAAAATAGGTCGCCGGACTATCCGGCATCACGGGAATGACTGCCCGGCGGCGACGGCGGCCGCTATGTTGGTTGGCGGCGGCAGTAATCACGTAGTCGGCCGGCAGCGGCGGCGGTGATCGCCGTTGGCAGGTGAGTAAGGAACTTGTGGGATAGAGGTTGAAGAGTACCGAGCATACTCCATATCCGTATGCCTATACGTATAGATTCCGAATTTGAAATATGGATTTGGATAATACCAGTTGGGCTTGATTGAGTTTGGGGGAGGGGTTTGTACCCGAGCAAGGCTCCAGGTTTTATCAGACCTCCTGAAGTCCAAATACAACAACAATACTCTTGCAAATTCAGTGGCGGGTATGAGTCTGGTGGAATGGCAAGGATCCAGATGTCCAGTGCAGATGGATCTAGGTGCAAACTAAGCACGTTTCCAAGTTTCAAACTCATAGTCGATCTTGAGACTGATTCCAAATTTTATATGTTTACATGTACTGACCTGTACACAGGTATATATACCAACATTTTGAGGCAGTAGCGGTTGAAAAGTTTTTAGTACAAGCTAGTGGTTTTTATGATGTTCAATGTTTTTTGGAGTTTATTAGTTTTATGACATATATTTTAAATTTTAAATGTGTTTCAAAGCATTACTTACTCAGTCGATCACATTATATCTTTAAATATGTAACCTCAAATGCCCATGCGATCTTAAAACACATGGTATAATTTGGACACTGCACTCGCCTCTCCGTCCCTCTGCCGCACGCAGCTCCCCTTGATGTTCTGCTGAATTGTAATCTCTCTCTATTGTCATTACTAAGAGTGTATGTGTTCTAGTTGATTGGTGATGGATAGATTGCCCCTAGGGATTTGAGATTTGCCGATAGATCTTGGCCTAGTGTGTGGCCACTATATTGACATTGAGTTAAATCAGGCTTACGTTAGTTGGATCAACTGTTGGGTCATGCTGAGGCAATTTTAAGCACTTTGGTTCAAGATAACACACTAAGTCTGACCTTCATTAGTTAAATTTGGTGAGTGTGGATGACAACTACGGGTGAAAAAGGAACAGACATTTTCCAAGCATCTCCTCTTGCCAAAAGCTTACAAAGTGTACCCCGGGTTTGAAATTTACTATAGGGGATGAGTATATTCCACTGTATCAGACCATTAGGTCTTATTTTAGTGAATCCTTTATGTACACTTCATTATAATATCTAAGGCAAGTTATCTTCCTGAGTTTCAAAATGGAGGGAGAATTTCACTTCCCCAGACTCTGCACCATCCCAGTTCACCCCTCATTATGCATTTTCGAAGACGGTTATACTGGTTGATGCATTCATGCCTAGATCAGGTTATAGTTATACTTATTTAACCTAAAACTTGGTTTCTAAGGGTTTAACTCATGTTTTCTTTTAATCTAGCTAACACAGATATGTTACACATATTATGTACTAACTACCCCATTTACAAATAACTACACATCGGGTTAAAGATCATACAACTCTAAGTGATTAATAGATTGAACTGCTGATGTAGTTGCAGTTGGAAGCCTTGTATTGTCCATATACTACGACGTATTAGACTTTTGTTTTCACGCAATATCTGGCTAAATATTTGTGCCGGTGTATGTCTGTATTTGGTCCACTCCATATTTCATTCATATTCAGGACCGATGTCATCTGCATTCATATTCGTACTAGCGTTATCCTTGTCTGACATTAAGAAAAAAAATCAAGTTTAGGATGTGGAACGAGTAGCATCAATCCGCATCTGCTTTGCTTTCACCCCTAACGATAATCTGGATGTTGTTTTTTCACAGAGGTGTTCTAGATATCCGGTACCTGCTCCATGGGAGCTAAAAAGTGTGTTTTAATCGGATGCAATGATATAATATAAATCACAGATATCTCCTTTAAAGGATGAAACACTACCTGCCTTTCCAGGGCACTTTAAGCGTCCACATAGTGAGATTAAAGAGGTTGAGAGATTAACCGATGCCATGATACATAGTGACCTGCACGCTCGGGGGAGCTGGCGGCAAGGGGAGGGGGTGTAGTATGGAGTCATCATTGGGTTAAATCGTTCCGCGCACAACAATATCAATATATATGAGTTCTATACTACAAACTCCCACCTCCGACACAACTCGTATACTAGATACAACACGTCCAAAAGTAACCCGCTTGTACAATATACATTTTTTTATTAAGAAGGAAAAATATTTCTCCATTGATTAAGTAGAAGGTGTCCAGTGAATTAGTGGAAAAACATGTGAAAATCATGCAACAAGGTCCAAGCGCAACCAACCACCAACACCACAGGGTCACGCCTACTCTCATCACAGTGCCAAGCCCACTCCAGATCCACAAAAAAGTACCACAACCACTCTCGACGATGGCAAGGAAGAGGCCACCAAAGGTGTTAACCACACAAACACAAATACAAACGGTGACCTGCTCCACCTAGCTAGCCGGTCCCTCATCACTGCCGGAGAGAACATGACATGAGTATTGTAGGAGGAGCAGACCCAGGATGCTCCTACCGAGTGGAAGAGGCCCATGTTCCATATGACTCTATGCCAAAAGCGACATGAAGAACACCAAAGACCAAATCCGAAAGAAACCTCGCATCCCACAGGACACAAGGTCAAATATACCATCGATGTTGTAATTAAAACTTTTGGAGCCATCGCCCCGACTTCCATTGAAACGCGTGATCCACCTACACCACTTTCCTGGGCCACTTCTCTCTCTCTCGACATGCAACACCACATGACCTTGTTCTCTGCAACCCAAGTTACGTACATAGAACAACTATCTGAAGACCATGGCCACCAAACCATGTACAACACCACAACCTTGGTTATACTGCCTGACGGAACCCTATAGGATGCATCGACCGTGCTGACAATGACGCTGCACTCAGAGCTCGAGATTATCACCCACACCTTGCAAAGCCATTGCAAAACCCCATAGAGACATCACCAGATTGCTTCATGAGGCTGCCGCCTTAGCACACAACAACCATTCGGGGCTGCTACCCCGATTGACGAGGGGTTAACTCGACAAATGTCCTAGATGAAGGACTTAGGATCGGGGAGATAGGGCGCTGGATGAACTCGAAGGTAAAGTTAGTCGAAATAGGTGTGTGTTGAAAGTAAACTTGGGTGTTCAACCTGGCTTGCTTTTCAATCTGGCCTACACCGTCCCCTCCTGGCCCCTATATATAGATGGCTAGGTCTCGAGGATCGGGTAGGGTCCGATACATATTACAATATCGACATACGGTAGGAACTCGTATTCGACTATTATTACAATTGGGCCTAGCTTAACGGGCCTCGGGGGTACTCAGCTAACGGGCTCTATTAACTATACCCTTGTCAGTAGCCCCTGAGATTCTACCAGAATTGTAGATTCGGGTTGAATCTCTAATCTTCTAATCTTCGACTTGATCCATTCTTCAACTTCTTCTTATCTTTAAATCTTCGACTTGGTCTTTCGACTTATATTCATGATAATTTGCTCGCAAGGGGTCTTGATGAACAAGCCTGACAACTCTGACGGATCAAGAGGTCAGTTAACTGCCGGAACAGATACTTGTCACCTACTTCAAATTCAATCCCCTTAGACTTGAATTCGGGATACCGGTCAAACCCACTCTTTTGCCGCATTTAGGACTTACAAAGAATGAATCCCAGTGGTTCTCAGGGTACCCAGTGCGTCCACCAGGATTTTCTTCGTGCCGTAGACACGGATACATACCAGCAGAGCGCATCCATGTGCGTATACCAGGCCACACAGGACGGATCCCGGGGTCTTACCTTCGTGACAAGTCACGACATTCGAGTTGTGTTGCGATAACGCAACTCGAGAATCTCATGTCGCAGCCAAATTTTGACTGAAAATATTCGGGTTTCTTCAACCATAAAACTCGCTCCCGATGGGAGTAACATTCCTGCACTTCTCCAATTATAATGCTTTGCCAAGAAATATCGTCGGGTGCGCGCTCAGCGCTCCCGATGGGAGTAGCCCCCGAGGCTATAGTCGAAAAAAGGCTTTTTCGAGTATAGGCTCAAAATGTAGTGTAGTCCATCATACTTCAACTCGAGATACTTTAACGGCGAGAGATGTCATCTTCGAGATACTTCAACTTCGAGATACTTTAAGGACATATTGTCGTTGAATACTAATCCACCACTTCAGAAAAAAGTTGTATTTACCATTCTTGAAAATAGTAGCCCCATGGTTATAATCGAAACTCCTTCATATACAGTCTTGTGCACCTATTTTGCATTTGTCGGCGCCATCTTTTCCTCTTTCTTATATTATCTTCTTTTATAACATCAATGAGTACGTCACTCTGTACCCTTGCGAACCGTTGCATGGGCAATACGGTAAATTTCTTAACTTTTGACCGTTAGTGGGCTGCCGTTTCCGCTCTTTGCGCCACGTCTCAACCCACGATCCTTCTCCCAGAAGATATATAAGGGACGCAATGGGGGATTTTTACTGTTTACCAGCTCGTTCCCTCTGCCGCCTCCATTGCTGATCTCCTCTGTCTCCTCCTCTCGTGCATAACCCCCGAGCGCACTTCGTACTGGATGCACGTGAAACACCTGGCCACCAAGAGCACCATGGCCAAGACTTTTGCCACCAACTGGGTGCGCTCCGCCGTCACAAAGAAGGAGGTGGAGAAGGCCAGGGCGGACGGCCTCATCGCCGCCCAGGATTCCATCAAATTTCCCAGTACTGAGCGGATCCCGAAGCCCCCGAGCGGTTATCGGGTAATGTTTCTTGCTTTCCTCCTCCGCGGTTTCTCTCTTCCTGCCCACGAGTTTCTCCGTGGGCTTCTATTTGTCTACGGTGTGCAGCTCCACCAGCTCACACCGAATTCCCTTCTGCACATTGCCTGTTTCGTGACCCTCTGCGAGTCATTCTTGGGCATTGAGCCCCACTTCCTTCTTTGGAGGTCAATCTTTCGGCTCTGCCCCAACGTTGCTTTGGCTAGGAAACCCGAACTGGGTGGAGCTGTCGTTTCTGTGCGCCCTGAGGCGCTATACCTTGAATTTTCCATGGCTGCATCTGTCCAAGGGTGGAGGACAAAGTGGTTCTATATCAAGGACCGCAAATCCTCTCCTGAAGATGAATACGGCCTGCCTCCTTTTGACGCTTCCCAGGAGGTAAAGAAATTGGCATCGTGGGATACACTCCCCTCAAATGCAGAAGTAGAAGAAATTCTTCCTCTTCTTTCCCGCATCAAGGCTTTAAAAGGAGGTCAAGGAGGTGCTCTGTCGGGTATGCAACTCATGGCGTTTTTTATTCAACGTCGAGTTCAACCCCTACAACACCGCCTTACCAAACTTTGGAATTACTCCGGCTTGGAAGATCCTACCCGCATATCTGGAGATCTGATATCGAAAGAAGATGTCGACAAGCGAGTCAGGAATCTCACCAAGCTCACCAAGGAACATGCAGTTGCGGATTTAACCGCTGATTTTTTCGACTCCGTGCACCCTCTGCCTGAGGTATGTATCTTCGCGTTCACTTGTTGTCAAACTTTGCTTGGTTCGATTTGCGTTATTCTATGCCTTTGCACTCTGCTGACTTATTTATATGCAGGGTCACCAATTCCTTGTTTCTCGTCCTCCTCTTCCAGAGGCAGGGCCCCTACCGGCTGATCTAGCCTCTCCTGCATCTGAAGCCCCCGAGGCTGACGAAAGTCAGGACGGAGATGATGTCGAAGAATCAGAAGAGGAAACTAGCTTGTCGACATCGCCTCCTCCTGCACTTGCTGAAGATGTTGGTGTCGACAATAAAAGGAAGCGTGTCGACGAAATCGTTTCATCGAGTTCTGCAGCGGCTGGTAAAGCCCCCGTTCTTGCAGAAGATATGGAGTACTTCGACATGCTAGCATCGTAAGTATTGTATTCGAATTCTTCAATTGTATTGTTCTTGCCTTGTTTCCATAACTTATATTCTTCATGCAGTGATGATGAAGAGCCACCAACATATGCGACAGCTGCTCCACCAACTTCTCCTGCGGCCACTGATGAGCCTATTGAGCCAGATGTTGCGCCAAGGGCTACCAGGTCCTCTGTGAAGAAGGTTCCTCAAGCCCGATACCCCAAACGCTCAAAGAAGGCCAAAGAAACCGACGTTTCTCTGGAAGCCCATGCATCTACGGTTTCTTCTGACGATGTGAGCAATTCTTCTATACTTGCTTCCCTTTCATACACTTCTGCTCTTACATACTCCTTTTCTCAGGCCTTATTGAAGAGATTCATCGCCCTGGGCACTGAATGTGCTGAGTACCTAAAGGTTGCGAAAGCTTCCGAAGGTACAATTTTGACATCCAGTCATTACTTTTCTTCTGTGCTTTATCCTTTGCTATTGTACTGACTCCCTGTCGTCCTCTTTTACAGCTGCTTTAGCAACAGCCAATGCTCGAATTGCGTCGCTGGAGGCGGAGCTCAATGCTTCGCGGAAGGCTTATGATGTTGCGGCCGCTGCTAAAGCAAGTGCTGAGAAGTCGCAGAAATCTGTGCTTGGCAAAGCGAAGAAAGCTGAAAAAGCTTTAGCTGATGCCAACAAGGAGCATGCTCAGCGGGAGCAAGCCGTGGCAGATCGTCTTCACACAATATCGACTGCCGCTGAAAGTAAGTGCTTTGCCTTGTCTTCTATTTTCGACTTCTGATGTACTATTATACTTGTTGACACTTGTCTCCTCTTTTCTTTTCTATTCGCTTGTTATTGTGCAGAATTTACCGGGATATCCCCGTCGTCCCTGCAAACAGACGATGATCCTCTGATGACTGCGGTTAACCTACTCGAGGCAAACTGGATATCTATCCAGGAGACTTTTGAGTTAGTTAGCCGCGTTCTATCACGGCTGTTTGTCGGGTTGTGGCCGAAGAAAAAGTCAGCGGTCCCGAAGGACAACTTGAGTGATCTTGCCAAGTCCTTCGATACAACTGAAGACCCCACTCTTCAGCTGAAAGGACTTTCAATTAAGCGTGGCGCCGAGGGTGCTATTGCACTTTCTCTTGCGCACGGTACGAACTTCGACTGGGAGAGGGTTAGCTCCCCTCATGGCCACACCCGTGATGAGATGAAGGCTTTTTTCGAGAAGGCGGAGAAGTTGGCACCTGCATTGTTGACAACTATTTCCCCTTCGGCAGCTTCTGCGGTGTCTGCCGCACCACCTCCAGCAACGGAAGATCCAGTGCCACCGTCGACTTCCGGCGAGGAAGTTGCAGTGCCTTCTTCTGCCACGGAACACAATGCTGAGGTGGCGTAGACTCGACTTTCTTTGTAGCTTTTAGTTTTCTCCTTTTGGATGCAAAAACTTTAGTTGCGTGCAACCCGAGAACCTTAGTCATAGGGTTTTGCACTTATGTAAATATATTTCTGGCGTATGAAGTATTATGCTGTCTCTCTGAAATGTTTCTCCTTTCTTTCCCCTTTTGGCTTGCAGTCGATGCGCGTCAATGATCCTTTGACTCACGGTCCTGCTCCTTCTTCTGCCCGTGTGTTCGGTTCTCAGATTTCGTCGACTCCTAGTCGATGCAGTCGATGCGCAGAGTACTCTTCCAGGGTTTCCTATCTTGAGGCTCGCCTGACTTTAGCCAAGCGTCAAGCACAGATGGCTATTGACAAAGCTAGCAAAGCCAGTGGTTATATGAAGCAAATATCTTCACTAGACGAAAAGGTCTCCAGCTTGACGGCTAAGATTGTTCATAATGAAGAATGCGAATCTTTTATTCTTGGCCTTGTCGAATCTGCCTGCGAGATGTTGCGATGTAAGTTTTCTTTCGACTCTTTCTTTCCCTGATTGTCCCCTGCTGTTTTTGTGACACCTTTTGCCGCGATAGGCACTTGTTTGGATTTCGCTGCTGAGGACCGTCGGGTTGCTGAGCGAAATGCGGCTTTGGAGAAAATGTCGGCTGGCTTTGAGACTTTGTGGTCTGATCCTCGACGCCGGGATGCCATTGTACTACTTCAGGATCGTGCCCAGCGTATTGGCGAGTCAGTTGATGGTTGCCGACGAGCTCTCACAACTATGCACTCTGTTATGCTTCCCCGCAATCCTTTGCCTGCGACTTTCCCGCTTCTTCTTGATACTTTCAGATCTAGCCATCGTATTCATAGATTGATAGAGCTGAACTTAGTGGCAGGTGCCAATTTTGCTCTCGGGTGGATACGCAAGTGGCACCCTAGGCTGAATTATAGCACGATGTCCCTAAGTTTGGCTCTAGGTGGGGCTAGCCTTCGGGTACATATGGAGAACACGCTGCAACCTGCTCGAAGACTCGTAACTAGGCTTCTCGAAGCGGATGCTGCGTTTTTCCGTGAGTACCATTATTTGGATCCTTTAGGCGTAGATGATTCTGATAACCCATTATTGTAGTATTTTTGTAACGCGAGAGTGTCTTATTTTGCGACTTGTATGTCGAAAAAGTTTGTTCTCAAAGCGTTTTTGTGCGTTTACCGCATTTCTTCCTTCGAAAGACTCGTAAACTCGAATATGAGGAACGTTTCGTCTTTATTATACTTGTAATGTAAGATACATGGGGTGACCCAAGAGATCCGGCCTGTGACCTGTGTTCTGGATCTAGAGGGCATTGCCCCGGGTATAACTCGTGGCTTTTACAGCCTTATTGTTCTACTTTACTCTATTGTCTTATGATGCTTATGCCGTCATGGTCTTCCCTTCTTCTCCTGCGTCTTTATCTTCTCCTGATACCCCTGTGCGCGGCTTCTTTATCTCGGGCCCCGCAACATGTCCTTCGAGAAGTTTGACGCCTTCTGTAGTCGTGTTTTTCGCCTTCTCTGCATAGTTGGCTATCATGCCAAAGTTTTGCGCCATCTTGTGGAACTCCCTGTCGCAGAGATCTGAGACTTCAAAACTTCCTTTGACTGTAATTATTCCTCTTGGTCCTGGCATTTTAAGCACTAAATATGTATAGTGAGGTACTGCCATGAATCGCGAAAATGCGGGTCGTCCGAGGATCGCGTGATATTGAGATGGCCAGTCCATGACTTCGAAGTCTAGCTTTTCTCTTCTATAGTTTTGTCGGTTGCTGAAGCAAACATTGAGTGCTATTCGACCCAGTGGGTAATTGGCACTTCCTGGTATGATTCCATGGAAGGAACAATCTATTGGCTTCAGGAACTCTAGTGATATATGCATTGCTCGGAGTGTTTTTGCGTATATCAAGTTAATTCCACTCCCTGCATCCATGAATATTCTGTCGACATCATACGCGCCGATTTGAGCTTTGAGTACCAAAGGCGCGTTTCCCGGCCGAGGTACTGTTATAGGGTGATCTTCTCTGTTGAACTCTATCAGTTGTTCTGACCAGTGCAGATACTCTGTTGTGGCTGGAGGTGAGATGACTGCTAGGTTGACTTGTCGAGTTATGCTCTTCTCTTCTTTGTTCGACTTGGGTACAGGTTGTATCATTGTTGTGATGTGTCCTTTTGATGGAACATACCCTTCGTCGTCGTCGTGTCCCTGGTTTTGCTGGTCTTGTCCTTGAGGAGCTCCATTGTTTCCTTGGTGCTTTGCCGGAGGGTTGTTGCTTCCTTCGAATCCTTGTCGCCTTGCTTCAATTTGCTTGTTTAGTGCCGCCTCTTGAAGTTTTAAGAATGTTGTGCAATCTTTCATTGCATGCCTTGATACTCGCTTCCCATCGACGAACGCTGAGTGTATATGACAAGGTCCGTTGAGCATGTCTTCTGGCGAGGGGTTGTATTCTCTGGATTCTCTTATGGGGAATTTTTTATAGTCCTCTTTTCCGTAACTTCGATATCCTGAACTTCTTCGATCACTTCCTTGGTAGCTGTTGTCTTTGTATCCTGCGGCGACTTGGCTATGAGGGCCATAGTTGTCGTAATTTCTGGACCGTCTCCTTTGACTTCCATATCTATTTCTTCTATCGTCTTCTGGAGATCGCGTCCTCTTGTTGTTGCACGCATCTTCTCCATCTGCGAATCTGTTTGCTGTGTCCATGAGGTCTGACACTGTTTTCGGCTTGATTCTACCCATCTCCTCGACTAGGTCTCTTCGTCTTAATCCAATGATGAACGCATCTATTGCTCTTTCGTCTGAAACTTCGACTGCTGAATTTTTGATGAGGCTCCATCTTTGGATGTATGCCCGTAGTGTTTCGTCGCGTTGTTGCACACATGCTTTGACTTCTTCTATTGATGCTGGTCGTTTGTATGTTGACCTGAAGTTGCTTGTAAATTGCTTTGTGAGGTCTTCCCAGCTTCCAATAGATTCTTTCTCTAGTTTGCTCAACCATGACCTTGCTGCGCCGGTGAGATGTAGTTGCAAACTTTGCATTGCTGTTTCCTTGGTTCCTCCTAATATTTGAACTGCTTGTAAGTAATCTGCGAGCCCTGATTGTGGTTCCTGTGATCCGTCGTATTTTTGCTGATCATGAGGTAGCTTGAATCCCTTGGGAACTAGAGTGGTACGAACCCTGCGGGTAAAGCATGATGCCCTCATCTCTTTTTCGTCGTCTTCATAGTCGCGTTTTTCATTTGGGGATCGCGATCTTCGAGTTCCACCGTGCTGTTTTGGTGATGGCGATCGAGATCGGTGCTTGCTGCTTCTGCGCCGAGGACTATTGTGACGGCGAGGTGATCTTGCTTTGTGCACTTCCTTGTGGTGATATGCTTCTTCTCCTTTTGCTGATAGCTTGTGGCCCACCATGTTGAGTCCGTTCAGTGCTGCTCTATGCATATGTTCTCTAGGATCTCCTGGACTTGGTCGAGTTGTAAGTAGATATGCTTGTGCTGCCACTAGTGCTGCTTCAGGAGTTTTCGGTAGGATGTTTCCCTGCTCGTCGACCGATAGGAAGGACGAGTCGAGGTTTTTAGAAATACTTTGCCTGTCGGAGTACTCGAGGTTATCGTACCTTGAACCGTGTCGACGATTTTTCCTTGCGTTGTTGTATGATGCGTCGCTTCGTGCTTTTCGAGCAGCTTCGCTAGCTGCAATGGCTGAATCTTTTCTTCTTTGTATCTCTATTTTCTCCTTTGCTAATTGCTTGGCCTGTTGCCTTAGGGCGTAGTGATACCCCAAAAGCATGTCTTTGCTAGAATTTGATGGTATTGGCGTGCCGTGTTCTACGGCTTCTCTTATTATCCTCCATTCGTCGACTGATAGTCGAATTTTTTCCCTGGTTGCGAGGGATTCTAGTGTTTGCCCTTCTGCTAGGTGATTTGCTCCTCTGTCGATATTTGCTGGGTTTAGTACTGGATTGTCGTTTTCGTCGAACTCTTCTGAGTTATCTCCTATAATGGCGAGCACCTGGCATTGTTTGCCGATGTTACCCTTGAAGCTTGAGAAGATCGAATTACTATCCTCAGAAAGCTCTAATCCTGTCTTCCATGTATCTGTTGACTTGTCCGCAATATCGTCGAGGCAGATCGTGAGATCTTCGAGTTGGACTCCTATGTCAAAATTTTCCTTTTCTTCGTTGTCTTCTGCGTTCTTTTCTTTTTGCACTTCCTCTGGGCTGACCGGCGAGTTTACCTCGCCGGAAGAGCCTTCCGAATATTCCATCATTGCTGTTGTTTCGGGCTCACTTGCCGACGGATCTTGTTTCGTCGGATCTGAAAGGCGAGATGAACCCGACGGTCCGATGAGGATGTTTAAGCTTCCGATTGTCAACTCCATCTCTTGATTTTCGTCGACTTCTGTACTGCTGTTGGCTAAAAGCAAAAAAGCCGTCGAATTCATGATTCCAACGCCCAAGATCCCCACGGTCGGCGCCAATTGACGAGGGGTTAACTCGACAAATGTCCTAGATGAAGGACTTAGGATCGGGGAGATAGGGCGCTGGATGAACTCGAAGGTAAAGTTAGTCGAAATAGGTGTGTGTTGAAAGTAAACTTGGGTGTTCAACCTGGCTTGCTTTTCAATCTGGCCTACACCGTCCCCTCCTGGCCCCTATATATAGATGGCCAGGTCTCGAGGATCGGGTAGGGTCCGATACATATTACAATATCGAGATACGGTAGGAACTCGTATTCGACTATTATTACAATTGGGCCTAGCTTAACGGACCTCAGGGGTACTCAGCTAACGGGCTCTATTAACTATACCCTTGTCACCGATGTTCAGTAGACATTGATGTGAAAGTAGCTCTGCCTCATAGCCACCAACTTGTTCTCCAAAACGACGCCCCAAGTAGGGAGCGCCGTAGACGCCACCGTCATCTGCTCTGAGCAATCGAAGCAAAGGTTTGGATCTGGAGAAACTAAACCTCTTACCAGAGAGGAAATAAAGTCTGCGAAGACACCTTGAAGGCGGAAAATGACACCTGATATGCTGTTGTCACGAACAATGACCTCGGTCGCTGCAGGGCATTGATCGAGCTCCCCTGTTTTCGTAAAAGGCTGTAGATCTGACACACCAAGTGGATAAAAGATAAATCAAGCTAAGCCTGCCGCACATCACGCCTTCATTTTCGGCAGCGCCTTCGTTGTCTACCACCACGCATCACATTGCCACCATCCATCTCACATGTTCTAGACCTAGCATAGCCAAGCACAAGCCTCACTCCCACAGGAAAACCGCTTTCACGTTGATGTAGCCCAGCGAGCCCAGCACTGTACAGCAGTGAGATCCTTAGCAGCACTACCGGCCTCCCATCTCCTCCAAGATAGAAAGGGTCCTGCCAGATCCAGATCTGGTAGGAGAGACCCACCATGACCATGACGGGACGAAGCCCAGCCACCACCGCTCCTAAGCCTCAAGTCCTTGATACGTCTCCAACGTATCTATAATTTTTGATGCTCCATGCTTGTTTTTACACCATTTGCCTACTATTTCGTTACACTTCGTGGCACTTTTATGCATTTTCCGGAACTAACCTATTAACAAGTCGCCACGGTGCCAGTTCCCTGTTTTCTGCTGTTTTTGTGTTTCAGAAGTGATACACAGGAAATATTCTCGGAATTGGACGAAACAATTTCTGAAGTCTTATTTTACCCGGAAGCTTCCAGAGATCCAAAGAGGAGTAGGAGGGGGGCCACCAGGGCCCCACACGCAGGGCTGGCGTGGCCAGGGCCTGGGCCGCGCCACCCTGGCGTGAGGGCACCTGGCCCCTCCTCTGACATCGCCCCTTCGCCTATAAAGACCCCCCGACGGAAAAAAAAACCTAAGTACCCCGATCACTTTTCCAGAACACATCGCGATCCGCCGCCGCCGTCGACCCAAAGATCGGGAGGGTCCAGAAGCTCTTCCCGGCACCCTGCCGGAGAGGGGAATCGCCACCGGAGGTCTTCTTCATCGCCATGCTTGCCTCCGGAGCGATGAGTGAGTAGTCTACCTTGGACTATGGGTCCATAGCAGTAGCTAGATGGTTGTCTTCTCCATCATGTGCTTCATGTTTAGATCTCATGAGCTGCCCTACATGATTGAGATCACCGTTATGTAATTCTACATGTTTGGTTTGTTGGGATCCGATGAATATTGGTGTTTATGATTGAGTTGCTGTACTGAATATTATCTTATGTTATCTCTATATTGTTTATGATCTTGCATGCTCTCCGTTGTTAGTAGCTATCTTGGCCGAGTAGTTGCTAGTGACTCCAAGAGGGGGTATTTATGCTCGATAGTGGGTTCATGCCTCTATTTAACCTGGGGGAGTGACAGAAACCTCTAAGGTTGTAGATGTGCTGTTGCTACTAGGGAGAAAACAACATTCATATGCTCAAGGGCATATGCTTTGTTTACATTACACACTTTGCTTAATGCAATTATCCGTTGTTCGCAACTTAATACTCATGGGGTGTTCAGACGATATCCCCGTGAGTGGATTATTAGTCATAGATGCAGTTGGATGGCGGTCTATGTATTTTGTTGTAATGCCCAGAGTAAATCTCATAGTGATCTTCTTGACATATCACGTTTATCTTTATTCTATCAATTGCCCAACTGTAATTTGTTTACCCAGCATGTGTTATTTATCTTATGGAGAGACACCACTAGTGAACTGTGGACCCCGGTCCTATTTCCATCATATTGCTATCACCTGTTTACTTTACTCGCATACTCTATTGTTTTCCACTCGATACGCTCATAACCTTTGTTTCAAGCAAACCGGTGAGATTGACAACCTCATCGCAAGTTGGGAACGAAGTACTTGGTTGTGTTGTGTGCAGGTTCCGCGTTGCAGCTAGCAAGCAAAGCTTGGACGAGGCGCCATATATAAGTTGTCCGAAGCTGTCGCAAACTAGCAAGCATCGCCTTCAGTCGTTTGTCTCTCCTCTCCAAGAACGATTAAACCTTGGTTTCTTAACTGAGGGAAAACTAGCTGCTATACTCATCACACCTTCCTCTTGGGGTTCCTAACGGGCTGGTCATTCACCACGCATCAAGCTAAATTTTTGGCGCCGTTGCCGGGGATTGAAGAAGAAGAAGCTCCCACATCAACTACACTTTCCCACGTCAACTTGGCACCAACAGCTAATTTTCTGGCGCCGTTGCCGGGGAGGAAGTAGAAGACTTCTGCGAGGGGAGTTTTCGCACGCACATCCTTTACTTTGTTATTGTTTTGCTTTACTTTATTTATTTTACCTGCATCGTTTTATATCAAAAACCCAAAAAAATTAGAATCCTTGGTAGTTGCTATTTCTTTACTTTAGTTTATTATGTCTAGTTCAGTTGCTACTACTATGTCGCCCGAGGACATGATTTTCACTTTTAAACAAAAGGATGAGGAAAGTTTTAAAGAAGCTTGGTCTAGAATTTATGATTGGCATGGAAAAACTGAACCTAAAATGACTTTGAGTTTGCTTCTTAGTAGCTTTTACTTTGGACTTGCTCTTCGTTATAGGTATGCTTTGGATGCTACTGCAGAAGGAGATTTCCTTCATTGTGATGGAGATCAAGGCTTCAATATTATAAAAAAGTTGATTACAATTTATAGCATGCCAACCTATTTGGATTCCTCTCTTGTGTGCATTTTTAATAGACTTGATGCTCTTGAGACTCGTACTTCTAGTTTAAATTCTTGCTACAATACTTTGAGCCAGCATTTTGATTATGTGCCAACAAATTCTGAACCTTCGAGTTGGTATCCTACGTTAAAAATCACAATTAGTGGTGAAACTTTTCATGCTCGTTGTGATATTATGTCTGAATTTTGTCTTATGCCAAAGGATGTTTATGAATCTTTGAGCCTTTGGAAGCTTTCTGAGGGGGGAGAAGGAATTTCTCTTACTAACAATGCCACTATATTTCCCATTGGAATAGATGAAGGAGTTTTTACAAAAGTCCTAGGAAGAATGATATCTACTGATTATCTTGTTATTGAATGTGTAGGGAAATGACAAATCACACTTGGAAGATCCCTCCTGAAGCTCTTGGGCGCCGTCATTGATGTGGGAAAAGGCAATATAAGATTTATCTCTCCACCTTGCAATAGCCATGTCTTTCCTAGAGTCAAGAACAAAGGTAAGAAAGGAAGACGTAAGGCACGCACTGATCCTAGTACTTCATCTTCTGAAAATACTTGATTCGCAATTTTCTGCGCCTAGCTCAAAGGCGTTAAAAAAAGCACTCTTGGGAGATAACCCAATGTTTTCTTTTCAGTACTTTTACTTTTATTTGAGTCTTGGAAGTCATTACTACTGTAATTACCGCTCCTTATCTTGTTTATTTCATTTTTGTGCCAAGAGAAGCCTCTAATTTGAGTGAGGTAAAGATTTGGGGATGTTGCTGTCCTGAAACTGTTTTCGGTGCTGCACCGTAAAAATTCGTATAAATTCTCTGTATATCTTTTCGACCTGCGATTTCTTGTGCATATGCCCCAGGTTATATCCAAACTTTTGTTAGTTGAACACTTTTTGATTTGAGCAACATAAAACCCCTCAAAAATTTGTCCTTTGTCAGCTGTTCAGTTTTGACAGATTTCTGCCAATATTTGTGTTTGCCACTTTATCGCTTTCTTTTGAGTTCTTTTGATCATGGAACTTTTGGAGAAGTTGATACAGTAGTATTTACTATATATGTGGTGGTTTTGAGTTGAAACCTGAAGCAAAAAGAGGTTGATTATATGTTATGCTTGCACTAATGTTGCTAATAGAATTGTGTTTAGTTTTATATGAAGGAAGTTTTCAAGTGTAGGGATTGGAGAATGATGAGATGAGTTGAAGAATGGACAAAAGCTCAAGCTTGGGGATGCCCATGCATCACCCCAAGAAATATCCAAGAAGTACAAGCGTCAAAGCTTGGGGATGCACCCGAGGCACCCCTTCTTCATCGGCAAAAATCAGGTCACCTTTCAAAACACTATATTTTTATTGCTTCATGCACTATGTGTTTTTCTTGGAGCGTCAGTTGTTTTAGTTTTCTTAGTTAGTTTAGTTTTGTTTGCTGCAATAAATGGTTGGACCCCAACAAATTTCTTTTGGAGGAGATGTACTCGTTTTCATTTGCCAAGAACACTCCGTTTTCATTCTTACAATTTCACCGAGTGTTCTTCTTTTTCCGCTACTGCTTTTGGTTTTCATTTTTGCCTTGATTTGCGTTCAGACCTTGCCATATCTTTTCATCAAGGTGTATTTTTGCCTCTGATCTTTATTGGTTTTCATCAAAAGAGGTGTTTATAAAAATTTCAAATGGTGTTGGAAAAGAGAAAAAGCTTTGTGCAAAATACTGGTTCAAGAAGGAGCTTGTGTAGACTGCGGCTTAGGCTTTTTCATGTCATGCTTGATGTCTTTTTGATAGTATGTTTAGTGGTTTTGCTGTAGCATGACTTGTCTCAAATAACTGAGATTACTTAATGAGCCTTTGAAAAAATCATGCGTTGTTTTTATTGTATGAAAGCATTATTTTGGTTTTCTCCTTGATGCTTTATTTGGGTTGACTTGGCGCATGCTCACACATGTTAGACTCTTACAAAGTCGCCAATAGCCTCTATGATCATTTAGTTTTTGACTTTTGATGCCATCTTATGCTTCTTTTAATATCGCTTTGTCCCTTTCCATGATTATAGCCATTATTGCTCTCTTAGTTGGTCGCTCCCAGTCTTTTGCTAGCCCTCGCCTTGTACTGAGTATGAGCTCTACTCGTGCATCCAACTCCTAAAAGCCAAAGTTTTCCAAAGTGTCCACCATACATACCTACTAGCAATTTGCTATTCCAAGTAAATTTGACTTGCTTTTATTTTCTCTTCAAATTAAACTCTTACCAGTGTTATGCGAAATTCGGTCAGTAAAGCTCTCACGAACCGGAAGGCACAGTTTACTTTTCCTGTTCTTAAAAATTTGACATTGTGGTCTCTTATGTTGAGTTGTTATGCTTGCAAGTTGTAAGTTGGAGACTAGCCCAGCCATGCAGTCATAGGCAAGCTTTCAACATTGCACTTCTTATTTGAGTTGATATCGTGATCTTTTGTTTATGGATGCCCGCGGTGTGAAATGAATTGGGAATCTTGTGGGGATCATGGAGTTTGTATATGTGTTAGGGAAACACCGGGCCGCTAATCTAAGCCATGCATAATTCATGGTGGAAATTTGCAGCATACCATGGTGAACATTCGAGGACGCATCTCACAATAAAAGCCTAAACAAATGGCAAATAAAAGAGATGTCGAGGTGTTCATTGTCTGCTTGTCCTGTCATTTTGGTGTGGGCTTGTTCCATGTCATCGGGCACGGAGGTACCCCATTGGCGGTTCTCAATGATATGCATATACCTACAATGACAAGAGCCTTGCTTGGGACTCTAAGTAAAGTAGCATGAGGTTTGGGTACTCGTATTCACCGGGCACGAGGTTTTCAACTTATGATTTGTCAAGCATATGCATCATAATTGTTCTTGCATTAACTTTAACCATTCAAGATGCTTATGATGGGGGCAATGAGAGCTCAAAGCCGGTAAGTACCATAATTTTTTAAGGTTATAAAACTTGCAATCACTGCTTCCCTCTGCGAAGGGCCTTTCTTCTACTTTTATGTTGAGTCACCACCTTCTATCTTTATGCACCATTAAGAGAGCATAGTTGTCATTCTTAGTGTAATATGCATTGTCCCAAAGTTCATTGATTGATTCATATTGTTGGTTTCACTTGTTCTCAAATTATTTGTATCTGGTCGCCCTCTTAAACTTGAAGGTGTCCTATGCATTTATGTTTTGCTCTCTTTGAAGGACAAGCTGAAAACCATTTGTATGTTTTTCCTTATGATTTGAACACACGTTTGACTTTCATTGTTTCATTTTCATGATCTTTTGTTTGTGTTCATTTGCATGTTTACAACATGGTTGCTAAGTTCTATTATCAAGATTATATCTTTCATGCCCATGTTTTAAGTTCTTATGATCCCAGCTCACAAATGCTTAGTTATATGATCAAGATTATGTAGGTGCATGTCACCTCAAAAATTATTCTTTTGTTATCACTTACCTACTCGAGGACGAGCAGGATTAAGCTTGGGGATGCTTAATACGTCTCCAACGTATCTATAATTTTTGATGCTCCATGCTTGTTTTTACACCATTTTCCTACTATTTCATTACACTTCGTGGCACTTTTATGCATTTTCCGGAACTAACCTATTAACAAGTCGCCACAGTGCCAGTTCCCTGTTTTCTGCTATTTTTGTGTTTCAGAAGTGATACACAGGAAATATTCTCGGAATTGGACGAAACAAGTTCCTGAAGTCTTATTTTACCCGGAAGCTTCCAGAGATCCGAAGAGGAGTAGGAGGGGGGCCACCAGGGCCCCACACACAGGGCTGGCGCGGCCAGGGCCTGGGCCGCGCCACCCTGGCGTGAGGGCACCTGGCCCCTCCTCTGACATCGCCCCTTCGCCTATAAAGACCCCCTGACGGAAAAAACCTAAGTACCCCGATCACTTTTCCAGAACACATCGCGATCCGCCGCCGCCGTCGACCCGAAGATCGGGAGGGTCCAGAAGCTCTTCCCGGCACCCTGCCGGAGAGGGGAATCGCCACCGGAGGTCTTCTTCATCGCCATGCATGCCTCCGGAGCGATGAGTGAGTAGTCTACCTTGGACTATGGGTCCATAGCAGTAGCTAGATGGTTGTCTTCTCCACCATGTGCTTCATGTTTAGATCTCATGAGCTGCCCTACATGATTGAGATCACCGTTATGTAATTCTACATGTTTGGTTTGTTGGGATCCGATGAATATTGGTGTTTATGATTGAGTTGCTGTACTGAATATTATCTTATGTTATCTCTATGTTGTTTATGATCTTGCATGCTCTCCGTTGTTAGTAGCTATCTTGGCCGAGTAGTTGCTAGTGACTCCAAGAGGGGGTATTTATGCTCGATAGTGGGTTCATGCCTCTATTTAACCTGGGGGAGTGAGAGAAACCTCTAAGGTTGTAGATGTGTTGTTGCTACTAGGGAGAAAACAACATTCATATGCTCAAGGGCATATGCTTTGTTTACATTACACACTTTGCTTAATGCAATTATCCGTTGTTCGCAACTTAATACTCATGGGGTGTTCCGACGATATCCCCGTAAGTGGATTATTAGTCATAGATGCAGTTGGATGGCGGTCTATGTATTTTGTTGTAATGCCCAGAGTAAATCTCATAGTGATCTTCTTGACATATCACGTTTATCTTTATTCTATCAATTGCCCAACTGTAATTTGTTTACCCAGCATGTGTTATTTATCTTATGGAGAGACACCACTAGTGAACTGTGGACCCCGGTCCTATTTCCATCATATTGCTATCACCTATTTACTTTACTCGCACTGTTTACTTTACTCGCATACTCTATTGTTTTCCACTCGATACGCTCATAACCTTTGTTTCAAGCAAACCGGTGAGATTGACAACCTCATCGCAAGTTGGGAACGAAGTACTTGGTTGTGTTGTGTGCAGGTTCCGCGTTGCAGCTAGCAAGCAAAGCTTGGACGAGGCGCCATATATAAGTTGTTCGAAGCTGTCGCAAACTAGCAAGCATCACCTTCAGTCGCTTGTCTCTCCTCTCTAAGAATGATTAAACCTTGGTTTCTTAACTGAGGGAAAACTAGCTGCTATACTCATCACACCTTCCTCTTGGGGTTCCCAACGGGCTGGTCATTCACCACGCATCAGTCCTCAACACCACGCTTCCATGGTGCACGTCATCACTAGGGCCACCGCCCTGTCATCCGCAAAAACCAGCCCACCTAACCTCAAGAGCTCTCTCCGCATGCGCTTGGCACTAGGGAGGCCCACCGCCACCACAGCGGCCAGTAGGGCAACGACTGCAAGGGGGCAGCCATGCGGTGGTGAGGGTGCCACTGCCCGGGTTACCTAGGTAGAGCGACAATGGAGCACTAAACATAGAATTTCACGTTCTTCATGAAAGCAAGGATAAGTATTGGGGATAGAGGTATCCCTAACCACTTGGTTGGTGGTAGCCACTTTTTTGTTTGGTTGGATAGGATAAGAGGTGGTTAGGGATAGCCATTTTCATGTTTGGTTAGTACAGGGAGTGGATGAGTCTGGTGGGCCCCGCACATGTTCTCCCTAATCTTATCTCTTCCTCGCCAGATATTTCCCCAATCGATTTAGATCGGAGACGAGCTGTGGAAGAGGGCGGTGAGTTGGCGAAGCGGCGGAGGTGAGCTCGTCAATTTGCAAGCCACCCAATCTCCCTCACCTCTCTCTCCCTGGCTCGCGAGCACCGTCGGCTCCTGCTATTCTAGTCCACACCAGCTCATCCCCGAGCGACCGCCACCCTGCTTCCTCCGCCCTTCCCCGCTCATGCTCCCCAAGCTCCGATCCCGCGCCTCCCTTTGGCCGCTCGATGCAGCCACATTCTCGACCACCCCGTGCTCACTGCGAGCGCGTCTGTCGCATTGACTTCGTTGGTAGAAACTGCCTTTTCTCCGCCAGCGTTCAACATCACCAGCAGGCACAACGCACACCTTGCGCCTGTTGTGAACCCTTGCTCCGTCTGACTCTAGCGTGCAGCCGAGTGTCTATGATCCTCCTCATCAGCCACCTCCATCCGCACTACTCCTTTCACGCACGAGAAAACTTTTCGAAAGAGGCATAGCCGGAAGTGGTTGCCCTCATATAGCACTCTTCGTGGGATATGCTCAACCACCATTTTGACCCAAAAGTGGCTACCCTTATCCATCACACCCTCTAAACCAAAACTCGATAGCCACTGAAAAATTGGATATCCATTGCATCTAGTGGATAGCCACTGAACCAAACAGCCCCTAAGGGAGGATCATGATCAAATTGTAACAAGGTTCAACTAGGGTGGAACTTGACAAGGATGTACTTGCATAGACAAAGGTATGATGTTATATAAACTTGATAACACCAGACTGAAGGAGAAAATATGTGATGGAAACCAGGGAAAACCACATTCAATTTTTTTAAAATATTATTGAAAAGTTATATTATATTTTGAGACGTGATGTTTCTAGTAGCATTTTAAATTTCAACTTCAAACTCAAACACCTTCTGGACATATGAAAAATATTCAATAATGAATAGTGAAAAAAGTATAACTTCACTACTCATGCAGAATTTGATTTCTTTCTTACCCCTCAAATGTATATAAGTTTGAACTTCAAATTTCACATGGTTTTAATATGTCATCTTTCCAATATATAGCATCTTTTCATAAATTTTAAATATTGTTTCCACAAAGTTCTCATTCTTATTTTGTGTCGACGGGATAGTTTCTCGTCCTGAAGTGTTGGATGCTCAAGTTGATTTAGCATTCTACGTTGTTATACTGAAATCTAATTTTTCTAACCACAACTAGCCATAGAGGGAGTATTATAAGCAGTGTCATGCACGACATGTTGGTAAAAGTTTGATGTGGCATGGCAAGAGATAGGTGATGATGGTATCACACTATAATATTGTATCATATAGCAAGTAAAACTAGAAAGAATAATGGTAATTACATCATGTGCATATATTTGTATTGCGATTATACAAAATATTAATATGATGAGACTATGATACTACAAGATAGACTAGATGGTTAGCTATATGATGCCTCTTTTTTTCCGTTGGTTGATTTATGTCTCAACGTTAGCGGATCCGTGATTGTAATATCTTAAATTTTTAAGACATCTTAATAAAAAAGGATGTGTGCATCGCTTGATGCAGAGGCCGGGGCTATGCTCCATTTTGAAAAAAAAAACAAGATATACTATGCATTATAAGTGTGGTATCACAAACTATTATCATATAAATGATATTAGTGTATAATACTTTTATTGTAAACAGTCCTATTTAGCCAAACAACTTTTGACTATCTCCACACCTATTTTCACAATATATAATCATATTGTAAGTTAGTTTTACACGTACGACCAACTTGGCAAACGCATGAACGGAAATTCTTGAGGTGCTGATGTGCTATTTCCCCATACAAAACAAGTGCATTCTGCTAGTCTTGCAAAACGTACGTTCCAATCTAATAGATATATACAAGGATACGTGCACCCGTTATATGTCCTAAATAAATTTTACCAAAGTTAAATATCTATATATTATTGTTCGATGGCTGTGTGCATCGATTGATGCAGAGGCCGGGGCTATGCTCCCCATTTCGGAAAAAAAAATTACTGTTCGATTAAAAAGAAAATTTAGAAAAACATCAAAGTGTGGATGAAACCATAAAAATCACTACCATGGGGTCTACTAACGAGAACATATCATTTTAAAGTAACGTAAACTGGAAAGCCAGAAAAAACTTAAGAAAATAAAGATAACATGACAGCAAGAATTCATCTATAGAACGAACTAGTAGAACCTTTTTCTCCGGAGATCATTATGCTAGTAAGCTGGGCCATTTGAATTAGTTGGAATGATTAAAACGTATCACTCGCAACTTTTAGTTTTTTCAAGAAAATGAAAAAAATTGTGTTCCTTTTCATTGCATAGAAGTAGTTAAGGGTATATAAGCCTCCTAGAAGGTCAATTACTGGTTTGATACAAAAGCTTAATGTACATCCCAGATTCCCATGTGGGTTGGCAGCACAACATAGAGGCTAGTAGCCCCTGAGCCAACATCATAGCTTCTTCTCGGGTCTTTTCACCTTGCAGTCAGGCAGAGGGCCGCTTCTTGTTGAACACGTAAACGGTGTGTTTGGTTTAATCCCGCATCTGTTGTTGGAGGAGATGTGAAACGACTTATAACGTTGAGGGTGTTTCCTCCTAGTAGGCTAGTCTTTCGGGTGAGAGGACCCAACGACTATTATAAGTCGGGTTGATCTCAGGTTGTGCTTGATTATTGGGCAGAGACGCTCGTGTAGCGGCCCAACAACTGTTACAGTTGGTACCAGAGCCTAGGTGCTCATGTGCAAATCTTGTGTGTACGCACGATGGTCTGTGATAGTTGGTGGGCTGGAACGTTGTGTTTAAAGAGCCTATCTGGTGACCGAAGTTGAGGGGAAGATTTGTTGGGTTTGCTCCCATGTTAGTTGTGAGAGGAAATGTATAGCGACTTATAAGGTTGATGGTGTCCCCTCCTAACAGGCTACTCTTTTAGGAGGAGAGGGCTCAAAACCTTGGTCTCCGATTGGGCTGATTGGTGGGCGCTCGTGTACCGAGAACAACAATTATTGTGTTTCCAAATCATACGTGATGTTAGGAGCATTGTCGAGGCGAGTCCTTTGTGGTTTGTCTTGCGGCCAGCCAACAGCAATTCAAGCTGGCGTCTTGGTCCGGAGGCCGACATGTCAGATCTGCCGAGAGAAGGGGTAGATTATGAGCAAGTGGTGCACATCGACTCTGGCTCCTGATCACAGGCCGCGGTGGGGCAATCCGTCGCCGATCCGCGTAACTTCGGCAGGTATGGACGAAGATCCTGCTAGTGTTGTTGCATGCGCTGCTGAGCTGATTGGCTGCTACCCGACTTCAAAACCTTGCCGGGATGTAAATTCATGACGGTTTAGCTGTCTTGGAGTTTAATCGAGGAGTATTACACGGGGGGTCTATGAATATATGCATGGGAAGAGCCTGGTAACCTATCTCGAGCATATCTCAATACGTTAAAATTATGTACATGTCCATGCATGTTTCCCTAACTAGATTCAGACCGCAATCTAATTCGCCAATCTGGGACCTCATCTATATCTTTGGTTGCCACAACGATCAAGCAAACACTAAGACAAATATGGAAAATATCCTAGCCTCTTAGGACTTAGGAGCACCTGTGAGGCAACGCTTGGGAGAGAACTGAAGGGGCTAGCAGTGATTAGTGGCTGATTTGGTCAGCTATTTTCAAGTCTAATTACAAAATTAGATACGTTTTCAAGAAAATCACAAAATTATTCATCTACTTTACCACCTATAGTAATCTAAACTATTACAATAACTCTTGGAAAAATGCTTCACTAACCTAAATCTGAAAAACCAACAAATCATGTCAAAGTTCTTAAGTAAGGAACAAATTCAACAAGTTTGGAGCCAATGCAAACACATATGAGCCTCCAATCACTAGCTTGAAGGCATACATAAATTACCTATGAAACGAGTGAGGGCTCCCTCGTGCGCGTCGCCTCCTCGATGGCGACCGGGGGAGAAACCCTAGCCACCAAACCGCCAACCCTCCTTCCTGCCATTTACTCTCCATCACCCCTAGAGGTGGCCGCGGGGAAAGCCCGCGCACCGCCGGTGAAGGGAACACGGAGCCCTGCCGTCTCTCACCCATGGTGGTTGGCTAGAGGGCAGCACATGGCAACACGAGAGTAGTGGCATGAGATCGTCCTCCTACGGATCAGCCTCCCGACGGCGCGACATTAGGGACAGCTGGTCTGGTAGGTTCAACAACTTGCGGCACGAGGATACCACGGCAGAGGCTCTAGACATGGAGGCGGCGACGTCTCCTCCTATAGTGATCGCTAGCCATGTGGAGGATCCTTTCTGCGACACCTTAGGGTAGTAGATCATGGGATCCCAAACCTAGTTTCTTCTCAGGAGGCGCGTGGTGGCCCGAGCTTTCTCTGTGTTGACAGCGCTAGATGTGGGAGAACCGCATCCGTCCGATAAATGGATAGGAAGCTATCGTGGTACTCCAGTAGATGGTGACAATCTAGCCGACTGCGGTTTCTGGAAGGCATCAATTATTGGTGAAAACCGTGTTGATCATGGCCAACATTGGAGGTGTATTTGTGTTATTACCTTGACAAAGGCCTTGTTGTTGTGATTCTCGTCTTCTTGCCCGGGCTGTTCCGGGGAAACCCCACATCAACGTTGTTCTCTCTCTTGTGGGTATTGTTTTTTTTTGGAGCAGATGCTCGCTAGAGGGGCTCTGAGGTGGAGTGGCATGGACTTTGCTGTGTTGACGGCGGTGGGACTCGGTGGCCTGGCGCCGTGGAGTACGTCTTGTTGGTGGAGCGTGCTGAGGTATGCACGCAAGGTGGAGGCGCCATTTGGCACCTGTGGTGGCATTGACGACAGGCCTGGCAAAGATCTATGCTTTGATATGCATCATCGGGATGGGTTTGCGGAAGATAGTGGAGGAGACTTCCGTAGTGTGCGCATGAGGCGCTCTCTCTAGGGTTACTTACTGATCTGACGATGCATGAGGCGTTCGATTTTGCCGATGAGCAGACAATGGTTGTGACCGGGGAACTAGCCCACGTGTCCCCCTATCGTCAAGCTAGTTGGCGGCGCCTTCCCACCTTATTTAGAAGCTTTGGTATGTATGTTTGTTGTAAGTATTTTACCATAAATTAAATAAAGGTTGTATTTATCACTTCGATGCAGAGGCCAGGGTACTTCCCCTTTTTGAAAAAATGACATAATTACAAATCTTGATAGAAATCACAAATTCTTCTTCTTTCTTTATTCTCATGGGGTTGTAATGTTCTTTTGCGCTCTCTCATTCTCACAATGACACCCTAGGCCAGCTAAGATCCACAGTTTACATTTTTTTGGAAATTATGGGCTTGGGTTGGCCTGCCAACAGATCTCCATTTGGATTAGCCAACACAGAATACATCCAATTTTTCTCTATAAATGGAATAACATCATAAATCATTCTTTAGAGCATTTTTACCAGATTACTGAAACATTATTAACCCCGAAAAGATGTTTCTAGCTAGTAGAGGAAGTGAGTGAGCTTAAGCTATAGTCTCAAGGTTAAAGCTACGTAGGCATATTCACATAGCAAATGGAGAAGAGCGCAATCTCGGAGGAAGAGATGGATGATCTCCACATTAGAGAAAGAAGAAAGAGGCAATTGTGCCTTTTTGAGAAAATAGTGATGGGACACTTGTCTAGCTAGAGCATTATTTTCCAAGATAGTCTATGTATGGATGCAAAGTACGTTTCTTGATACCACAACCTGAAAAATTGTAGATACAAAAACACCATTTAAAAATACATAGTGTTTTCTAGGGTTTGGAACTTTGGATGCGCTATTTAGCATAAATATTTTAATTTGTCATTGCATTGTTCTCGAGAAAATGAAAACAAAAATTGTATGCATGCTTGTTAAGATCCGGTGTACATTGTCAGCTAGCTATTTGTTAATACTAAAATAAATTAATTGTTAATATACGTATGTGTAGGTTCAATGGATGGTTTTCTTAGTATATATGATCTAGCTCATTTTTAGTAAATCCATCACATCTTTGGGTCCACGTGAAGTACAAATATATGCTCTACTATTTATAGAACTATGGTATTTTCTTATCCAAACAATAAGTATTTCTTAACTACAATTTATTTCCAAAACAGTGGTATTCTAAGAAAACTTTCAAATCAGGTCTTAGCATTTTTTTACTTTCAAATCAAGGTTTGTTCCTAAGTATCCAAACGTGATATTTCTTCTGTTTCAACTTTCAACGACCTTCAAATGTTGTTTTTCCATAGTATAAACATATGACGATGTAACTTTAGACAATCAAATAGTTCTAGTTCGTTCGAATTCAGAAAAAATATGCATGTCATTAACACGAGAAGTTCAGGAACAAAGCGCATGAAACCCCACTTGGTGTTGACTTCGCCTGGGAGATTGGGACGAGTATACTCACATATGCTTTTTTGCGAATATATATTCACATATGCTTTTTTTGCGAATATATATTCACATATGCTTTTTTGTGAATATATATTCACATATGCTGTTAGGGCTTGGGAATTTAAAAGGCCTATCAATATAAATAATTCTAATATACTAAAGTTATTTCACCTTGTTGATTAAAAAAAAGACATGCTCTAGGTTCTACAGCGTAAATAGATAGGCCTTTCACAATGCATAGTTACTTAGCACGTTTTCATAGGAGAAGTAAAACTTAAGAAAAAACTACTGCAATACATTGTCTCTTACGGGTTGTATCCTAATTTAATGGTTTTGGTCTCATGTATGCATAGGATTGTTCTCGCAATTTTTTTGCCCATGAACGTGTGCAAGAGTTATATCTTAGCTAAGATACCACACCTCTCTCTTTTATTATTAACTATGGTGCCACACCATCATTTTTCCTGTGATACCGTGCTAAAAAACTTGCAGTGAGAAAGGCCTGAAACCACCCAACCAAGACGAATGATAACACTCATCATTCAAGGAGATTTAGAAAAAGACAAGATAAAATAAGAATCATACAAAAAACTAAATTCAGAACATTCTTGACTTATAGTAGTGACATTACTTTCAAAAAAAATCCAATAAATATTTTTCTATAGTTAGAGCAAATTCTACCATGTATTGTGTTATTGCTAGTTATATATATATAGCCCATTGAATTACATATAAAGCTGCCACCACTCTACGCCAAATATTGTAGCGAGATTCCCAATCTGAATCTAATTCAACTTGTCACTGGAAAATTATGATGCTAGTTAAATATTGTATGACGAGCTAGGTTATATTCTTGAATCTACTTCAGTCCAAAGATTTCTTTTGTGATGTCTCGACACTCGAGAGTAGTCTTCAATACCCATAGTTTTCTTTTCAGATGTCTCGAGAGTAATTCATGTAGTTTTTTGTGATTTTTGGGTACGTTACCTCCCCAAACGTGCCCAAATTTGAGGATGGCCTGGTCTGACACGAGGCGGGAGCCCTGGAGAGGCAACGAGCGAGGCGACACGCGGCGCGGGAGTCCTCGGGGAGGCTGCCATGGCGCCGCTACTGTGGAGCGGGTGCGGTCGAGCGCCTCCACCCGTACTGTTTGGCCGACCGTGGTCTTCCCCGTCTCGGAGAAGGTCCGTAGGGCAAGCTCGATTTCTTCCACCCATCCTCCTTTTGAGCTCCCAGATTTGGTCCTGGCGGCGCAGTGGTCCGGTGATGGGGGACCGCCCTCCGCGGCGTTTGGAGGTGATTCAGGAGGAAGAGGAGGAGGTGTTGCTGGGCGAAGTGGCAGCTGTGGTCCGGGAGACCAATTGGTTCATTCGGCAGCAGGAAGAGCTCAGGTGGAGGAGGAGAGAGGCGAATTCGGGCTTGGTGGTGATGGCATTGGTGACTCCGGCAGAGCGCGATCCCATCAATCCCCCGCCCGGAGGGGGTAGGCTGGTTCGAGTTCAGCGGCGTTTCGATCCAGAGCAGTGGATTCCAGATATGCCGGTAAGCGATGTGGCGGCAGCGGCGACTCTTACGGTGCCGAGTCAGGGCCATCGCCCGGGAGAAGCGAGGCCAGCAGTCGATCTACTCGACCTTGGAGAGGCGGCGGAGGCCCTCGATCCCCTGCCGTTACTCCGATCGAGGCCAGGCACCAGCGACGTTGCTCGATCGATTTGGAGTTGGGGCTGTCGAAGGTAACTCTGGGTGACGCTTTGGCTTGCGCGAGGGATTTGCGCGCTCCTGTGCAGCCAATCCAATTGCCCAGGTCTGAGTGGATGAAGTGGCTCCTCTTCGGCGGTCCAGAACTGAGTGCGAGCTCGGTGTCTATGGAGGCAGAGGAGAAGTCTGCACCTGATGGAGGGCGGCAGGGGGGACAGTTCAGTGTTTCTAAATTTTTCCTCCGCTGACAGTTGTGTCTGATGCTGGGCTGCAGTTGGAGGCCTGCCAGAAGCCTGTGGAGGGGATTTGTCTTGCTGATCTTTATGCCTACTCGCACAAGGCCTCTGGTAGCAGCTGGGTGTGGATTTGGAAAGGAGATGTGCTCGACGACTCGTTAGGGTTTCGGGCAACTCAAGAGGAGATTAGGAGATTTGGTAGCAAAGCAAGGATAATCTACAAGTGTGAGAGCAGGAAAGTTGATTCCAAGTCTTTCCTGCAAGTAGCTAGGATGGAGAACTCCAGGCAAGGGGCTGAGGGTGGAATGGGGGCTCGGATTTAGGGTGGCGGTGGCAGCGGCGGAAGAAACTTTGGCTAAAACAACAACTACATGGGGTGTGGCTTTGGTGGCGGCGGTTACAGAGGAAGAGGGGGCTACAACAATGGCGGAGGAGGGAGAATTACTGATTTGACGGAAGCAGAGCTGAGGGCCAGATTGGAGAAGATTCAGATGCAGAAGGAGCAAGAGGAGCGCAAATTGGCGGCTGCAGCTAAGGAAAAGCAGGTTGGTGAGTCTTCTTCTTCTGCTGGAGTTGGGGATGGTGCTGGGAAGGGAAGAGAGTTGATCAACAAAGGAGAGTGTTTCACCTGTGGAAAATCTGGGCATGTCGAAGCAGCCTGTCCTTCCAAGTTGGAGCAGTTGGGTCTTCATCTGTGTGCTTATGGCATCCCGGGGCAGATGTTTCATAACATACATATTGTGTTGGATGAGGGGGAAAAAGTGCAGGAGCAAGTTTATTGGGTGATGACGATCTTGGAAGGTGAAGCTACTGAAGACAAGGTGGCTAAAGAAATGTGTGCGCTGTGGGAATCTGAAGCTATATGGACAGTGAAAGAGTTAGAGCCTGGGTCTTTCTTGGTTGTTTTTCCTAACAAGGAATCAAGGAAAAGTCTCACTCGTTTCAAGAAAGGGTTTTACTTTGTCACTGAAGAAATCAAAGCCATTGTGGTGGACTCCCAACAGGATGCAGATGCTTTTCAAACTTTGCAAGAGGTTTGGGTTAGGGCTTTTGGAATTCCTCAGTGGGCAAAGAAGGAGAGAGTGGCTCGACAATTGGCTTTTCTGGTTGGGGACCCTTTGTTTGTGGACAAATCTTCTCTTCTGAAGCCATATTGGGTGAGAATCAGAGTGGCGTGCTATGATCCGAGGATGATAGGTGGCTCAAATAATGTCCTCATCAATGGGCAAGGATACAGGATCAGGTGGGAAGTGGAAGGAGACTTTGGTGCCGGGGTTGTGCCTCCTGAGCCTCCCATGGGATCAAAGTCGAGAGGTGATAGCAACAATCAGGAGGGCAAAAGCAAAAGTGGGGATTTCAGTGATGAAGGAAAAGATCTGGAGGATGAAGGTACTGAGGAGCTGGGAGGTGCTGATGGTGGAGCTAGAGATGATCTGGAGGAAGAATTGGAAGGTGATGACGGAGAGGATCTAGATCTTAGCTCACAGGAGATGCCTATTTATGGGGTTATAGGCAAATCTGGTGTGGTGCTTGCACAAACTGGGATGACTGAGGAAAAAGCTTGGCCTGTGATAACCAAGTCAGTTATGGATCACTATGTAGTAACTTTGCCTGATGAGGATGGTACAGAGGTAAACCCAGGGGATGCAACTCAGCAAGTAACTGATGAGGAAAAAGAGTGGACATTGGTGGAGTGCAGGAGTGCTGGCAAGAGGGAGGCTAAAAGGAAACTACCTGCTGTGGCTACCAGAACCAGCAAGAGGGTGCAGAGAGATGGGGTGCATGTCCAGAAGAAACCTGAGGCCAGGGCTCTCCTGAAGAATGACTTATCAGGTAATTCTTTCTCTGTCTTGCACTTAGTGCCTAGAGAAAAACTGTCCAGCATTGCTGCTTCTGCAAAAATTGTGCTGGGAGTAGATCTAGACTCCATTGATAACAGAATTGAGTCTTTCCTGGCTAAAGAACAAGCTGAGGCGATTTTGGCCTTGAATAGAGAGAAAGTGAGGGAGGAAAGAGAAAAAAGGAGAGGTGAGGTAATTGAGCCTGAACTCATTGGGTTGGCCAATTTTGCAAACTTAAATCTAGGAATGGGAGAAGATGTGGTGAATGATGATCAGGATAATGACAGTATCCTAGCATCTCCTCTTGCTGATTTTGAGAATCAAGTAAGAAAAGAGATGAGAAAGAAGCATATAGGGAAAGCTAACTCTAGTAATGCTGGGGAGAAAGTCCCAGTAAAAAGAGGTCGGGGGAGGCCTAGAAAAAATCCAATTTAAAATGGCTTGCCTTTTTAATAATATTAGGGGTTTCATGGCGCTTGGGAGGACAGGTCAAATTGCTAATATGATTAGAGACCATAGGGTTGATTTGATTTGTCTCCAAGAAACTATGAAATCTGAGTTTTCTCCTACTGACCTCAGAAAATTGGGGTGTAGGGATGATTTTCAGTGGCACTGGGTCCCTTCAAGAGGGCACTCTGGTGGGCTGTTAATGGGTGCAAAAATAGATAGTTTTGAGGTAGTAAGTGTAGACCAAGGCACATATTTTAATAGCATGGTGGTGATGCAGAAAACCACACAGCACAGGTGGGAAATAGTTAATGTGTATGGGCCTGCCCAGCATGAGTTCTCTCAGGATTTTTTATTGGAACTTTCTGAGAAGCTGCTGCGTTGCCCTGATCCGGTAATTGTGGGAGGGGATTTTCATCTTATTAGGAATTCGGCTGAGAAATCCTCTGGTAATGGAAATACAGCTCTAATGGCGTTGTTTAATGATTTTATTTTTGACATGGGTTTGAAAGAACTGTTTAGGATGGGCCCCAGGTATACTTGGACAAATAAACAGACAGATCCAGTCATGGCTGTGTTGGATAGAGTGTTAATTTCTGCTAATTGGGATATGATGTATCCTTTGGCAGTGGTGCAAACACTGTTGAGAGCTGGTTCTGACCATACTCCTCTGCTAGTGTTGATTGCGCCTAGGATTCCTGATAACCCTAGAAAATTTAGAATGGAACCGGCCTAGTTTCAGATTCCTGAGTTTAAGAATGAGGTTTTGAATCATTGGCCCAATAGAACTAATCCTAACATTCTGTCTTGCTGGCAGAAACAATGTCAGGATTTGAGGAGGTTTTTAAAAGGGTGGGGGCCAATTTAAAAGGACAATTTAGAAGGGAAAGAGAGGTGTATAATGGTATTATGGTTAGATTAGATTCTAGAAATGAGATGGTGGGCTTGAGTGATTTGGAATGGAGGGAAAGATACAAGGCTGAAAAGGAACTTATGAGACTTTTTCGGCTGAGGAAGCTTACTGGAGGCAGAGAGGCGGTGAGAAGTGGATTTTGGAAGGGCATGCAAATACTTCTTATTTCCATAGTATTGCTAATGGGAGGAGAAGGAAGAAAATGATTTTGTCCATTGAAGATGGAGAAAATGTTTTAACTGAGGAAGGAGAGATTAGAGAACATATTCTAAGATTTTATAAAGATCTCTTTGGGAGTGTTCCAGATCCAGAAATTCATCTGGATCTTGATATGTGGGAAGGGGTTAGAAGAGTTTCGAGTGAGGACAATGCTATGCTTTTGCAGCCATTTTCAGAACAGGAAATTGAAGATACCATTAGAAAGTTGAAATCGAATACAACACCTGGACCTGATGGGTTTAGTGTGGCTTTTTTATAAGTGTTTTTTAGATAAAGTAAAACCACTTATAAAAGAAATGATGGATGATCTTGCAGAGGGGAGATTGGATCTGAGCAAGATTAATTATGGGGTGATTGTGTTACTCCCAAAAGTCTTGGATGCAAACTCTATTAAGCAGTATAGGCCTATCTGTTTGATTAATGTGATATTTAAGATACTCACTAAACTCAAGACCAGGAGGCTGTCAAAAATTGCTTCTAAATACATAGCAATTAATCAAACTGCTTTCATTCCTGATAGAAATATTCATGATGGAGTTGTAGCTCTGCATGAAATTTTGCATGACTTGAAGGCAAATAAAAAACAGGGTATTGTGATTAAATTGGATTTTGAAAAAGCTTATGATAAAATTCATTGGAAATTCCTGTTCGAAGTGTTACAGAGGAAAGGCTTTAGTGAAGCCTGGATTCTCCAGATTCAACAAGTGGTTCAGTATGGGAGGGTGTGTATAAATATTAATGGGGAGAATACTAGTTTTTTTAGAACTTATAAAGGGCTCAGGCAGGGTGATCCACTGTCACCCCTTCTCTTTAATTTTGTGGGGGATGCGTTGTCAGAAATGTTAAATCTGGCCAGGAGAGATGGGCACGTTAAGGGCCTAGCTTATCACTTGATTGAGGGTGGGATCTCTCATTTGCAGTACGCAGATGACACGGTCTTGCTGTTGGACTATGATGAAGACAGTTTTATGGCTGTTAAGTTTATTCTTTATTGCTTTGAGGCTATGTCAGGCTTGAAAATCAATTATCAGAAAAGTGAGGTGTTTGGGGTGGGTCTAACCCCGGAGCAGATGAGAAGGGTTGCAAATATTTTTAATTGCAATGTGGGAAAATTCCCCATGACCTATTTGGGGTTGCCTATAAGCATGGATAGAATTTTGGCAAAAGATTTAGCTTTTGTCCCCAGAAGGTTGATAAGAAATTGGGTAGTGGTTTCAATGCTCTGGCCTCTTCAGGGGGGAGAGCAGTGCTAATCAACTCATGCTTAGATAGTATAGCTAACTATGCAATGGGTTTCTATCTTTTTGATGAAGGAAATCACCATAAGATGGACATGTCTAGGGCTAGGTTTTTTTGGGAAGGTGTGGGTGATAAAAGAAAGTATCACATGGTAAAATGGGAGGTGTTGTGTAAACCAAAGGAGTTTGGTGGTATGGGATTCTCAGATACTAGGATTAGGAATATTTGTCTGTTAAGCAGATGGATATTTCGATTGGAAAATGATTCTCAAGATTTGAGTTGTCAAATTCTGAGGAAGAAATACATGGGTGATAAAGGTTTTTTCTTATCTGAGTGTAAAGGCTCGCAGTTTTGGACAAGCTTGCATAACATAAAAAAGTGGTTTAAGATGGCGACATCATATGAAATTGGTGATGGCAGGAAAACGTTATTTTGGCATGATGTGTGGTGGGGGAATTGTCCCTTTAAAATTATGTTCCCAGCTCTTTTTGAGTGCTGTGAGCAGATGGATATTTCTGTTAACGAAGCATTACGTGGTGGTGAGGTGAATTTATCTTTCTGTAGGTCTTTTGGACCTATGGAGGTAGTGCAATGGGAGGAGTTGGGGGAGACTCTTGGTCAGGTGAATTTAGATGCTGTGAGAGATAAGGTGTGCTGGGAACTGGAGAGAAGTAAGAAATTCTCGACTCGTTCATTGTACAGATTCATTCTAGACCCAGGTGTCAAGGATCTACGTGCGATGGAGATTTGGAAGTGTAGGATCCCTCTGAAGCAGAAAAACTTTTTGTGGCTGTGCTTTAGAGGTAGGATCCAGTCAGCTCGGGAGCTAGCTGAAAGGGGTTGGCCAGGATCGCCTCTGTGTGAGACCTGTGCAGTGGTGGAGGATACTATATCCTGTTTAATTGTCCAGTTGCTAGATACATTTGGTGTATTATTAGGGACATGTTTGAGAAAGCTTACATCCCTAGATCGTGTGAGGAATTTGTCGATTTATTCCTTACTTGTAGTGGGGCTAAATCAAACAAATTAATGATGTTTTGGTTTGCTGCTGTTTCTTGGGTTCTCTGGATCACAAGAAACGAGCGTGTCTTCCAGCATAAAGTGTTGGCTAACCCGGTTCATCCTTTATACAGAGCTCTCTCGCTGATGCTACAATGGAGGGTTCTGGCGAAAATGAAGGCGCTGCAGAGCACAGATGCCGTGATTGCGAAGTTCGACGAGAAGCTGAAAAGTTTGGCGGCTACTCTGGGTGGTAGGGTTGGCGTAGGTTAATGTTGCTGTAGTTTAGGAGCTCGTTTTGTGAGTTTAGGGGAGAGTTTGGTCTCTCGGGTAACCTGTTTCCTTGTTAGGGTCCTGGTCGCTGTTTTTCCATCTTTGTTGTCCTAGCTGGGTGATTGGTGTTCCCTTGTAAAACTTGTTCTGAGACTTGTGTGTGCTTTCAATATAAGCAGGGTCTGGATGCCTTTCCTCTAAAAAAACGTGCCCAAATCTTGTAATTTTTTTCTTGCGTTTTTTAATGAGTGTTACGTGGTTAATCCTGAAACAGTAATTTTTTATTTCATTTAACGGAACAAAATAAATCCCAGCAAACATTTTCTCGCGTGAATGCACTGTGCGTCCATCAGTTCAGCCACTTTAGGCAGATGGGTATTACTATAAGATAAACACACTGCTATCGTACTCAGAGCACAAGAGTATATTGCATGCAAGCTAGCTGGATTGCTCTTGTTAGTTGACATGACGTGCGAAAAGAAAGTTCACATGACATCTCTGACGCTTCGGCGGTCAGAGCACGCACCACCGAGTAGTTCTACACGGGACTCAATGAAGATAAATGAACTTCCGGGATTGAGCTGCTGCAGTACTTCAATAGAACAGTAACTAATAGAACAGTAGAATGGATCATAGATCGCTCACCACATCAACACATCCTAGACTAATGTAAAAGCTCTAGAGCATCGCTGTGCAAATTAACCCTTGTGCACGTGTACATATTTCTCATTTTGGACGAGTCGTAGAGAAGAGACCATGAATCTGATAGGAATATAAATATACATGGGATGACAAAGAGATCTTGCATACAGCAAGGGTCAGTAAAACAGATTTACAAAAGATGGTTCTTTGTTGTTGCCCGTTATGGCTTAGCTGGAGGCATCCGAGAAATAATAGTGAAGTGTACATGTGCAGATTTTCCAAAGCTGTAACAATCAAGCCAACTACTAGATTCTTTATTTCTTTGAACAAATAGCCCTAGTCTCGTCATTTCTCTTGCAGAATAAAGGAGGGTCTTTTCTTAGAAAAGTTAAAGGAGGGCCTTTTATCATGTTTCTTTGTTGATTGAAGGCAATAAATGAGGTTTATTTGGCAAGATCTTGATCACCGTGGCGAAAAAATTACTCCCTCTGTTTAGAAATATAAGATGTTTTAGCTTTGTAAAGTGAATGTATCTAGACATCTTTTAGTGTATAGGTTCGCTCGAATCTATACACTAAAAGATGTCTAGATACACTAACTTCACAAAGCTAAAACATCTTATATTTCTAAACGGAGGGAGTAGACCAAAAAGGACGGGAAACCGATGGACATATTTGGACGAAACCAAGCAAAGACTAGATAGATAGATACTGTTGAAATATTGGGCCTTTTCATATGAGCCCATAATAGATTTCAGAAATTCCTAAAAATCTCAAAGCCCATATGTGTGAGCCCATTTGGAATGCAGCCCAAGTTTTTGGCTGCACAAAGGCAAGGGGTGGGAGCTAAGTTTAGTCCCACATGGAAAGTTGGGAGAGATGTAGACCAACATATAAGGTGGGGTGATGCACCACTTGGTAAGTGAGTGAGAAGAGAAGTGCCACACGCGCGCTCCTCCTCCTCCTCCTCCTCGCTCACTCGTCTCGTCTCGACACGACGCGCGCGCGCCGCGGTTTGCGGAATTGAGCCTCGGAGCCGAGCTTATCTTTTTGCTGCACAGGAAAAACCGAGTGGATCATGGGCTGCTGTAACCGACTCGGGCGTGCGACGTGGGCGTGGCCCACGTTGCCTAGGGTTTCTCCGCTGCGCCGCCTATATAAACTCTTGCCCGGCTACCGCCGCACACACCTGAAACTGATCTAGGGTTTTGCCACCTCTCGCTGCTTGCGCCGCCTCCGTAGTCTACTCCATCCCGAGCGCCGGCGTGCACCGGCGAACGGGAGAGCAGGTCTCCGGAACCACTCGCCTTTGCGATCCTGTATGGGAGAGGGCGAATTAGGTTTTTGGGAAGCGCTCTGCGCGACTGCTCAAGCTCTTCATCATGGGTCGTCTTCCATCCAAGTCGGGCGGTGCAGCCTACCGCCGTCTTCATCGCCGTCTGCATCGACCGGTCTTCTCCAACGTTGTCATCAACAACGTTACTGCAACGACTACATCTGCAAACGAGCGGTACGTGCGGTCTACTGCAGTTTATCTGTTCATCATGTTCTGCGAGTACATGTTTCGCTGCTACTTGTTTCCGTTCATCTTGTTGTTTAGTATATCTAGTATGTTTGAGTTACATGTGGTAGTAGCTGCTGTTGTCATGCTTAATATTCTAGAATTAATTATGGAAATTGTGTCTAATTATCCAACAATCCAAAAACCTAATTGTAGGCAATTTCCTGAATTATCAATGGCTGGTTTTACCGATGCACTGATGCCGGATAAATTTACCGGTGTGCACTTCAAGAGGTGGCAGTACAAAGCTGAGCTTTGGCTGACCACGATGAAAGTGTTCCAGATTAGTAAAGGCAAACCTGAAGGAACTATATCTGAGGATGATCAGAAAAAGTTCGAGGAAGCCAATACTATCTTTGTGGGATGCATTCTGAGCATTCTTGCTGACCGTCTGTGTGATGTGTTTATGCACATAAAAGATGGGAAGGAGCTCTGGGATGCACTGGACGCCAAGTTTGGTGCTGCAGATGCTGGCAGTGAACTGTACATCATGGAGAGCTTTCATGATTTTAAGATGACTAAGGACCTTCCTGTGGTTCAACAAGCTCATGAGATACAGTGCATTGCCAAAGAGCTCGAACTCCTTAAGTGTGCCTTACCTGACAAGTTTGTGGCGGGTTGCATTATTGCTAAGTTGCCCCCTTCATGGAGGAACTTCGCCACAGCTCTCAACACAAGAGACAGGAGATATCAGTTGAAAATCTGATAGCGTCCCTTGATGTTGAGGAGAAGGCTCGTGCTAAGGACACTACTAAGAAAGGAGAGGGTCATGCTACTGCTAACTTTGTGCAGCAGAAAGGCAAATCCTCAAGCAAGAATAAAGGGAACTTCAAGCCCTCTTTCAACAAGCCTGTAAAGACTACAACCTTCAAGAAGAAGAAGCCGAATAGGGACAGGAGTGATCTGACTTGTTTCACTTGTGGAGAGCCCGGCCACTTTTCCAAGGACTGCCCAGAACGCGCAGACCGCAGAGGGAAAAGGGCCAAGAATGTCAACGTCGTGACTGCTAGCAATACTGATGGGTATGGTAATCTATTTACTGTTCTTTCGGTATTTCAATCTCCCTCTTGGTGGATTGATACGGGTGCTAACGTTCATGTGTGTGCTGACATCTCTATGTTCACTTCTTATCAGGCCGCACGGGATTCCTCCGTCCTAATGGGCAATGGGTCACATGCCTCTGTTTGTGGTGTTGGCACGGTAGATCTGAAGTTCACTTCGGGGAAGATCGTGCAGCTGAGGAACGTGCAGCATGTCCCTTCTATGAACAAGAATCTTGTTAGCGGTTCCCTTCTCTGCAGAGATGGGTTTAAGGTTGTTTTAGAGTCGAATAAGGTAGTCATTTCCAAGCATGGACAATTTATTGGAAAAGGCTATGAGTGCGGAGGCTTGTTCTGCTTTTCACTTTCAGATTTCTGTAATAAATCCGTGAACCATATTTGTGGCGGTGTTAATGATGATACCAGTGTTTGGCATTCTCGTTTATGTCACATTAATTTTGGTTTGATGTCTCGGTTATCCAGCATGAGTTTAATTCCGAAATTCACTATTGCCAAAGGTTCTAAGTGCCATAGTTGTGTGCAATCGAAGCAACCTCGTAACCCTCATACGGCGGCCGAGGAGAGAAACTTGGCACCTCTAGAACTCATACATTCTGATCTATGCGAGATGAATGGTGTGTTGACAAAAGGTGAAAAGAGATATTTCATGACATTGATTGATGATGCGACTAGATTTTGCTATGTTTACTTGTTGCGAACTAAAGATGAAGCTTTAGACTACTTTAAAATTTATAAGGCTGAAGTTGAAAATCAACTAGAGAGAAAGATCAAGCGTCTTAGGTCGGATCGTGGTGGAGAGTATTTTCCTAAAATCTTTGACGAATTCTGTGAGGAACATGGTATTATTCATGAGAGGACGCCTCCCTACTCGCCCCAATCTAATGGGGTGGCCGAGAGGAAAAACCGCACTCTGTCTGACTTGGTGAATTCCATGCTCGACACTGCTGGTTTATCAAAGGCATGGTGGGGGGAGGCTTTGTTGACTGCATGTCATGTCCTGAATAGAGTTCCTAACAAGAATAAAGAGAAAACCCCTTATGAGGAGTGGGTTGGGAGAAAGCCATCACTTTCGTATTTGCGCACTTGGGGATGCTTGGCGAAGGTCAACATTCCCATCCCAAAGAAACGCAAACTCGGACCAAAGACTGTGGATTGCATCTTTCTAGGTTATGCTCAGCGAAGCATTGGCTATAGATTTTTAGTAGTTAAATCCGAGGTACCTGATATGCATGTTGACACTATAATGGAATCTCGTGATGCAACATTTTTTGAGAATATGTTTCCTATGAAAGATATGCATAGCACTGCTAGATTTTCTTCGGAGATAATTCCTGAATCTAGTGCATCTGATGATTATTTTGAGCAACCACATGAGAACGTTTTTGAGAACGTTCATGAGAAGGATGACAATGAAGCTCCTACAAGGAGCAAGAGACGGAGGACTGCAAAGTCCTTCGGTGATGATTTCATTGTGTACCTTGTGGATGATACTCCCAAGTCCATTGCTGAGGCATATGCATCACCAGATGCAGATGATTGGAAAGAAGCTGTCCAAAATGAGATGGACTCGATTCTTTCTAATGGAACATGGGAATTGTCAGAGCGCCCCATGGCTGTAAGCCTGTGGGCTGCAAGTGGGTGTTCAAGAAGAAGCTAAGGCCTGATGGTACTATTGAGAAGTACAAGGCAAGACTTGTAGCGAAAGGCTACACACAGAGAGAAGGCGAAGACTACTTTGACACCTATTCACCTGTCGCAAGACTAACCACCATTCGAGTATTACTTTCCATGGCTGCCTCTTATGGTCTTATCGTTCATCAAATGGACGTAAAGACAGCTTTCCTTAATGGAGAGTTGGAAGAGGAAATCTATATGGATCAGCCTGATGGATTTGTGGTAAAAGGTGAAGAGACAAAGGTGTGCAAGTTGCTAAAATCTTTATATGGCCTGAAACAAGCACCTAAGCAATGGCATGAGAAGTTTGACAGAACTTTAACTTCTGTTGGCTTTGTCGTTAATGAGGCTGACAAGTGCGTCTACTATCGCCATGGTGGGGGCGAAGGTGTTATATTGTGTTTGTACGTTGATGATATTCTCATCTTTGGTACAAACATGAAAGTAATACATGAGGTCAAGTCTTTCTTGTCAAAGTGCTTTGATATGAAAGATCTGGGAGAAGCTGATGTTATCCTGAACATCAAGCTGAATAAGAACGAGAGTGGGATTACTTTATCGCAATCCCACTATGTTGAGAAGATCTTGAGCCGGTTTGGCTTTATTGATGGCAAGTCTTCTCCAACACCTTATGATCCCAGTGTGATATTACGTAAGAACAAGAACGAACCAACAGATCAACTGAGATATTCTCAGATCGTTGGTTCACTCATGTACTTAGCGAGCGTGACAAGACCTGACATCTCTTTTGCTGTGAGCAAGTTGAGTAGGTTCATGTCAAACCCGGGTATTGATCATTGGCATGCACTTGAAAGGGTCATGCGCTATCTATGTGGTACAATGAGTTACGGGATTCACTATTCAGGGCACCCTGCTGTGCTTGAAGGATATAGTGACGCAAATTAAATCTCTGATGTAGATGATATCAAAGCCACTAGTGGGTATGTGTTTACCTTTGGAGGTGGCGCCGTATCATGGAGATCATGTAGACAAACCATATTGACGAGGTCAACTATGGAAGCAGAACTTACTGCTTTAGACACAGCCACTGTAGAGTCAGAATGGCTGCGTGAGCTGTTGATGGACTTGCCGGTGGTTGAAAAACCTGTGCCGGCCATCCTCTTGAATTGTGACAATCAAACAGTTATTGTCAAAGTGAACAATTCTAAGGATAACGCGAAGTCATCAAGACACGTTAAAAGACGTTTGAAGTCTGTCAGGAAATTGCGAAACTCCGGAGTAATAACTGTTACGTATATTCAAACAGATAAAAACCTGGCAGATCCCTTTACAAAGGGACTATCACGTAATGTGATAGACAGTGCATCGAGGGAGATGGGTTTGAGACCCATAGACGTTATGCCATAGTGGTAACCCAACCTTTGTGATCGGAGATCCCGTGAATTAGGACCTGGGAAAACAAGCTAGTGGTTTAACTGAGGAGAGTATTTTGTAACCCTCTCTATGTGAAGATGCAAAACTCTCAAAATCTGTAAGGCAGGTTGGTAACATGCCTTAATGTGTTTTTGTTGGCTATGATTAGCAAAGATGTTGTCCTACAGAGCATTCTTGAAAGAACACACCTATATGAGTCCGACTGTTAAACGTCGCAGTCTATGAGATTTGGGTGATCTCTAGTAAACTCATGAAGAGACCATGGAGTACGACGCATATGCTCCAACCCGTGGGGTAGGCTACTGGCAGCCATGTACTGGTTATGACTTTGAGTAAAATCTTGACGCACAAAACTTGCAATTCAAAGCGTAGTCCATTGTTCAAATTGCTGATAGACGTAGCTTAAGGTTCTAGGCGGAAGTTCAACTTAACAGTCTCTGTTGAAACACTGGTATATAAACAAGTAGTGAGGTTTGACAAATCTCTAAATGGGCATTTGAGATCTGGTGGAGGATTGTTAAAATATTGGGCCTTTTCATATGAGCCCATAATAGATTTCAGAAATTCCTAGAAATCTCAAAGCCCATATGTGTGAGCCCATTTGGAATGCAGCCCAAGTTTTTGGCTGCACAAAGGCAAGGGGTGGGAGCTAAGTTTAGTCCCATATGGAAAGTTGGGAGAGATGTAGACCAACATATAAGGTGGGGTGTTGCACCACTTGGTAAGTGAGTGAGAAGAGAAGTGCCACACGCGCGCTCCTCCTCCTCCTCCTCGCTCGCTCGTCTCGACTCGACTCGACACGACGCGCGCGCGCGCCGCGGTTTGCGGAATTGAGCCTCGGAGCCGAGCTTATCTTTTTGCTGCACAGGAAAAACCGGGCGTTTGACCGAGTCCTTGACGGACGCGTCACAGCTAGCCGGTTCGGGTCGCTCCTGGATCATGGGTTGCTGTAACCGACTCGGGCGTGCGACGTGGGCGTGGCCCACGTTGCCTAGGGTTAGTCTACTCCATCCCGAGCGCCGGCGTGCACCGGCGAACGGGAGAGCAGGTCTCCGGAACCACTCGCCTTTGCGATCATGTACGGGAGAGGGCGAATTAGGTTTTTGGGAAGCGCTCTGCGTGACTGCTCAAGCTCTTCATCACGGGTCGTCTTCCATCCAAGTCGGGCGGTGCAGCCTACCGCCGTCTTCATCGCCGTCTGCATCGACCGGTCTTCTCCAACGTTGTCATCAACAACGTTACTGCAACGACTACATCTGCAAACGAGCGGTACGTGCGGTCTACTGCAGTTTATCTGTTCATCATGTTCTGCGAGTATATGTTTCGCTGCTACTTGTTTCCGTTCATCTTGTTGTTTAGTACATCTAGTATGTTCGAGTTACATGTGGTAGAAATTGTGTCTAATTATCCAACAGATACTCCCCTCCGTTTTAAAATATAAGATGTTTTAGCTTTATGAAGCAAGTGTATTTAGACATCTTTTAGTGCGTAGATTCATTTGAATATACACACTAAAGCATGTCTAGATACATTTGCTTCACAAGTCTAAAACATCTTATATTTTGAAACGGAGGGAGTACTAGATAGATAGATAGAGAGAGAGGAGGGAGAAAGATGCTCTCGGAACCCAACCCAAAATCGATTGAGAGAATTCCTTATTTGACACTGTCTTAAAATTGGCTTCCCTATTTGACCCTGTTAAATTTTTTCTTCCTAATTTGACACCTAAAGTTCATTTTCTTCCTAAAATGACACTTTAGTTCATTTTCAGCACAAACGGTGTTAAATAGTGATGTGAAAAGACTCTTATGCCCTTACGTGGGACCCACTTATTTTTTTTCCCAATCCCCTCCTCTTATCTTCTTCCTTCCTCCCTGTGTCTCCATAGCCGCCAGAGGCTGCGCCCTCCCGCCGACGGCCGCCTCGCCGGCCCCTGCGCGCCACGCCCGCCTCCGCGCCGGCCACCAGAGGCCGCGCACGTCCGCCCGCCGCGTCGGCCACCAGAGGCCGCGCACGCCCGCCCGCTGCGCCGGCCACCAGAGGCCGCGCACGCCCGCCCGCCGCGCCGGCCCCTGCGCGTCGCGCCCTCCCGCCTGCGCGCTGCACCCGCCTCCGCGCCGGCCGCCAGATGCCGCGCCCGCCCACCCCGCACACCCGCCGACGGCCGCCGCACCCGCCTCCTGTTCATCTCGATTTGATTTTTCAGTGGTCGTTCGTCGTCTCCAGTTCGAACAGGGAGGGGTGTTTTGGTCCAGCAAAAGAAAAATTAACGGAAGGACCTAACTTTACTAACTGCAGTGTTATTATAGGAAGAAAATGAACTTTAGATGTCAAATTGGGAAGAAAAACTTTGACAGGGTCAAATAGGGAAACCGATTTTAAGACAGTGTCAAATAAGGAATTCTCTCAAATCGATTTCCCCATGAGAACTTCCCAGATCTCGCAAAAGAAAAGAAGGAAATGAAGCAAAAAAGAATGGAAGGGCCTTCAGTAATTAACCAGAACACTTGGATAAGTTTTCCTTCCAGTTGCTATTAGTGTTCTTATTAATTGATCCGTGTTCAGTTCAGTCATGGGTGTGGTGTTGCCGGCCGGAGATGATACTTACCACGATGAGCTAGAGAACTCGAAGAGGCGGCCGCGGCCGGAGAAGATGATGAGGCCAACCTCGGCATCACAGAGCAGCGAGAGCTCGTACGCCTTCTTGAGCAGCCCGTTCCGGCGCTTGGCGAAGGTCACCTGCTGGCTAATCTTGTTCTCGATCCTCCTCATCTCCACTTTCCCACGCCCCATGTTCTTCCTTGACTCCTCCTTCTCCTCTCCTTTCTTCTCTCTCTTTCTCGTTACTCTTTTTGCAGAAAGCAGCGAGATGGATTTCTGATCGAATGTTTGGTGGGCGCCTTAGGCCTTAAGTCTCTCTCGCTCTCTCAGCAATCAATCGCCAATGACCATTGATCACTTGCACGGCACCCGTATTCATCCCTCTCTGGTACTGTATCTTCTAGGGTGGTGGATCGGTTGATGACTTGATGTGAGGTTAGTTCGTACCTCCACAGCAAGGAAATGAGAATCGGGGGAGCGAAGCTCGCGTGCGGACGTCAGGCAGGTGAGCTCAGCTGGTTCGATCGATCGAGGCGCGGCAGAGGACGGTTGGCACGTGTCGACAAGCGTGTGGACGAACAGTGCCGATATCCCAGCTATCTAACCTTCTAGGGCTTCGTGCGTACTGCGTAGGACTTCTCCCGTAGAACTTCCGTTTCCTGCAGTCAGTTCTTTGAACTATCTTTAATTTCAGTCAGCTCTCTGAACTATCTTTAATTTTCCTTATGGCACTCGACTCTCTTTTGATCAGTGTCCCTTTTGCTTGTTTTTGTCTTGGAAAATAAAATGAGATGTCTCGTCACAAGCTCATAGCTAATGCTGGATTGTTGGCAGATTTCCGGGATTTCTGCATCCTGGGCTGAGGAATGAGCAAGACCTGGTTTAAATCCTCATATACGCGATTTGATTTTAAGAATCTGACTTTCTTGGAGTCATATGAACCAAAGTAGGAACCCTGTTTAAATCAGGCTTCAAATGGCGTGTAAACAATGTATACTTGAGGACATGCCCATCGATGGGCATGTGCGCAACGGCACAGGGCCCCCAAAATTTTGGGGCCCCCAAATCTCCAGCCCACCCTTTGATAATCAGCAGGCCTGTAGATGTCTTGAAATCCAAACCGTGTTGAGTTTGACGCTATAGCCAGAGATGCGATCGATCGGCAGTTCAATCATGAATTGATCTATCCGTCCATGTGGTCTAGGGTGGAAAGCTGTGACCTAGGCCAGCCGGGGCCTTCCAGTCCGCGGTGGTGCTTCGTTCATGGCGGAGAGGAGATCCATCTACACATTACAAGGATGAGATAGGGTCGTCGCGAACACGACATTATTGGAGGCCGCCGAGGTGTCAGACTCATGGTGCGTCTTGTCATCCATCATTATCTTCTTTAGGCCTCCTTTGATTCATAGGAATTTTATATAGGATTCCTCTTCCTATAGGAATTTGCACTGTAGCAGCATTTGATTCATAGGAATACATGAAAGGAAATTTATAGGAAGTTCTCCTTTGGAGCCAGATTCCTATGCAAACCGGCACAATATAAAATAATTCAGTCTGACCTCATTTTTTCTTTCCTTTGAAGGAATTTTTTCTTTGCAGTTTGTCACTTGTATTCCAACCAAATTCCTATTCCTATTTCTACAATTTGTGATCCTATGAATCAAAGAAGCCTTAGGATCTTGCCAGTTTAGGCTTCATGTGGATACGGTGTTGCTTCCCGCTCGTTTGGACATGTTGTGTTGTTTTCTCCTTTACTCTGTTAGCAAATCAGGAGCGCGCAAGGAGTATTTCTGAGTGTGTCTGGGTAATTCTCCCTCCCACGATCCATTGTTCTTGGCAATGTGAAGATGTGGTAACTAATATTTTGGGTAAAGCCATTACGTTAGGTTGTCAGAGATTAACATCATGCAAGTATAGTAGTGTATACCATGTACGTACAATATTTTTCATTTTTTCCAACAAAGACTCTAAAAATGCAGCGATCCATGAATTGAGTCTGTTCTGTCATTGGTTACGAGCAACTGACCTGCCTATGGCCTGCCGGTGTTTAGGGTTCCTCCTTTTTCTCTCGCCCTCAGCGTCGGTTCCTGACGGCCGAAACAATTACGCAGATTCCCAATTTATCCCTGGGAAATCACGCCATTAGCAAAGGACAATAACATTAGTTATATTGGTTCATTGGATTTAAAAAAAAATTAGGGCCCCATTTTGCATTTCGCACCGAGGCCCCAAATTTCTAGAGACGGCCTGCCTTGTTCCTGCCACGTCCTTGAAAGGTTTATTCATCCCTAATCTAAAGGTATAATTCGTGCATAGCCAACTCGCCTCCACGACGATTAGCGAATTTGGACCGTCGGATCGCCGTCCCGGGAGCATCTCGGCCGTCCATCCGCGATCTTTTTTTTTCGGGCGCTACAGTGTTTCTTTTTGCACCGGATATTTTAGCCAGTAGGTCAATGACGGGTGGGGCCGAGTTCTCGGGGTCCAGTGGTCAGAGGGCGGTGCCCTTCCCACTTACATCTACAGGACAGCCCACTTACATGTCCACTTGCTTCTGACGGGTGGGGCCGCAAAAAATCTCCCCCGGGTAGAAGCCCTTCGCCAATCCCCGCAGCCCCAGACCAGCCAATCGGGGTCTTCCCCCGAGCCAAACCCTAGCCTCCCGCAGCCGCCTTCTCCCCTTCTTCTCTCCCAGGCCGGCGCGAGGCGGCAGCGGCGGGGACGACACGGGGATGGCACGAGGTGGCCTGATGCGGGGACGGGCGCGAGGAGGTGGCGGCCCGACGTGGCGCGGGGATGGCGCGAGGACGACGGCGGTGGCCCGGCGCGGCGTGGGGACGGCGCGAGGACGACGGCGTTTGCCTCCGGCACAGGGACGGCGGCGGCGGCCCAGCACGGCACGGGGACTGCGGCGGCGGCGGCCCGAACATGGCGGTCGATCCTCTCCCGGAGCAGCAGGTCCAGCGGAAGCGCAGGCGGGCACATCCCGTGCAGGAGGGCGTGGAGGCCCGTGTAGCCACCGCGGGCGTCGCACGTTCGTCGCCATGGATCCCCTTTTCAGGTTTCTCCTCTCTCTCTGGATTCCCTTCTTCCTAACGAACCAATTTGGTCTAGATTTGTTCTCTATTTTTGTTTTTCAATTCCTTCTTCTGATTAATCTTTAGTTTTCTGCATTTAGATTCATATTCGTCTTAGGCCCCTCCCCTACATCCTCGTGCTTTTCCAGGGGCCCTCCTTCTTGGTGCTCAGCGGCAGGCTAACGGTGGTGTGTTGCTGCCGGTCAGAACTAGGAGGAGGAAGAGGACGCAGAGAGGGAGATGGGGAGCGGCAAGAGTACAAGATCTCAGGTTTCTCCCTCCATGTCTTTCAGTTTCTACTGCTATCTGTATTGTTTGATGTTCATACAGTTCTGCCCATGCAGACTTAGTTTATAGATGGGATGCCACTACTTCTCTAATATGTTCTGTATGTTTGTATGTAGTTCACAGAGGTGAATTTTCTGTGATTGTTTATGTTCTGGTTATGGTTATGTAGAAAAAAATAGAACTAAAGTGCAAGTGCCTATTTGATAGCTCCTCTGTGAGTTTTGGTGGAGTTTTGCTGGAATTCAAGGCAGCTCACTTCGTTATGCACATGAAAACTTTTGATTTTCCCTATGATCTCGATCCATTGCCATAACATTTGAATAACCGAATAACTAAACAACTAGATGCTGAAAGAATCTACCTTTTGTCTGTTTGATGGATTTTGTTGGATTGTGCATCTTCGATAAACCTGTACATAGCAGATTCATTGTATCTTATTGAGGCATATGATGATATACTAGAAAGCACCAGAAGTAGTTCTCATTTATGTGTGGTTTAACGTCAATGATATTTCTACATGATCATATTGTTCCCTCTGTTACTTTAACTTATTAACACCTTCTCTTATTTTAACTCAGTAGCACCTTCTTCTATTTTAACTCAGTAGCACCTTCTGCTTAGGTGATATATGATCTACATTTTAGTTAGCAGCGTCTATTTGCTGTCATGTGAGATTGCAACCAAATCTTAATTGGGGTCATTGTTTGCTTATACTTACAATCTTTGTATCTACCAGGTTGTTTGTGAGATTGCAACCAAATCTGACAGTGCACAATATTTGAATATCACATTTCATCAAAGAAGCTAATTTGTCTTGCTAGAAAGAGTATGGTTCCTTGTTTTCCACCTGAGACGCTCGCTGTCAAATTCTCTCTCGGTTTGTACCAGGTGGGTACAGATTGCTGTTACATGACAATATTATTCGCATCTCTGCATGGTAATATTACATGGCCAGCTTATAATTATTATTGTGGTGGTGAATAGTTGTGCATAGCTCTACGTAAGAACAGTAGTTTCTGTAATACTTGTGTCTAGAATTGGTGCTCTAAATTTTATTCGGACTAAATGTCTGGTTCATTCATTTAAAGTTAGAACACCTTCTTATAGAACTTTAGTTTTTTTAGATGAGAAAAAGCTTCTAAATGTTCTGTCTGAATATTTGGTGTTGGATAGTGAATAAAGCATGTAAGTGTGCGAAGGCTGAAAACAAGGACTATTTTTTCTTCTTTCTTAGATGCGTTTGTACATATGTCATCTCTTCTTAAATCTATGTAGGTTCTTCTACATTCTAACTATGATTCACCCTGACGGCCAATTTGATCTTCAGTTTTAACTAGAAGTGCTGCTTAACATTTTGGCTTTCAGGTTGAACTGTCCTGAGGCAGCAATTCATAGTTTGCAATTGGCTAGGCAACATGCTGCAACTGAGTATGAATGGCTGGTATATGAGGGAGGGATGGATTTTGTATGACATGGAACACTGCCAGGAGGCCATACAGATATCGTGCTGCAGGTTAGACAAAACTGAATTAAAGAGTATCCAGTAATTTTGAACAATACTAAACATTACTAGGTTACTTTATTTTGTGTCTTCTTGGGTTTCTGCTTGGATACCCAGTAACTTATATTTTAGATGCAAAACTGTGCTGGATGGAGCAAGCATCTTTGAGTTGTTATCTTTGTCATATGAATTTTCTGCTGTTTTCGTTTGTGAAATTTGGCCTTTTAGCTGTTGACTGGACTGCAGATACTGTGCTTTAACGTATAATTGTGAACACTTCAGTAGTTTTTCTTCTTTTGAAGGATAGGAAAATGATATGCACTCCGGGAAGTTTTCATATTTTCCTTTGAAATAAAATATTACTCATTGTTTATTTTATTTAACTGTTTGCCTTGTGAGGCTCATGCGTCTTGTAGTTTGAACTGCATCTTCAAGCTTACAATATAAATGCTGCCTCTTTTTTTGGATTGTATTGTACGCACTGCAAATGTTCTCCTAACATAACTTGTCTTAATTGACATTGATAGCCATATTTGTGCTGGTGGCACACTCCCGCTGGTTTCTTTATCCTAAGGTGTTGTTTATCTGAGAGAACATTTCAAGTGTGTTGTCTTGGTCATCAGTCTCAAAATATTAGTTCCCAGGACATGAAATTGATATAATTTTTTCTTCAAAATGAACAGCTTTTAAATAGCAGATTTTAGCAGTGTAATTTTCTTGCCCTCCTTTTCTTTTGAGAATATTGCATTATTCATTAGAATGTTTGTTAGAACTGATTCGCGTCCAAGAGAATCATATCTTGCCCGTGGACTGAATATCTTGCCCATGAGTGATGTTAGATTGCCTAGAGATATGAAAACCGGCACAACCAGACGACAATAAGAGAGAAGTACAACATTCTCTTCCACAAGTAGAATAAAATAGAAGGCTGTAGAGAATCATAATATTCAGAGAAAGAAAACCATTATATGTTACAAATGGACATTATGAGCAGATTACAAATGTTTTGCCAGCATGCTGACTCGATTCCAGGACCTACACATCCATCTAAATCGTCCCAAGACGCTGGTCCACTTAACTGACCTACTGAAACCGCAAGCGCTACGGCAGTCAATTACCTTGAAACAATTCTTATTTATTTGTGAAGTTAGTGCATAGAAACAACATGAATTATGTGAGCTGTTTGTGTCCTGGTCTAATGTTCATCTCCTACATTTGTTATGCGCATCTTGCCTTTTTAAATCTATTTCTCATCTTCCCAGTCATGTCTCTGCAATGGTTTCATTGTGGTGAAGGATGACGCTCACCTTTTCCTTCTTGCATGGCACTTAACTGAATTTAGTGCTCATACATTTTTCAGGCTATTTTTCAGTTTTAACGTGTGTGCAGGTCTAGGCTAATCTGAACGGAGAATTAACTAACAATGGATTGAAGTGTGAATGACTTTCTAGTACAGACGAGACATCTGTATTCAATACTTGATGCTTTCAGCTTCTAAATTTATTCCAGCTTTTGAATTATGAAATTCGGCATGTAGCTGATGTTTTTCCTGATATTTTGACACCTCTTTATGTCTATGCTCGCAGTTTGACAGTTTTAGCATCAAAAGCATTGAATATAATTGAATCACTTCTCTTCATTATTTCCCCCTTTGATTATAGATGGTACGTTTATCTGTAGTGTGCTCTATTATTTTGGTATTATTTTCTATTTGAAACCTATACAGTATTTCCCAACCAATATGAATTGTGGTAACTACATGTTATGCTATAGTCACTGCTTGGTTTCTTTCATTTCTATGGTCTTCTTTCATGTGTCCCTGGTGTTTATGGTTTGATTTGGTATCTTGCTTTTGTGCCTATAGTTTGTGCTCTTGTCAACTTATGTTTACCCTCTCGCATGTGTCTCTTGCCATTTAATATGTCTTATGTACAATCAGTGTTAAGGTGGACGATATTAGGGTTGCAAGAGGAACTCTAAACCGAGTTGTGTTTTTTTAATAGTCATTACCGTATACATATACATGATAAGTTGGGATCACCATTATCCACAGAGCATTTCTTAAGTTAAATCAGCGATCATAACACTTTAATCAGTCATTTAGACGGTGAAACTTGATATGAAATCAGTAGGTTTCATTCTTCTTTCAGCTATTACTACTTCTAGGATGATCTGTTTTCTTCTAATCTAAAAAAACATTTTTAGTCACATCAGAGGCTCCAAGTGTTCTGATTATCTGAGAATTTCATTCAGTATAAAAATGTTTTGTGCTGCAGAAAACCATCCAAGTTCCTTTCTTTGGAATTCATAAACTGATCATATATTGTCCTGTAATGATGTTATTTTAACAAGTATGTTCTCTTCTTCTAGGATCGTTGTTTGACTTGTTGCATAAATGGTAATAAGGCAGGCTTCCAGTTGGCATTAGTTGCGTGATAATGTAAATCGTATTTCCTTTCTTTGGGCTTTGTCTTATGTTATTCCTCAAATTAACATGCTCTTTTTTCCCTTGTGCAGCAACCATGATCGACTGACAGATAATCATTTAAGATGTTTTCTTCACAGACACGACTAATGTCCTTGGTTGGGTAGTCCTTGGTTATGTTCTTGGTCCGGGTCCCATATTACCAACATAATGGTAAGTAATCCACCTAGCATCAAACTGGAGCTTGAGTGTTTCGAGTTTATGTTCTGTAAATTTTATTTTTTGTATTTGAGGCATGCTTTAGTTCTGTTACATGCGTTTATTGACTATAAAGTTACAAACCTAGGTATAGCCTATCTTGCCAGGCTCTGTGTTTGCTGTTGCCCTGGCTGCTCCGCCTTGCGCCCTGGTCATCTACACTGAGTTTCCTAACATGGACCAACGGTGATGTGCTCGTGATGGATGCCGCGCTTGTTTCCAATGGCTGACTTCAGTGTTCGGAGCCCTATGGCTACAAATGCAAGGTAGTTAATTCACGCTTCTGATGTTTTAAATGATTGCTCTCTTCTATATACATAGGATTTGAATTTGGTCAGTATTTCTGTAGAGATATGGGCCTTGATATAGTAATATAAATATTGACATGTTATCTTCCCTGCTGAAGCTTGTGCATTTTATTCTCTAAACTTTGGGCTGATTCAGAGGCAGAGTAGTAGCAGTTGTGCCACTAAGAGATTTCAGTGATTGATTCTCGGTTTGCTCGTGTGGTTTCTTTATCAGATATTAGCATATATTTGATGTTTGTAACAAGATTTTGTTTGTTATTCATATTTTCTGATACCAGTACCTTCATCTTGCTGATTTAGGTTTCTGAAGTTCAAGGGGATGCTGTGGTTTGCGTGCTCTGTAACTCAATGTTGCCAAAGGAGGCGTCAAGCAGGTCACATCTTGGTCTCTCAGTTCTTATTGGTGAGTGCAATCTCCGGATGATCTTTCCTGGTGCAAACTCAAACTTAGCAGCGATAATTTTTCATGTTTTTTTGCTATGTAGGCATTGATGATCCCTGGCTCTGTTTTGCCATGGAATATTGATGATCCCTGGCTTCTTTCGCGAGAGGTCTAGCTTTTTTTTTCCTTTGCACGAAAATTGCCATTGCTTTTGCTTATCAGCTGACATATGCTACTTACAGCCCTTTCATTCTTATAATTAATCTGTATAGGTAATAATTCATTGGGCTTTTGTGATACAACAAAAAATAAAGGTTGAATGCCCTGTTTACTCTATATCATGGCTGGACCAGCTATCAGCATTGTGTTTTACAACTTGGTTCAACTCTGTTTAATTTCTATTTGCATTATTATTTTGTGTGTTTCTTTCCCATTCCTTCCATTCTGGAGAGTGTGCTGATATTACATAAAAAATACTGCTCTCTTTCCATGTTATTTATGCATGTTTCGTTACTTGAGATGGAAATGCAAGTATGGAAATCGAAGCAATAGATTTTTGTAGATGCATGGCATGCTCATTTCTTGCTAAGTTGTTTTCTCTCTGTCGGCAGGCTTCATTCAGAATGGACTATATTTTGCCTTTGCATGAGGCAAGAATGTTTTCTTTGTCGTGTCGACGTCAGGTACCTATACCCCGGCTCTGTCATCTGATTGTGAGTGATGATGTTTTCTAGATCAATATTCAAAGCTTATACTTATATGGACCAGGCTCAGGCTTCATTTAGTTTCTCTTGTAGTGTATATGTTTAGATTTTCACCTTACCACTAATTCTTCATTTCTTCAATTCCTGTGTTGCTAGGATTTGGGTGCTTATCGATTAGTCTTAGAAATTAATGGAGGACAAAAGATTTAAAAGATTTAAGACAGGCAATGGAATGTTATTGTTATAGTTGCATGTCCAGACAAGGATGATTGAGTAGAGATGTTGTATATGTGTCGTTAGGACATTGCCGTAAGAACGAGTGTGATGTTCTGGACAAAAACCAATTCAAGAGATGAATTTCTCATTTAATCATTTAAGCTGCTTATTTCCAACTTTATAAGTTATGGTTGCTGATTAAAGGAGAAGAATTTTGCAACTTCTTTTAATTAATGCTATGTATTGAATGCCATGTTTAACTTCTCAACGAGTTAACATCTTGGAAGAAAATTAAAAAAGATCAACAGGAGCTGGATGTAAATACAATTCCTTTAATTGATTCCTTTGTGTTTCTGGCATCTTGATCATGTTGCCGTGAATTTTTCTCAGGTTTCCGCAGTCATCTCTGGAAAAACAATGAACAAAAGATACAAGGAAAAGAGAAGCAAGTTCAGCAAAAATTCCAGTAAATATGCAGATGAGATAGGTTCAAGTGAAGAAAAAACCTCTGGGTCTCTTCCTCACTCCAGAGAACGGGTGGACCTGCGGCCATGAAGTCTGGAGAGGTCGCGGCAGCTCCATTGACCATGTGGCCGCCTTTGCCGAGCAACCACCGGACAGACAGGGTCGTGGCTACCGTTGCCATGTATGGCCCGGTGGCGCACTCAGCTCCGGTTCCAGAGCTTCACTGCTGCGGGCGAGAGCTCGTCCCCTTCGTCCGAGCGGTAGTGGAGTTACGGACCTTTGGATTCCACTGATTCCCGCTTGTGCTATGCATGACCGCTTTCTCCAAGAAACAGCTTCAGAGAGGCAATGGCTTATGGGCTTGAATGTGAGCATTGTATACTCTGTCTGTCATAATTGAATAGGATAGATGGTGGCAGTAGTTTACGGGAAAGAGTGCAGGTGCAGAAGGAAATCAGATGACATGTGCTAGGAGTGCTCTTGTGACTTGTCACATGCGTTTGTTATCTGGCTCCGTGTCTATGCATGTGAGAAAAGGATAGTCTGTGTTTTATGTTTAAATCAGATCCTACAAAATGTTAAGACGATTATTACTAATAAGTGTATTTCATAAATATCTGCAACAGTTAGAACATATGATCAAATCTGAGCAATGAGCTCAGGTCGTATGGCACAACAACTCTTATCTTATAAATTTGATTAAATCTTAGTAAACCTCTCTTTCCTTTGAACTGAAGAATGTTACACATATCTTACCTTAAAACTTTAGAACTGTTGAAACTTTAAAATATTGGTTTCCAACTATGAAAAATATCAGACTCCATGGAGTACATATCTTACCTTATACATATTGGTTGTAGCAAACAATCTATTTAATATGGGACCTGTAAGCTTTTCTTCTCCTTTGATGTTTGGTTAGAAATCCTAGAGCTTTTCTTGATGTACTGAAAAACATCATTAGCAAATGTTAACCACTATTACCTTATTCTCGCACATTTATTGATTTTTTCCTATAATATATGTAATCGTTCAAGTCTAATTGTATCAACACTGCAGTACTAAGACAGCTGATTTAATTTTCGTTGGATAGGAGGAAAAAAGTAGTGGGCAAATCTTTGGAAAATTTTGATTTCTCTGATATTTCTGAAGTATGATGATTTCTCTGTATTTGGTTCTTCCTTAGTGCTGATTCACGGTCCTTTAAAAAGATATGTACTTTTGATAGTAAGTTTTCTATTAATGGTCTGGGTCAAATATATTTATAGTTTATATTTAATACACTCCCTGGCGTATGTGGGCGGCATTTGGCAAGTGCTCCGTTTATAAGCTTGGGATGTAGATATCTTGCCCCATAGCTTTATGCAAGGTAATATACTGCCATATTGCACACTGAACATATCTTTGTTTAGAACTTGAGCATATACTGGAGACATTTGTTTTTATTTGCTGCAACATGTAGCTCAGTTTAGGCACATTTCACTTGATCACTTAAATTTTCCTATATTTTTTTTATATAAACATGAGTTACTATATATTTAGGTAAGAAAGTAAATTGGAAATATTATATATTTTTAATATAAACATGAGTTATTGAATCGCCAACCGTACCATTTACAATGTATTATCATATTTGTATCTAACTTTAACTTTCTTTATAAAATAATCATACAAATGAACTCGACGGGATCGTGCGCCAAGGCGCACCCCTACATCTAGTTGGTGCAGAGACTGCTAACGTTGAAGCTCAATACTGGGTTTCAGAGCGGAAACTCTATTTTTTGTAAGAAAAGTAGCTAACATAGAGATATTATTACTATGACACAATGCACTATAGAGATAGTAATATGATCACTTGTATTATATGGTGCTATGATGATACTAGCCCCCACTATTATTAGATACTTTAGTTTAATGGATGACAGGAGTAAGAAATAATGATCAATGTATTAGCATGTGTATAAATATTGTTACCTTTGTAGTTATGTGTGACCTAGATAGAAAATCTAATGTGGCGTGCTAAGAGATGGTGCCAACATGGAGCATGTGGACGTGGATAGTCCTGCTGATTTTTTTCAGGTTTCATTTTTCTTCACCAAATAAATGGAAACACACCTTATTTCGGACAGGCCATTGGTGCGTAGACCAGTTGGGAACCCCAAGATTAAGGTGTGGTGAGCACAACGGTAAGTTTTCCCTCAGTTATAAAACCAAAGTTTAATCGACCAGTAGGAGAAAGAAACCAGTTCCGAAGGTTGTCGCTAGCTGACTTTGGCAACGGCACCAGCTTGTTGACGGCGCCTGGAAAATGTCTGGGGCGTAGCTTTGGTGCCAACAGCAACGTGGAACCTGCACACAACATAACCAAGATACTTTGCCCCAACTTGCAGTGAAGTTGTCAATCTCACTGGTTTGCTGAAAACAAAGAATTAAACGTATCGTGTGGAAAAGGATATTTGTTTGCAGTAAGTAAATAAATAATGCTTATAGAAAGTAAATGGTGCTTGCAGTAGAAGGTAATATATGTAAAAGAATGGACCGGGGTCCACAGTTCACTAGAGGTGTCTCTTCATAAAGATAAATAACATGCTGGGTAAACAAATTACAGTTGGACAATTGACAAAATAAAGAATGCATAGCAATGCATGTACATGTCATGAAGATCACTATGAGATTCACTTGGGCATTATAACATAATACATAGACTGTAATCCAACTGCATTTTTTTCGAAAAGGAATCCAACTGCATCCATGACTAATAATCCACCCGCAGGATATCATCCAAACAACCCTTGGGTATTATGTTGCAAGCAACAGATTATCGCCTTAAGCAAAGTCTGTAATGTAAACAATACAAATGTCCTTGAACAAAACATTGTTGTTTTCTCCCTAGTAGCAACAACACATCTACAACCTTAGAAGTTATTGTCACTCTCCCAGATTACTAGAGGCATGAACCCACTATCGAGCATAAATACTCCCTCTTGGAGTCACTAGCATCTACTCAGCCAAGATATCTTCTAGCAACGGAGATCATGCAAGATCATAAATAACATAGACATGATAAATCAACAATCAACTTGACATAGTACTCAATATTCATCGGATCCCAATAAACACAACATGTAGAATTACATAACGATGATCTTGATCATGATAGGCAGCTCACAAGATCTAGACATGAAGCACATGGAGGAGAAGACAACCATCTAGCTACTGCTATGGACCCATAGTCCAAGGTAGACTACTCACGCATCACTCCGGAGGCTGGCATGGTGATGAAGAAGGCATCCGGTGATGATTCCCCTCTCCTGCAGGGTGCCGGGAAGAGCTTTTGGACCCTCCCGATCTCGGGATGATGGCAGCGGCGGCTTGCAGTATTTTTCATGGAAAAGTGTTCGTCTCCTTAGGGTTTTCCCGTCGAAGGGAATTTATAGGCGGAAGGGCGATGTCAGGGGGTGGACCAAGGGTCTACACCACCTGGTGGTGCAGCCAGGGGGTGGCCCGCGCCACCCTATGGTGCGGCTGCCGTCTGGCCCCTCTCCATCTCTCCTTTGGACTCCGTCTTCGTGTTAGGTAAATAGGAACTTCGGCTTTCATTTCGTCCAATTCCAAGAATATTTCCTGTGTAACTTTTCTGAAAAACAAAAACAGCAGAAAACAGGAACTGGCACTGTGGCATCTCATTAATAGGTTAGTTCCAAAAAATGCATAAAACTGCCATGAAGTGTAAACAAAACATAAAGCAATTGGTGTAAAACAAGCATGGAGCATCAAAAATTATAGATACATTTGCGACGTATCAAGCATCCCCAAGCTTAACTCCTGCTCGTCCTCGAGTAGGTAAGTGATAACAAAACAATAATTTTTGAGGTGATATGCACCAACACAATCTTGATCAACTTATGGTAAAGCATTGCATGCTAAGATCAAAGTACTCTAAACATGGGCATAAGAGATATAATTCTAACCATAGAACTTAGCAACCAAGTTACAACATGAAAAGTAACATAAACAATAGATCATGAGTAATAATGCATTGAAAGGTGTATGTTTGTTTGAAGCATATAGAAAACATAACAAAGTGGTATTCATCTTCTCCCTCATGGAGTAGCAAAACATAAATGCATAGGACACCTTCAAAGTTCAAGAGGGTGACTAGATACAAATAATTTGAGAACAAGCAATACTGACAAGGGTATAGATAATAGAGCCCGTTAGTTGAGTACCCCTGAGGCCCGTTAAGCTAGGCCCAATTGTAAAACTAGTCGAAATACGAGTTCATGTCGTATGTCGATATTGTAATCTGTATCGGATCCCACCTGATCCTCGAGACCTGGCCACCTATATATAGGGGCCAGGAGGGGACGGTGTGGGACAGATTGAAAGTGAGCCAGGTTTTACATCCATGTTTTACTTTCGTAGCCACCTTGTTTGACTGAGTTTACCTTCGAGTTCATCTGATGCCCTATCTCCCTAATCCTAAGTCCTTCATCTAGGACATTTGTCGAGTTTAACCCTTGTCAATTGGCGCCGACCGTGGGGACACGGGGCATTGGAACCATGAATTCGACGGCTTTTTCGCTTTTAGCCAATATAAATCCAAAAGTCGACGGAAATCAAGAGATAGAATTGACGTTCGGAAGTCTAAGCTTCTACATCAGACCTTCGGGTTCAACTCGCCTTTCGGATCCGACGAAATCAGTTCCGTCGGCAAGCAACACAGAGAGAATCACAGCATCTGGATCATCCGTAGGCTCTTCTAGCGAGGCAAACTCGCCAGTTAGCTTGACAGCAACGAAAAATCTGCAGGAAAAATTAGAGGAACCCGACAAAACCGGGCAAAAGACCATTGTGGAAGCAGCAGTGTACAAATCAAGGGACATCGCCAGCAGAAGCAGCAACATCTCCAGAAGCATACACCAATTATGCGTCATCATCACTGAAGCAGCAGAAGAAGAAAACAATCACGCTGGCAACGAGGAGGTCGATATGCAAGTCGACAAAATAAGGAGCAATGGCAAGAAAGAGAAGGAGAAAGTGCATGTTTCGGCCGGAGAGTGGAGAATGATCATGACAGCTATCAACCACGGGACTGATGTACCCGCAGATTCAAGAAGAGAAGTTTTAATGGGATACTAATACGCGCTACACCAGCGCAAAAAGAAGTTAAGGCAGGAAATAGACATGATTATGAGAAGCCCAGATTACAATAGCACACCAAGTGAAGGATATTGGAGTGAATATCGCAATTCATCAGAGTCCGGCATGGAGAGACATAGAGACCCAAAACACAACAGGAGGACAACAGCACAGATAATAGAGGAGAGCTACGCGAAAAGTCAAAGCCCGCAGCAGTCAGAAGAAGAAGAAGATTTCGTTCAAGAAACACCAGAAGCGGCGTTGGTAGCAGCACAGGCGTACCTACTAACCACGCAACCAGAGCCTGGAGATCCACGAGAACACATGCATCAGGCCACAATACGAAGTCTTGGGTTGGTAGAAGACAAATTAATGGGAAAGCTTCCAGAGGAAAAAGTGATACGTCGAAAAGAAAGGCGAAAAGAAGAATTCAAGCGCAAATCCTCGCGAAGCGAACCCAATGATTCATCAGAAGATGAGAAGTGACAAAAAAGGAGGGAGGATGCAAGGAACATAATAGCACAAGCACAAGTAAACAACTCACGCTATGCGTGGAGAGAGGAAAACTATGAAGACGATGAAAAAGAAATGGGCGCGTTATGTTTTACCTGTAGGGTTCGCAAAACGCGGGTACCCAAAGGTTTCAAGTTGCCACATGATCAAGAAAAGTATGATGGATCGCAAGAGCCCACTCTATGGTTGTCAGATTACCTGCAAGTAGTACAGATACTAGGAGGAACAAGAGCAACAGCCATGCAAAGTTTGCAGTTACACCTCACCGGCGCAGCGCAGTCCTGGTTAAATACCTTACCCAATGATTCCATCGGAAGTTGGGGGGAATTAGAGAGTCCGCAAGAAATTTTCGCTCAACATATAAGCGACCAGCATCATTAGAAGAAGTCAAATCGTGCATACAGAAAAGAGATGAAACCCTACGCTCTTATATACAACGCTGGAGTGTAATCAAAAACTCAGCAGAAGACGTCTTCGACAAAAGAGCAATAGATGCTTTTTCGAGTGGCCTTCATCATTCGGACCTAGTGGAAAAAATAGGGAGAACAAGGCCAAGGACAGTGTCTGAGTTAATGGAAGTAGCCAACAGGTTCGCCGATGGAGAAGACACATATAACAACAAAAGGGGGCATTCACCAGAAGTCGACAAACCAAGCAGGCAAAGGCGAAGATACCACAATGGCGACAACCACGGAAGGCGAAATCAGATAGCCGCTGGATATGACGGAAGGAACGAAGAAAGCTATGAAAATATCGAATTCCCAACGAGAGACGGTAGAGGAAAGGAGAAGCCAAGGTACTCGGGTCCTTCAGCAGAAGATATGCTATATGGTCCCTGTCGCATCCATTACGCTTACTTAGATGGGAAAAGAGTTTCCAATCACCAGATGAAGGATTGCAGAACCTTCCTAAGGTTGCAAAACGCCATGGATTTAAGCCAAGGAGCACGACAAGGAGGAAAAAGCATAAGTCAAGGATATCAAATGCAACGACTTGCAAAACAGCTGGAGTCAAAAGTATACATATCAGCAATGATCCAACCAGTGCCAAAGTCGAAGAAAGAGAGGAAGAGCATATCTAGACAGGTCAACCTGGCAATATCATTACCACCGGCTACCACAGAGTATCTAAAATGGTCCGATCAACCAGTGAGATTTAGCAGAGCAGACCATCCAAGGAAAGTACCCAGGCCAGGGCACGCACCAATGGTACTAAAAGCGCAAATAGGGGGATACGACATCGGGAGAGTATTCATGGATGCAGGAAGCGGCATAAACTTGATATATGCAAGAACTCTGAAGGCAATGTGCATTTCACTTGAAAGTCTAAAGCGAACAGATTGTTCTTTTCACGGAATAGTACCAGGAAGCGCAAACTACCCTCTCAGGAAAATAGAACTCGCCGTTTGCTTCGGCAGCTGCAACAATTACCGAAGAGAAAAGCTGGAGTTCGAAGTTATGGTTTGGCCTTCACAGTATCATGCAATCCTGGGACGCCCAACATTTGCAAAGTTCATGGCAGTACCTCACTATGCATATCTCATGCTCAAAATCCCAGGACCCAAAGGAACGATCACGGTACAAGGCAGTTTTGAAGTATCCAACACCTGTGACAAAGAATTCAATAAAATGGCGCAAACTTTCGGCATGACAGCAAAGTACGCGAGACTAAAAGGCGAAACCGACCACAACGTGCTACCTGACATCGGGCGATCCCTGCCAGACCAGGCTTTCGATGCAACTCAGGACTTGAAGAAAATCCAGGTCCACCCGACGGACCCGAACAAGACTACCTCTATAGCAGTAAACCTGGATCCCGCATAGGAAAGCGCGCTCGTCGAGTTCCTCCGTGTGCGCTGGGAAATCTTCGCCTGGTGTCCTTCGGACATGCCAGGGGTTCCTAGGGAACTCGTCGAGCACGCACTAAACGTTGATCCCAAAGCAAAGCCAGTCAAACAACCGTTGAGGAGATTTGATGAACCCAAAAGGAAAGCAATAGCATCCGAGCTACACAGACTCGAAAACGCAGGGTTCATCCGAGAAATCAAAACATCGACTTGGGTATCTAATCCAGTTATAGTCCCCAAGAAAAACACAGATGTGCAAAGAGTGTGTGTCGACTACACATCTCTCAACAAGCATTGTCCAAAGGATCCCTTCCCTCTACCTCGCATTGATCAGATTATTGACTCAACAGCAGGGTGCGCAAGGCTTTCCTTCCTGGATGCATACTCTGGATACAACCAGATAAAGTTGAAGAAAGAAGATGAGGAAAAAACAACTTTCATAACACCTTACGGCGTGTTCTGCTACCAAGTCATGACTTTTGGTCTGAAAAACGCAGGAGCAACCTACCAGAGGATGATGCAAAACTGCCTCGGAAGTCAAATAGGACGAAACATCCAAGTCTACATCGACGACGTGGTCATTACCACAAGAAAAGAGGAGTCACTAATCAGTGATTTAGCAGAATCCTTCGACAACTTAAACAGGTACAAGCTCAAGCTCAACCCGACAAAATGTTCTTTTGGGGTATCTGCAGGACAACTCCTAGGATTCCTAGTATCTGCAAGAGGAATAGAAGCAAATCCAGAGAAGATCCAAGCGATATTAACAATGGGTAAGCCCACAAAGCTGCACGATGTACATAAGCTCGTAGGACGTGTTGCGGCACTAAGTCGATTCGTCGCAAGACTAGGAGAAAAAGCGCTCCCTTTTTATGCATTGATGAAAAAATTAGACGACAAATTCGAGTGGACAGAAGAAGCGGACACAGCCTTCGCGCAACTCAAAAAAGTGCTTTCCACACCACCGGTGTTGGTCGCACCAAAGGAAAAAGAGCCACTACTACTATATATTGCAGCAACACATCAAGTGGTGAGCACCGTATTGGTAGTCAAAAGAAGCGAGGAAGGAAAAGCGCATGGAGTCCAACGACCAGTGTATTTTGTCAGCGAGGTACTATCTCCAACGAAGCAAAGGTATCCGCACTATCAGAAACTCGCATATAGCGTTTTTACAACAGCACGGAAACTACGACAGTATTTTGCGGTCCACCCAATCATAGTGGCCAACGAAGCGCCACTATCCAATATATTGAACAATCCTTCAGCAACAGGACGTGTTTCCTTGTGGGGAATCGAGCTATCGCCCATGGATATCACGTATGAAAAGCGAAAGGCGATCAAGTCTCAAATTTTACCAGATTTCACAGCAGAGTGGCTGGAGTTACAAAACACAGGGCCACCAGATTTATCAAGTGTGTGGACAATGTACTTCGACGGGTCAAAAAGAATTCAAGGCGCAGGAGCAGGGGTAGTCCTGATATCACCACAAGGCGACAAGTTGAAATATGTGCTAAGGATGAGTTTTCCTCAAGCTTCTAATAATGAAGCCGAATACGAGGCGCTGCTTCATGGGATGAAAATGGCCAAAGCATGTGGAGCAACTCGACTGAAAATATTTGGAGATTCAAATCTCGTCGTCCAACAAGTGATGAAAAAGTGTGATGCCATCAGTGACAACATGACAGCATACAGAAATCTATATTATTATCTTGAAGGAACATTTGATGGATGCGAAGTTTCGCATGTCAGCAGAGCAAGCAACAAGGAAGCCGACAATTTAGCAAATATCGGGTCCCAGTGTTTACCCGAACCACAAGGAGTTTTTTGGGAGGAAATCATAGAGAGATCAATAAAAAGCACCAAAGTCTCGACTACAGGAGAGCAAGCCTAGCACCAAGCAACAGGCTCGGGGGCTGGTAGCAGCGGGACAGCTGAACCCGAAGAAGTCATGATGATCAAGGAAACTTGGATGCAACCATACTTGGCATACATGGTAAACAAAACACTACCCGAAGATACAGTACAAGCAAAAAGGATAATATGACGATCCAAGGCTTTCGTCATGTTGCAAGGAAAATTATATAAGAGAAGCATAACAGGCGTGTTGCAACGGTGCGTTACTCCTCAAGAAGGACAAGAAATCTTAAGGGACATCCACGCAGGAGTATGTGGACATCACGCTAGCAGCAGATCCATTGCAGCCAAAGCTTTTGGTGCAGGATTTTACTGGCTAACAGCCATTGAAGACGCAAAAGACACTTGTCAATGTTTCGCATCTCGACCACATGCGCCAGCAGCAGAATTGCAACCAATACCATTGTCTTGGCCCTTCGCACAATGGGGGCTCGACATGGTAGGGAAACAATATAAATCCTGGCCAGGAGGGCATGTTTATATGCTGGTAGCAGTCGACAAATTCACTAAGTGGGTAGAAGGAGCCCCAGTGACAACTCAAGATTCCACAGCTGCGATTAACTTCATCAAGTGCATAGTTTTTCGCTTCGGAGTACCACACAGCATAATCACGGATAATGGGACAAACTTCACATCGAAAGAGTTCAAGAATTACTGTGAAAGTCTGGGAATAAAATTGAAATTTGCATCTGTAGCGCATCCAAAGTCAAATGGGCAAGTCGAAAAAGCCAATGGCTTAATATGCAATGGGATAAAGAAAAGGTTGCTAGCACCCCTCAAAAAAGCCAAGCACGGTTGGGTAGATGAGCTACCCTCCGTACTCTGGAGTCTACGAACTACACCCAACGCAGCTACTCAAGAAACGCCATTTTTTTCTGGTCCATGGCGCAGAAGCCGTGCTTCCAGTCGAAATAACTCATGAAGCTCCAAGAATCGCGGCATATGATGAGGCAAATTCTATAGAAGCACTTCAGGATGATGTTGGTTCGCTTGATGAAGGAAGAGATGTAGCGCTCGCCAGAGCTACTCAATATCAGCAAAATCTGTGAAACTACCATAGTAGTCGAGTTCGTCCATGATCTTTCGTGGTGGGAGATCTAGTTCTACGACTCAAGCAAGATGGCCATGGAAAACTCGAGTCCCCATGGGTGGGACCTTACATCATCACAGAAGTAATACCAGGAGGAGCTTATCGACTACGAGACAAGAAAACGGGGAAAGACGAGAGTAACCCGTGGAATGCAGAGCAACTACGACGATTTTACGCATAGGCGACAAAGAGTTTTTCAAGTTATGACCCTCTGAACCCAGAACATGAGGCCATAGGTCGGGTTCCTTGGGTCAAGTCGACAATATGTGTAAATATTTTACTATACACTCGGGGGCTCAAACCCTTGAGTCGTACAAAATAATATTAATAAATTATCGAGATTTGAGATTCTCTGAGGCACACTACAAGGATGATTGCAACCCGATATTTCGTCTGCGGCGAAAACGGTTCAAAGGAACCTGACAAAATATTAATGCACACACCTCGGAACCATGATTCGTTCCCATGGTCTATTAATAAACACATAAATCCGGTACGATTATTTATTACAGATAAGCATGAGGAAGAACAACTGGATTACAGAAAGGAGAAAAACTAGTGAAACTATACTTCGGCTTCATACTCCTTCTGGCACTGGGCGCCATCGTAGATTCTCACGTCGAACTTCGACGTGCCATCATGGAAATCAAAGGTCATGAAAAACCCCTGATGGAGGTCATGATCCTCCGCAAATCGCGACCAGCCGCCCTTGAAGAATTGCTCACTGGCGCTGTCATACCATACCTCCACTTCGTATGGAGTTCCTCCACCAGAGTGTTCGCGAAGAACCGCTTCCCGCAGTTCTCGACCATCCATGAACTTGGTGAATTTCGATGGCAGACGCTGAATTTCGTGGCACTGCACGTTGGCGATGCAAAAGAAAGAATAGATTATGGGGGAAGAAGGAGAAGCATCAGTGGAAGGAGCACTTGGACCTGAGACAGCAGATGGCACCTTGGGTTTGTTCTTGCTCCCGGCTGGATGGCCGGGGCATCGCTTCATCAGGGCAGAAGATGACCCTACCGCAGCTACGGCAATAGTCTTGTTCTTACTACCGCGAGGATGACCGCGGCCCCGTTTCTCCACCGGGGCGCCGATGTTCAAGCGAGATTCACTTGCATCGGCCATGGAGACAAGTGCAAGGGACGGAAAACCCTAGATGGGGTAAGGAAGAAGAAGACGATGCGGCGGAGAAAGGCACTAATGAAGGAATTAGGGTTTTTTACCCTGGCCAAGTGTGCTTTATTTATAAGCACGTACTAATGGGCCTCTGGAGCGGCAAGGCCCAAAGTATATTTCTGGGTTTTTACAGTGCAAATAGTAAAGAGGAATTACCGTATCAAAGAAAAGATGCGTAAAAAAAAGGGAGAAGAGAGTAGGAAATAAGAGAATATCTGTCAAGAAGCACAAGTTCACCTCGTCTTCAACTCGGGGGCTTGCAGCATAAGAAGGGAAGAAATCCATTGCAAAGGCGAATAAAGTCGACAAATGATGCGAGAAGAAGTATAAGGAACGAGTTTATCAATTTTCTTGAGCCTATACCCGAAAATTTCGGCTATAGCCTCGGGGGCTACTCCCATCGGGAGCGCTGTCGCGCACCCGATAGAAAGAAGTCGACAACAAGGAGGCGAGTCAAAGTTGGTAATAAAGAGCAAATTGATAGACATAATTGGTTGCATCTCTTCAGCAAGGAACTTTGGCTACATTGTCAACAAAATAGACATCGATTACTCCCATCGGGAGATATGCATGAAAGTTAAAAAGGATAACTCAAAAAATTATATATATTGAATCAGTCAAACAAGGCTGCGAAGCATAATTCTTGAGTTGTGTCATCGCGACAAAACTTGAATGCCGTGGTTGAAATATATCATGAAGGTAAGACCCCAGGATCCGTCCTGTGTGGCCCGGTATACGCACATGGATGCGCTCTGCTGGTGTGTATCCGTGTCTACGACGCGAAGAAAAATCCTGGTGGACGCACTGGGTACCCTGATAACCACTGGGACTCATTCTTTGTAAGTCATAAATGCGGCAAAAGAATGGGTTTGACCAGTTTCCTGAATTCAAGTCCAAGGGGATTGAATTTGAAGTAGGTGGCAAGTATCTGTTCCGGCAGTTAACTGGCCTCTTGATCCGTCAGAGTTGTCAGGCTTGTTCATCAAAGCCCCTTGCGAGATATTATAATAAAAGTTGAAAGACCAAGTCGAAGATTTGATTTAAAGAAGTCAAGTATTGATCAAGCCGAAGAATTGAAGATCTGAGATTCAACCCGAATCTGCAATTCTGGTAGAATCTTGGGGGCTACTAACAAGGGTATAGATAATAGAGCCCATTAGTTGAGTACCCCTGAGGCCCGTTAAGCTAGGCCCAATTGTAAAACTAGTTGAAATAAGAGTTCATGTTGTATGTCGATATTGTAATCTGTATCGGATCCCACCTGATCCTCAAGACCTGGCCACCTATATATAGGGGCCAGGAGGGGACGGTGTGGGACAGATTGAAAGCGAGCCAGGTTTTACACCCACATTTTACTTTCGTAGCCACCTTGTTTGACTGAGTTTACCTTCAAGTTCATCCGACTTCCTATCTCCCCGATCCTAAGTCCTTCATCTAGGACATTTGTCGAGTTTAACCCTCGTCAAATACCATAATCATAAATCAATCAATAATAAGTTTTGGGACTATACACATTATACTCAGAATGACAACTATGCTCTCTTAATCGGTGCATAGAGATAGAAGATGAAGACTCAACATAAAAGTAAAAGAAAGGCCCTTCGCAGAGGGAAGCAGGGATTGAACATGTGCTAGAGCTTTTCATTTGTAAAACAGAGATAAAAATTGTTTTGGGAGGTGGTTGTTCTTGTCAACGACTGGCAATGGGTTCCGAGTTCCGAGTTCTTGAAAAGTTGAGAGCGGTTCTGAGTTCTTGAAAAATTGGCATATACTCCTCCCCACTTTTTCTTTCACAAACCATGGCTAACCGAATCCTTCGGGTGCCCACCAACTTTCACATACCATGGAGGAGTGCCTTTTTTTTGGAGGTTACATTGGTCTGACCAGCTCTCTTGCAAAATTAATGACGAGCAGATGAAGCATGCAAGTCGAGTGGTACTTAATTCAATATGGAAGATAGCAAACCCGACCACTACGTCCTCATGAGCAAAAAATAGTGTCACAAAATGAGAAGTATTTGAAAGTTTTGAGAGGTAGCACATGAAAATTTACTTGGAATGATTTGAAATACCATGCATAGGAATTTGTAGTGGACTCTTTGGAAAAACTTTTGTTTTGGGGAGTTGGATGCACGAGAAGTATTCCCTCTCAGTACAGGTGAAGGCTAGCAAAAGACTGTGAGCGACTAACTAAGAGAGCAATAACGGCCATAATCATGCATAGCGACAAAACATTATTAACCAAAGCATAAAGTGATATCACAAGTCAAAAAACCAAATGATCATAGAGGCTTGAGGCGACTGGTTTAAAGTCAAACATGGTGTAAGCATGCGCCAAGTCAACCCAAATAAAGAATCAAAGGAGAATACCACTATATTATGCTTCTATAAGATAAAAAAACGCATGATTCTTTCAAAGGCACATTAATCACTCTCAGTTATATGAGACAAGTCATGCTACAACCATAACTACTAAGCATATAATCAAAATAATATCAAGCATGACATGATAACATCTAAGCAACAGTCTCAACAAGCTCCCTTTTGCATCACTATAAGCATGAAACCTTTTACTCATTTCCAACACCAATCAACCTTTTTGAAACAACTCTCAAGGATGAAAATCAACAAAGACCAGAGGTCTAAACACACCTAGCTACAAAGAACTAACAAGTTCTGAACAAAAACAAAGGCGAAAAACAAAAGCTAAACGCAGTACTAGAAAAAGAGAACACTCGTTGAACGATAAAAGTGAAAACTAGAGTGTTCTAGGCAATGAAAATGGAGTGTGTCTTCTCCAAAAGAAACATGTTGGGGCCCAACCATTTATTGCAGCAAACAAAACAAAAGAAAACTGAAAGCAAAAAATAAATATGCTCCAAGAAAAACACATAGCATATGAAGCAATAAAAATATAGTGTCTTGAAAGATGACCTGATATTTTTGTTGATGAAGAAGAGGTGCCATGCGGCATCCCCAAGCTTTGACGCTTGTACTTCTTGGATATTTCTTGGGGTGAAATGGGCATTCCCAAGCTTGAGCTTTTGTCCATACTTCATCTCATCTCATTATTCTCCTTTCCCTACACTTGAAAACTTCCTTCATACAAAACTTCACACAATTCTCATTATCAACATTAGTGTATGTAAGATAGTAGATCCACTTTTGGTTCAGTTTCAACTCAAGTACAACACATATTAACACATAAGCTACTGTAGCAACTTCTTCTAAAATTTCCGTGATCAAAAGAACTAAAAAAGAAAGAGATCAAGAGGCAAATGCAAATAGTGGCAGAAATCTGTCAAAACAGAACAGCTGGTAAAGATCAATTTTTTTGAAAATATTCTGTTACTCAAATCGAAAAGTTCAAAACTAATGAAAGTTATATAATAACATGGGTCATGTGCACAAGAAATCGCAGATCAAAATGACGTTCTGGGAATTTTCACAAATTTTTACAGTAAAGCGCAGAAATTTGTTTCTGGACAGCAACCTCCCCAAATCTTACCTTCTTCCAATTAGAGGTTACTCTTGGCATAAAATTGAAATAAAAATGATAAGGAGAGATCATTACAGTAGTAATAAATTCCAAGACTCAACAAAAATAAAAAGTACTGAAGAGAAAACATTGAGTTATCTCCCAAGATTGCTTTTCTGTAACACCTTTGAGCTAGGCGCAGAAAGTAAGAATCAAGTATTTTCAAATAAAGGAGCATCAAGATCAATACCAGAAGTCTTTTCAACGAGGAATTGTATTTTATCCAAACAAGTTTTAGAAGATCCTTTCTCAACACTCTTGGGTTCACTACTTTCATCAAAAGGGTTTTCAGAAACAATCCAATCAAAATTCTTTTCCAAGGCTTCATGCATTCCTACGAGTTTAAAAGGTATTTGTATTTTGATTTCCTCCCTATTTGTACCAATAACATCTACACATGAGCCAAGCGTATTAAAACACTCAAAGACTTTCCTAGCTTCTATAACAACATCTCTAAATTCTTTACGCAAAGTCTCCAAAATAAAATCTCTCTTTTCAGAGTCTTCGATATCATGAAGCTTAAGAAACATTTGATGCATTATGGGGTTAAGGTTAACAAACCTAGCCTCCAACATGTGAACTAAATAAGCAGCAGCAATTTCATAACTAGGAGCAAGTTCTGCTAAGGATCTATCCTCAATATCTTTGTGCTTACTAACATGATTAAAGAACTCTTCAATATTATCTTTCCCAATTATAGAACCGCTACCTACTGATATGTCTTTCAGAACGTACTTAGGGATCAACATAATGAAATAAAAATAAAGTAACAAAGTACCAACTATAAAAGGAACTAATTTTTTTGTATTTTTGATAAAAGATGCAAACAAAAATAAAGTAAAGAAACTAAGCAAAATAATAACAAAGTAAAAAGATTGGAAGTGAGAGACTCCTCTTGCAGAAATCCTCTTTCTCCCCGTGACAAGGGTATAGATAATAGAGCCCGTTAGTTGAGTACCCTTGAGGCCCGTTAAGCTAGGCCCAAGTGTAATACTAGTCGAGATACTAGTTCATGTCATATATCGATATTGTAATCTGTGTCGGACCCCTCCCGTACCTTGAGACCTGGCCACCTATATATAGGGGCCAGGAGAGGACGATGAGGGACAGATTGAGAGTAAGCCAAAGTTCACCACCACGTTTACTTTTGATACACACCTTGTTTGACTGATCCTACCTTCGAGTTCATCCGACGCCCTACTTCCCCGATCCTAAGTCCTTCATCTAGGACATTTGTCGAGTTAACCCTCGTCACCCTGGCAATGGCGCAAGAAAACTTGTTGGTGCGTAGACCAGCTGGGAACCCCAAGAGTAAGGTGTGATGAGCACAACGGTAAGTTTTCCCTTAGTTATGAAACCAAAGTTTAATCGACTAGTAGGAGAAAGAAACCACTTCTGAAGGTTGTTGCTAGCTGACTTTGGCAACGACACCAGCTTGTTGACGGCGCCTGGAAAATGTCTGGGGCATAGCTTTGGCGCCAGTAGCAACGTGGAACCTGCACACAAGCAAACCAAGATACTTTGCTCCAACTTGCAGTGAGGTTGTCAATCTCACTGGTTTGCTGAAAATAAAGGATTAAACGTATCATGTGGAAAAGGATATTTGTTTGCAGTAAATAAATAAATAATGCTTGTAGAAAGTAAACAGTGCTTGCAGTAGAAGGTAATATATGTAAAATAATGGACCGGGGTCCACAGTTCACTAGAGGTGTCTCTCCATAAAGATAAATAACATGTTGTGTAATGAAATTATAGTTGGGAAATTGATAGAATAAAGAATGCATAGCAATGCATGTATGATGACCCACAAGTAAAGGGGATCGCAACAGTCTTCGAGGGAAGTATTACCCAAATTTATTGATTTGACACAAGGGGAGCCAAAGAATATATGTAAGCCTTAATAGATGAGTTGTCAATTCAGCTGCACCTGGAAACAGTCTTGCTCGCAGTGGTTTATCAATGGCAACAGTTTTATAGTGGTGACAGTAGTGAAACAGTAACAGCAGTAGTAAAATAGCAGCGGTAATAGTAACAGTAGTAAACAGTAGGAACAAATACTGTAGGCATAGGGATGGATTACGGGAGTTGCATGGATAAGATAATTCATGAAATCAATGAGACATGGACATTGCAGATAAATAATGATAAAGCATCCTAGTACAAACAATCATAGGCATGTGTTCCGTATATAGTCGTACGTGCTCACACGGAGAAACTTGCACGACATCTTTTGTCCTACCAGCCTGTTGCAGCAGGGCCTCAAGGGAAACTACTGGTAATTAAGGTACTCCTTTTAATAGAGTACCGGAGCAAAGCATTAGTACTCGGTGAACACATGTGATCCTCACATCATAGCCATCCCCTCCGGTTATCCCAATTTCTGTCACTTTGGGGCCTCGGGTTCCGGACAACAATATGTGTATACAACTTGTAGGTAAGACCATAAACAACAAGTATCATCATAGAAATAATAACATGTTCAGATCTGAAATCATGGCACTCGGGCCCAAAGTGATAAGCATTAAGCACAACAAGTTGCAACAATGTCATAGGCACTAAATAAAGATACTAGGCACTATGCCCTAACAATCTCATATCAAATTACATGAATAATCTCATCCAATCCCTACCATCCCCTCACCTACAGCGGGGGAATTACTCACACAAGGATGGGGGAGTCATGGATGGTCGATGGAGGAGCGTCGGTGGTGATGGTGATGAAGATCTCCTCCGAATCCCCGTCCCGACAGGGTGCCAGAACGGAGGTTCTGGTTCCGAATCGCGATTTCTGATGGCGGCGGTGCAGCGGAAGTCTATCTGGGAAAAACGCCGTCTCCCCGATATTATGTCGCCAGAGGGTATATGTAGGCGAGAGGGGAGGCCGAGAGGATGGCTGGGGCCTCCTCACGCCAGGGTGGCGCGGCCAGGGCTGGGCCGCGCCACCAATGTGTGAGGGCCCCTTGAGCCTCCTCTCCGTCCCGTCTTCTGGCTCCGTGGGTCTTCTGGTGAAATAGGATTTTTGATGATTTTTCCCGAATTTTTACTGGAAGTTGGATTTCTACACAAAAACGAGACACCAGAGCAATTCTGCTGAAAACAGCGTCAGTCCGTGTTAGTTGCATTCAAAACACACAAATTAGAGGAGAAACAGTAGCAAAAGTGTTCTGGAAAGTAGATACGTTTTGAACATATCAACTCCCCCCAAGCTTAGCTATTTGCTTGTCCTCAAGCAATTCAGTTAACAACTGAGAGCGATAAAAGAAACTTTCACGAACACATTTGCTCATATGATGTATATATACTAACTATGTGATCAAGTACTCAGGCAATTCATAATAAGAAATATGCAACTAATGTCACCTCATAGTCAAGCAAACTATGAAAGAGTGCCAATGCACTAATAACAAGTAACATGTACATAAGAAGCTACAAGATTGTAATATGCATAAATGATATGAAAGAGTGGTATCCCGCTTGCCTTTATTTGTAGAGCAAAACATAAATGCTAAGGCACCTCTGAAATTCAAGGGAAGACTAGAAATTAAAGATATCAAAGATACAAGCATCAAAGTTATACCACAATTAACCGTGTTCTGGGACAAGCACATTACACTAAGAATAATAGCTATGCTCTCAAGAAGTGCTTTAAAGTTAGAAGATGATGACTCAACATAAAGGTAAACGAATGGCCCTTCGCAGAGGGAAGCAGGGATTTAGCATGTGCTAGAGCTTTTCATTTGTAAAACAGAGATAAAAATTTATTTTGAGAGGTGGTTGTTCTATGTCAACGACTAGCAATGGGGACTTGCTATATTCCATAATAAACAAGTGAGAGCGGTTCCGAGTTCTTTGAAATTTGGCACATTGGTGCTCTTTTATAAAGCTTTGGCACTCCTCCCCACCTTTTTTCCTTTCTCAAACCATGGCTAACCGATTCCATCGGGTGCCCACCAACTTTCACATTCCTTGGAAGAGTGCCTTTTTTTCTTTCTTTTAGAATTAGATTATAATGGTCTGACCAGCTCTCATGCAAATTAATGACGAGCAGATGAAGCTACCTAGTCGAGGGGTACTTAATTTAATATGGAAGATAGCAATTCCGACCACTACGTCCCCATGAGCTAAAAACAGTGGCACAAAATGAGAAGTAGTTGAAAGTTTTGAAAGGTAGCACATGAAAATTTACTTGGAATGGCTTACAAATACCATGCATAGGAATTTATAGTGGACTCTTTGGAAGACTTGGTTTTTGGTAATTGGATGCACGAGTAGAGCTCATACTCAGTACAAGTGAAGGCTAGCAAAAGACTGGGAAGCGACAATCGAGAGAGCAATAACTGTCATAATCATGCTTGCGACAAAACAAAATTAATATAGGCATAAAAATGATACAAGAACTCTGAGGCAATTTAGATCATCGAGGCTTAATTGACTTTTTGTTCAGTCATATGCATGCTTGAGCATGTGCCAAGTCGATTCAAATGAAACTTTCAGAGGTGGATACCACAATAACATACCATATTATGAATAAAACAAAGCATGCAAGCGTCTACATGACATGCTACAGGCTAATAGTAAATTGAAACTAATCATATGAAAGCAAGAACTACAAAGCATCCATTTGATAACATATACCTTACATGAACCGACTAAGCATGTCCACATAGATGAGTATATGTCCAAAAATGAAAACAAATAGAGTTCATACCAGCCTCTTACCACATCTCAGATTGTCGTATGTCATCATCATTGCTCTTCACTTGTGTGGCTTGAATAATATAAAGTGAATACCAAGCTCCAATGGAGTAACGGGAGACTGAACTCTGCAACAAAATTTACAAAACCGAAGAAGAACAACAAATATTTTTGGGGTTTTCAATTTTTGAAACAAAAGCAGAAGGAAATAGCAAACAAAGCAAAATATTTTTGGATTTTTCAAATAGCAAACCGAAAATAGCAAGTAAAGCAAACCAAAGGTAGAAAACTAAAGAACCAAACAAAGAGAAACAACGGAAATATTTTTGGTCTTTTTGTGTTTTGGAAAAGTGGAAACAAGAACAAGAACACTAGAGAAGGCGAAACATGAATATACAAAGGTTCGACAAAATATGATATGTAGATGAGTGAATCGTTGGCGTACCTCCCCCCAAGCTTAGGCTTTTGGCCTAAGTGGAGATCAATTTCGATTTTGATAGCTGCCCCAGGCTGGTGGGTCATCATAGATGTAATCGTACCCCGGCTCTCGTGAAGATGAAGCTGATGGCGCATAATCATAATAAGGTTGCTCATATGGGAAATTCGTAATGTTGGAGGGCTGACCCGACTCCTCGGCGCCCTCCTCATCGTGCACAGGTGGCGGGTGCTCCTCTACGTACGCATCAAGCTCATCTTCCGTAAGCGACCATCCATTCCTGCGATCAAGGTTAAACAAAAGAGGTGCAGGCAAACGGACTGATCGATCAGTCTTTACTACCCTCCAGGTAGTCTTCTTGAAAAAGGTTAGCTCAAATGTTAAATTAATCAAACTAGCAGGAGGAGAAATAAACTTATGATGAATCATAGAATTAAGGTCAAGTTTCTCCTCGGGGAACTGCAGATCTAGAAAATGAGGTACTACACCATGAAAAGCTAACAGGCGTGAAGCTATAAGTCCTCCACAGATTCCCCCTTTCTCACGGTTAATATCAAGACGGAAAGCTATTAAGGCACCCAAATGGTAAGTCCTATCACGCCTCAAAGCAGCAGCAATAAAAGCTAGATCATGGAGAGATAATTTACTTGCAGATTTCCTAGCAAGAACACATTTGGTAATGAAGAAGGCAAAATATCGAATGGATGGGAAATGAATATTTCGAGTTTTACCACCCTCTCCTGTGAAGCTTCTTCCTTGACAAATCTCCTCATGTAGTTCTAACAATGGCCTAGGTTGTCCCCTTATCTTCTCAAGCGATCCCCACTGTGGTACTCTAATAGCTGTACAGAAAACATCAAGAGGCAAGTCCACAGATTTGTTATAAATTTTATAATGAACCATGGGGTTAGAAGTGGACCAACTAAATCCGAAATCCTGCACCACAGACATTGTTAGTTTAACATATTGGGGAGGTTCACCCTCAACAAAATGTTCTAATCCTGCATTAGAGAGTAAGGTTTGAAAATCCTGCATAATTCCGGCAGCATTCATGAACTCTGAGCATGGATAGTGTGAGGGGAAGACCTTCTCTTCACGGTGAACTTTCAAAACTTCATGCACTTCTAGTTCATGTTGAGAGAGTTGATAAGCATTCTCCTCCATTTCTGAAATTTTTAACAAACCTCATAAAATTTTGAGACAAGCAAATGTAGGAAACTATTATAGTGGGTTACTAGAGAGCTAACATGCATCAAAATAACAATTCTAAGCAATAGAACAAGCATGCATACTCATTTATCCTGCCACCTACAATGCTAAAATACTCAAGAAATACTCCACCAAAAGAAATTCTACTTGGACAAGTGGAGGAGTCACATACCGGAGAACAAATGCTCCAAATTACAGCAGAAATGTTGGGCTGAGCAAGGAGATCGAAAAATCCAGGTGAAGAACAGCAAGAACTTGGGTTTGAGCTGGGTGTGTCGTTGTTTTCGGGAGAGAGAAAGAGCAGGGGAGGAAAAGATAAGTGAGGGGCCAGGTGGGGCCCTCTCACACCTAGGTGGCGCGGCCAGGGCTGGGCCGCGCCACCTATGTGTGAGGTGGCGTGGCAGCCCCTCCTGGTGCCTCCCAGGTGTCTCTCTGCCCCATTTTTGACATAAAAATTTATAAAGAATTTTCTGGAATTTTCAAGAAACTTTATTTTCGAGGATTTCTCAGAAATTGGCATATCGATAAAAACTCAGAAAAACGTGGATAAAATGATTTCAGGCAAATCAAAACTAAGCATGCAGCAGCTCTGAGATACTCTTAATCATGCAACTAAACTGAAGGAATAAAATTTGATGAAAGTAAATACAAGTGAGGTGGAGTGGATGCGGTGAAAACGAAATTTCGTTCATATAAAATCACTTTGTTAACAAGGTTGATCAAGTCTTGTTCCCAAACTAACTTCATATGAGGCAAAACTTTGCACTTCACTTAATGCTTATGTTACCTCAATTTTGATAGGTATAGTCCCAATCATAACAATTTTATATTCTTCCTTGGACTTTCGCTCTGAACAAATAATTTGACCAACTTTGATGGTCTCAACATGCTTGATTGCATTTAGAGCATTCTTCCTATCAATTTTCTTGGGAAAATAAACCGTATACTCTTTGTCATTAACATTAAAAGTGACTTTTCCTTGATTGCAATTAATAACAGCACCTGCAGTGTTTAGAAAAGGTCTCCCAAGAATAATAGACATATTATCATCTTCAGGCATTTCCAACACAACAAAATCAGTTAATATTAAACAACTGTTAGCAACTTGAACAGGAACATTTTCACATATACCAATAGGAATAGTAGTAGACTTATCAGCCATCTGCAAAGATATATCAGTTGATACTAATTTTTCTAGATCAAGTCTCTTATAAAGAGAAAAAGGCATGACACTAACTCCAGCTCCCAAATCACATAAAGCAGTTCTAACATAGTTATTTTTAATGGAGCAAGGAATAGTAGGTATACCTGGATCTCCAAGCTTCTCTGGAACTTTACCATCAAAAGAATAATTAGCAAGTAAAGTGGAAATTTCCTCACTAGGAATTTTCCTTTTGTTAGTGACAATATCTTTCATATACTTGGCATAAGGAGGCATTCTAATAGCATCAGTCAAAGGAATTTGCAAAAATAAAGGTCTCATCCATTCACAAAACCTGTTGTAGTGTTCTTCTTCCTTGGACTTGTGTTTCTTACTAGGAAAAGGCATTGGTTTCTCTACCCAAGGTTCTCTCTCTTTACCATGCTTGTTGGCAATGAAGTCTTCTTTGGTGTACTTTGCATTTTTATCACTCTTTTCCGGTTCCTCTTCAACTTCTTCTTTATCAGAAGCATCTCCTGGTTCAGTTTCCGCATCAGAAATAGAAACACTGTTAGGATCTTTACCTGTATCAGATGATTCTGTGGTTGTTTTATGCTTCTTCTTCTTCTTCTTCTTCTTCTCCTTAGAAGGAATATCATCACTTGAAGTACGTTGAGAATCTTGCTCGACCCTCTTAGGATGTCCTTCAGGATATAATGGATCTTGAGTAGCAGCGCCACTTCTTGTGCGTATTTCACATGCTTGCTTCTCTCTTGCGGCATTAACTAGCAAGTCTTTTTGCACCCTGGTAAGCTGATCAATTTGCGTTTGAACCATTTGAAAATGTTTAACAAGTATCTTCACATCATTAGCGGTTCTCTCCACAATATCCTGCAACTTATTAATAGCTCTAGAATTTTCCAACAAATGATTATGCACCATTCTATTAAAATTTTCTTGCTTAACAATAAAATTATCAAATTCATCTAAGCATTGATCAGGAGGTTTAGTATAAGGAATATCTCTTTCATCAAAGCGTTGGAGAGAGTGTACCTCAATAGTTGATGAGTGAGGGATTGGCTTACATAATTCTTCTATAGGAGGTAAATTCTTCACATCTTCGGCCTTAATACCTTTCTCCTTAAGAGATTTCTTAGCTTCCCTCATAACTTCATCATTTAATTCAATCATCCCTCTCTTCTTTGGCGTAGGCTCTGTAGATGGCGCAGGGGTTGGTGCTGGTGTTGGCTCAACTAAAGTCCAATCATCATGATTCCGGCTTATTTTAGCCATTAATTCTTCAGCATAAGCCATAGTTCTTTCCCTGAAAACACAACCAACACAACTATCCAAATATGACTTAGATTCATCCGTTAGTCCATTATAAAATATATCAAGGAGTTCATTTTTAGGCAATAGTTCTTTAGGCAGAGCTCTAATTAAAGAACAAAACCTTGTCCAAGATTCAGGCAATATCTCTCCTTTTCCCTGTTCAAAATCAAAGATTTTCTGCACAGCAGCATGTTGAGCACTAGCAGGAAAATATTTCTGAAAGAAAGCATTGACCAAAGCAATAGGACTAGTAAGAGATCCAGAAGACAAGCTATTAAACCAAGTTTTAGCTGCATCTTTCAACGAGAAAGGAAAAATCTTAGCAACAAAGTAAGTGCGGAGCTTAATATCATCAGAAAACAAATTACTCAAAGTAGAAAGCTCATTCATGTGCCCCATAGCACTCTCATCTTTAGTACCACAAAAAGGAGTTTTCTCAACAATAGATATGTAAGATAAATCAATAGAGAAATCATAATCCTTGTCTCTAATATTTATGGGAGAAGCAGCAAACTTAGGATCAGGAGACAAATTATATCTAACAGAACGTCTTACAAGAAGTTCTTTAACATTACCAGCATTACGAGCAGCACGTGCTTCAGCAATAAAATCATCATTAAGCTCAATATAAGCATCATCATCATAATCATCACTAGAACATTCCCTAGACTCAGGTGAACTAACAGGTGTAACAGTGGTGTTTCCCAACTTAGCTCTAGCAATAGTAGCATCTAAAAAGGAACCTAGTGAACCACTCTCATCAAGCACAGTAGAAGCATCATCTAAATTATCAGTGGCATTTTCAATCTCAGCAGAAGTAGTAGCAGTAGCGTGTGGGTGTGGTGGTGTAAGCAACTTACTCATAACAGATGGTGAATCAAGAGCAACAGAGGTGTTGAGAGTCGTACCTCTTCTTGTAGTGGATGGCAATATAGGAACTTTTCCATCACGAGGTTTACCCATGATGAAAGGATTGCAGCGAACAATATGAATACCAAGTGAACTTACAAATAAAGCTATGCTCCCCGGCAACGGCGCCAGAAAATAGTCTTGATGACCCACAAGTATAGGGGATCGCAACAGTCTTCGAGGGAAGTATTACCCAAATTTATTGATTCGACACAAGGGGAGCCAAAGAATATATGTAAGCCTTAACAGATGAGTTGTCAATTCAGCTGCACCTGGAAACAGTCTTGCTCGCAGTGGTTTATCAATGGCAACCGTTTTATAGTGGTGACAGTAGTGAAACAGTAACAGCAGTAGTAAAATAGCAGCGGTAATAATAACAGTAGTAAATAGTAGGAACAAATACTGTAGGCATAGGGATGGATTACGGGCGTTGCATGGATAAGATAATTCATGAAATCAATGAGACATGGACATTACAGATAATAATGATAAAGCATCCTAGTACAAACAATCATAGGCATGTGTTCCGTATATAGTCGTACGTGTTCACAAGGAGAAACTTGCACGACATCTTTTGTCCTACCAGCCTGTTGCAGCAGGGCCTCAAGGGAAACTACTGGTAATTAAGGTACTCCTTTTAATAGAGTACCGGAGCAAAGCATTAGCACTCGGTGAACACATGTGATCCTCACATCATAGCCATCCCCTCCGGTTATCCCAATTTCTGTCACTTTGGGGCCTCGGGTTCCGGACAACAATATGTGTATACAACTTGTAGGTAAGACCATAAACAACAAGTATCATCATAGAAATAATAACATGTTCAGATCTGAAATCATGGCACTCGGGCCCAAAGTGACAAGCATTAAGCACAACAAGTTGCAACAATGTCATAGGCACTAAATAAAGATACTAGGCACTATGCCCTAACAATCTCATATCAAATTACATGAACAATCTCATCCAATCCCTACCATCCCCTCACCTACAATGGGGGAATTACTCACACATGGATGGGGGAGTCATGGATGGTCGATGGAGGAGCGTCGGTGGTGATGGTGATGAAGATCTCCTCCGAATCCCCGTCCCGGCAGGGTGCCAGAACGGAGTTTCTGGTTCCGAATCGCGATTTCTGATGGCGGCGGCGCAGCGGAAGTCTATCTAGGAAAAACGCCGTCTCCCCGATATTATGTCGTCAGAGGGTATATGTAGGCGAGAGGGAAGGCCGAGAGGATGGCTGGGGCCTCCTCACGCCAGGGTGGCGCGGCCAGGGCTGGGCCGCGCCACCAGTGTGTGAGGGCCCCTCGAGCCTCCTCTCCGTCCCGTCTTCTGGCTCCGTGGGTCTTCTGGTGAAATAGGATTTTTGATGATTTTTCCCGAATTTTTACTGGAAGTTGGATTTCTACACAAAAACGAGACACCAGAGCAATTCTGCTGAAAACAGCGTCAGTCCGTATTAGTTGCATTCAAAACACACAAATTAGAGGAGAAACAATAGCAAAAGTGTTCGGGAAAGTAGATACGTTTTGGACGTATCAATGTACATGTCATGAAGATCACTATGAGATTCACTTGGGCATTACAACATAATACATAGACCGTAATCCAACTGCATCTATGACTAATAATCCACCCACAGGATATCATCCGAACAACCCTTGGGTATTAAGTTGCAAGCAACAGATTATCGCCTTAAGCAAAGTGTGTAATGTAAACATTACAAATGTCCTTGAACAAAAGATTGTTGTTTTCTCCCTAGTACCAATAGCACATCTACAACCTTAGAAGTTATTGTCACTCTCCCAGATTACTAGAGGCATGAACCCAATATCGAGCATAAATACTCCCTCTTGGAGTCACTGGCATCTACTCGGCCAAGATATCTACTAGCAACGGAGACATGCAAGATCATAAATAACATAGACATGATAAATCAACAATCAACTTGACATAGTACTCAATATTCATCGGATCCCAATAAACATGATATGTAGAATTACATAACGATGATCTTAATCATGATAGGCAGCTCACAAGATCTAGACATGAAGCACATGGAGGAGAAGACAACCATGTAGCTACTGCCATGGACCCATAGTCCAAGGTAGACTACTCACGCATCACTCTGGAGGCTGGCATGGTGATGAAGAAGGCCTCCGGTGATGATTCCCCTCTCCGACAGGGTGCCGGGATGAGCTTCTAGACCCTCCCGGTCTCAGGACGACGGCGGCGGCGGCTTGTAGTATGTTTTGTGGAAAAGTGTTCGTCTCCTTAGGGTTTTCCCATTGAAGGGAATTTATAGGCGGAAGGGCGATGTCAGGGGGTGGACTAGGGGTCCACACCACCTGGTGGCGCGGCCAGGAGGTGGCCCGCGCCACCCTATGGTGCGGCTGCCCTCTAGCCCTTCTCCGTCTCTCCTTTGGACTCCTTCTTCATGTCAGGTAAGTAGGAACTTCGGCTTTCGTTTTGTCCAATTCCGAGAATATTTCCTGTGTAACTTTTCTGAAACATAAAAACAGCAGAAAACAGGAACTGACACTGTGGCATCTCGTTAATAGGTTAGTTCCAGAAAATGCATAAAAATGCCATGAAGTGTAAACAAAATACAAAGCAATTGGTGTAAAACAAGCATGGAGCATAAAAAATTATAGATACGTTTGCGACGTATCAGCCATTTCAAGCAAATCCAATAGGTGTGTTTTTCATCTAAAAAAGGTGTGTTTTCTGCATGTGGAAAACTATAAATACCCGACCGCAACCTAAAATTCTACACCTATGTTTTCAAAATGGGGAGCTTGGCCCTAGCCTCTGCATCAAGTGTAATCATGGATCAACCATACATAATGGATCAGTAAGGGTTGAGTGATGTCTACACACGCTTCTGTTCTTGTAGACAGTGTTGGGCCTCCAAGTGCAGAGGTTTGTAGAGCAGCAACAAGTTTCCCTTAAGTGGATCACCCAAGGTTTATCGAACTCAGGGAGGAAGAGGTCAAAGCTATCCCTCTCAAACAACCCTGCAATTACGATACAGAAAGTCTCTTGTGTCCCCAACACACCCAATACACTTGTCAGATGTATAGGTGCACTAGTTCGGCGAAGAGATAGTGAAATACAAGTGGTATAGATGATTATAAGTAGTAAATGCAATCTGGAATAAAAATGGCAGCAAGCAAACAAGTAACAAAACAGCAAGTAAACGGTGTGCAAAGCTTGGAAACAAGGCCTAGGGATCATACTTTCACTAGTGGACACACTCCCAACAAATATAACATAATCGAACCAATAAATAACTTCTCTTCACTATGGTACTCTGAATTACTCTCCTATTGAATAACACTAATCATTGCGTAGGGCTACGAAGCACTCCTCAAAGTTCATCAAGTACTTGACAAACACCACTCATAGAGATATCCAAATCAAATCACAACTCAAGATAAATATTATTGCAACTTAGACCAAGTACTAACACGGTGCACACACTGTCAACATTACACCATGAAAGGAGGAATAGATCACTTCAATACTATCATAGTGATAATTATTCTCATAATCCATAAAAGATCACAATCGTAGCCTAGACCAAGTACCACCATGATGCACGCACTGTCACCGTTACACAATGGCAGGAGGAATAGATTACTTTAATAACACCACTAGAGTACACATAATATCTGAATAATAACATCTACTTGTTCAACATGATACAAAGCTCACGATCCCATAAAGATCACATCATGGGAGAGAGAGGTGAACCACATAGCTACCGGTAGAGCCCTCAGCCCCGGGGATGAACTACTCCCTCCTAATCATAGGAGACAGCAAGGTTGATGGAGATGGCGGTGAGGTCGATGGAGACGGTGGAGACGGCGATGGAGACCGATGGAGATGGCTCCGGGGGCACTTCCCCGTCCCGGCAGGGTGCCGGCACAGAGACTTCTGTCCCCCGAAATTCGTCGGTGGCGGCGGCGGAGCTGCGGAACTGCTTCTGGAAAATTTGCCGACTCCCCTAGGGTTTTCCGTCCCGAGGCTTTATATAGGCGAAGGGGTGTCGTCAGAGGGCAGCCAGGGGCTCCTCACACCAGGGTGGCGCGGCCAGGGCCTGAGCCGTGCCACCTATGTGTGAGGGTGGCCTCTGGCCCCCCTCCGGCTCTCTTTCGGTCTTCGGGAAGCTTCCGGGGAAAATAAGACTTCCGGAACTTGTTTCGTCCAATTCCGAGAATATTTCCTGTGTAGCTTTTCTGAAACACAAAAACAGCAGAAAACAGGGAACTGGCACCGTGGCGACTTGTTAATAGGTTAGTTCCGGAAAATGCATAAAAGTGCCACGAAGTGTAACGAAACATCGGGTAAATGGTGTAAAAACAAGCATGGAGCATAAAAAATTATAGATACGTTGGAGACGTATCATTGAGACATGTATCAACTATCTAAAAATGAGAAGCGACTAAAAGCTACCCATTTTGAATTCTACTAATATGCCGCCATCTAGTAGCCTAGAAATATAAGTCCTTTGCGGCAAGAAGCTGATTGCATCTAATATGCTCCCACTGATCCACTAGGAGGATGTAGGACCATAGTTGTGTCGAGTGTGCAGCTAGTTGATGGCGCGGTGATGATGGTGTGAAAGCTTCTTCTTTAAATACACGCCAACGGCGACAGAAACTTTTGGAGCCAAGTTGACGTGGGAATATGTAGTAAATGACCGGCCAGTTGGAAAACCCCAAGAGAAGGTTTTGATGAAGATAGCAGCAAGTTTTCCCTCAGTTATGAAACCAAGGTTATCAATCCAGTAGGAGGACGAATACGACTGAAGGTGATGCCCGCTAGCTTTGCGACAGCTCCGGACAATTTATAGGGCGCCTCATCCAAGCTTTGCTTTGCGAGCGGCAACATGGAACCTGCACACAATACAACCAAATACTTTGTTCCCAACTTACGATGAGGTTATCAATCTCACCGGTTTGCTTGAAACAAATGGTATGAGCGTATCGAGTGGAAAACAATAGTAATATGCGAGTAAAGTAAACAGTGCGAGTAAAGTAAACAGGTGATAGCAATATAAAGGAAATAGGACCGGGGTCCACAGTTCACTAGTGGTGTCTCTCCATAAGATAAAATAATACATGCTGGGTAAACAAATTACAGTTGGGCAATTGATAGAATAAAGACAACGTGCATATGTCGAGAGGATCACTATGAGATTTACTCTGGGCATTACAACAAGATACATAGAACGCCATCCAACTGCATCTATGACTAATAATCCACTTGTGGCGAATCAATCCGAGAACTCCACAAGTATTAAGTTGCGAACAACAGATAGCTGCATTAAGCAAAGTCTATAATGTAAACAAAGCATATGCCCTCGAGCATATGAATGTTGTTTTCCCCCTAGTAGCAACAACACATCTACAACCTTAGAGGTTTCTGTCACTCCCCCAGATTAAACATAGGCATGCACCCACTATCGAGCATAAATACCCCCTCTTGGAGTCACTAGCAACTACTTGGCCAAGATAGCTACTAACAACGGAGAGCATGCAAGATCATAAACAATATAGAGATAACATAAGATAATATTCAGCACATCAACTCAATCATAATACCAATATTCATCGGATCCCAACAAACACAACATGTAGAATTACATAACGGTGATCTCGATCATGTAAGGCAGCTCACGAGATCTAAACATGAAGCACATGGTGGAGAAGACAACCATCTAGCTACTGCTATGGACCCATAGTCCAAGGTAGACTACTCACTCATCGCGCCGGAGGCAAGCATGGCGATGAAGAAGACCCCCGGTGGCGATTCCCCTCTCCGGCAGGGTGCCGGGAAGAGCTTCTGGACCCTCCTAATCTTCGGGTCGACGGCGGCGGCGGATCGCGATGTGTTCTGGAAAAGTGATCGGGTCTTTAGGTTTTCCCGTCGGGGGGTCTTTATAGGCGAAGAGGCAGCGTCGGAAGTGGACCAGGGGGCCCACACCACCAGGGGGCACAGGACAGCCCTAGGCCGCGCCGCCCTGTGGTGTGGCCACCCTCTGGTCCGGCTCCATCTCCTCTTCGGTGTTCTGGAAGCTCCGTGAAATATCTAGACGTCTGGCTTTTGTTTCATCCAATTCCAAGAATATTTCCTGTGTAACTTTTCTGAAACACAAAAACAGCAGAAAACAGGGAACTGGCACTGTGGCATCTCGTTAATAGGTTAGTTCCGGAAAATGCATAAAAATGCCACAAAGTGTAACGAAACACTAAGCAAATGGTGTAAAAACAAGCATGGAGCATCAAAACTTATGGATACGTTGGAGATGTATCAGCATCCCCAAGCTTAACTCCTGCTCGTCCTCGAGTAGGTAAGTGATAACAAAATAAATAATTTTTGAGGTGACATGCACCTACACAATCTTGATCAAATATGTAAGCGTTGTGCGCTGGGATCAAAAGAACTTAAAACATGGGCATGAAAGATATAATCTTGATAGAAGAAACTTAGCAACCATGTTATAACATGAAAATGAACACACACAAAAGGTCATGAAAATGAAACAATGAAAGTCAAACGTGTGTTCAAATCATAAGGAAAAACATACAAATGGTTTTCAGCTTGTCCTTCATGAGAGAGCAAAACATAAATGCATAGGACACCTTTAAGTTTAAGAGGGCGACTAGATACAAATAATTTAAGAACAAGTGAAACCAACAATATGAATCAATCAATGAAAACTTTGGGACAATGCACATTATACTCAGAATGACAACTATGCTCTCTTAATGGTGCATAAAGATAGAAGGTGGTGACTCAACATAAAAGTAAAAGAAAGGCCCTTCGCGGAGGGAAGCAGTGATTAAACATGTGCTAGAGCTTTTCATTTGTAAAATAGAGATAAAAATTGGGTTTTGAGAGGTGGTTGTTTCATGTCAACGACTAGCAATGGGGTCTTACTATCTTCCATAATAAACAAGTGAGAGCGATTCTGAGTTCTTTGAAAATTTGGCACATTGGTGCTCTTTTATAAAGCTTTGGCACTCCTCCCCACCTTGTTTTTTTTCTCAAACCATGGCTAACCGATTCCATTGGGTGCCCACCAACATTCACATACCATGGAGGAGTGCCTTTTTTCTTTTCTTTTTAAAATTAGATTGCAATGGTCTGACTAGCTCTCATGCAAAATTAATGGCGAGCAGATGAAGCTGCCTAGTCGAGGGGTACTTAATTTAATATGGAAGATAGCAATTCCAACCACTACGTCTCCATGAGCTAAAAACAGTGGCACAAAACAAGAAGTAGTTGAAAGTTTTGAAAGGTAGCACATGAAAATTTACTTTGGAATGGCTTACAAATACCATGCATAGGAATTTATAGTGGACACAATGGAACAACTTGGTTTTTAGGAGTTTGATGCACGAGTAGAGCTCATACTCAGTACAAAATGAGGGCTAGCAAAAGATTGGGAGCGACCAACTAAGAGAGCAATAACGGCCATAATCATGCATAGCGACAAAGCGACATTAAAAGAAGCATAAGATGGCATCAAAATTCAAAAACTAAATGATCATAGAGGCAATGGCGACTTTGTATGAGTCAAACATGTGTGAGCATGCGCCAAGTCAACCCAAATAAAGCATCAAAGGAGAAAACCAAAATAATGCTTCCAAATAATTAAAACAACGCATGATTTTTCAAAGGCTCATTAAGCAATCTCAGTCATTTGAGACAAGTCATGCTACAGCAAAACCACTAAGCATACTATCAAAAATATATAAAGCATGACATGCGAAAGCCTAGGCCGCAGTCTACACAAGCTCCTTCTTGTACCACTTTTTTGCAGAAAGCTTTTTCTCTTTTCCAACACCATTCAAACTTTTTATAACCAACTCTTTTGATGAAAACCAACATGGACCAGAGGTCAAAATACACCTTGATGAAAAGATATAGCAAGATCTGAACACAAATCAAGGCGAAAATCGAAAGCTAAACGCAGTTCTAAAAAAAGAGAACACTCGTTGAAATTATAAGAATAAAAAACGGAGTGTTCTTGGCAAATGAAAAGCAAGGCAACTTCTCCAAAAGGAATTTGTTGGCGTCCAACCATTTATTGCAGCAAACAAAACTAAACTAAACTGAAAACTAAAAACAACTGACGCTCCAAGAAAAACGCATAGTGCATGAAGCAATAAAAATATAGTGTTTTGAAAGGTGACCTGATTTTTGCCGATGAAGAAGGGGTGCCTCGGGGGTATCCCGAAGCTTTGACGCTTGTACTTCTTGGATATTTCTTGGGGTGACATGGGCATCCCCAAGCTTGAGCTTTTGTCCATTCTTCATCTCATCTCATCATTCTCCAATCCCTACACTTGAAAACTTCCTTCATACAAAACTAAACACAAATCTATTAGCAACATTAGTGTAAGCATAACAATGAATCAACCCTTTTTGCTTTAGGTTTCAACTCAAAACCACCACATATAAAGCATATACTACTGTAGTAACTTCCCCAAAAGTTCCGTGATCAAAAGAACTCAAAAAGAAAGCGATAAAGGGGCAAACAGAAATATTGGCAGAAATCTGTCAAAACAGAACAGCTGACAAAGGTCGAATTTTTAGAGGGTTTTCTGTTGCTCAAATCAAAAAGTGTTAAACTAATGAAAGTTTGTATATAACCTGGGGCATATGCACAAGAAATCGTAGGTCCAAAAGATATACAGAGAATTTTCACGAATTTTTGCGGTGCAGCACCGAAAACAGTTTCAGGACAGCAACATCCCCAAATCTTACCTCACTCAAATTAGAGGCTTCTCTTGGCACAAAAACGAAATAAAAAGGATAAGGAGAGGTTATTACAGTAGTAATAACTTCCAAGACTCAAATAAAAGAAAAAAGAACTGAAAGTAAAAATATTGGGTTATCTTCCAAGAGTGCTTTTCTTTAACGCCTTTGAGCTAGGCGCAGAAAATGCGAATCAAGTAATATCAAGTGATGAAGTGCTAGGATCAACGGGTGCCTTACGTCTTCCTTTCTTACCTTTGCTCTTGACTCTAGGAAAGACGTGGCTATTGCAAGGTGGAGAGATAAATCTTATATTGCCTTTTCCCACATCTATAACGGCGCCCGGGAGCTTCAGTAGAGACCTTCTAAGTGTGATTTGTCCTTTTCCTACACATTCAATAACAAGATAATCAGTAGATACCATTCTTCCTAGGACTTTTGTATAAATTCCTTTAGCTACTCCAATGGGAAATATAGTGGCATTATTAGTAAGAGAAATTTCTTCTCCCTCATCAGAAAGTTTCCAAAGACTCAAAGATTCATAAACATCCTTTGGCATAAGACAAAATTCAGACATAATATCACAACGAGCATGAAAAGTTTCACCATTAATGGTGATTTTTACCGTAGGGTACCAACTCGAAGGTTCAGCATTTGCTGGCACATAATCAAAATAGCAGTGCGAGTCTCAAGAGTATTAAGTCTATTAAAAATGCTCACAAGAGAGGAATCAAAATAAGTTGGCATGCTATAAATTGTAATTAACTTTTTTATAATATTGAAGGCTTGATCTCCATCACAATGAAGGAAATCTCCTTCTGCAGTAGCATCCAAAGCATATCTATAACAAAGAGCAAGCCCAAAGTAAAAGCAACTAAGAAGCAAACTCAAGGTCATTTTCGGTTCAGTTTTTCCAAGCCAATCATAAATTCTAGACCAAGCTTCCTTAAAACTTTCCTCATCCTTTTGTTTGAAAGTGAAAATCATATCCTCGGGCGACATAGTAGTAGCAACTGAACTAGACATAATAAAAACCTACAAACGATTCTAATTTTTTTGGGTTTTTGATAAAACGATGCAAGTAAAAATAAAGTAAAAGCAAAACTTAAAACAAAGTAAAGGATGTGCGTGCGAAACTCCCATTGCAGAAGTCTTCTTTCCTCCCCGGCAACGGCGCCAGAAAACTTATTGATGGCGTGGTGATGATGGTGTGAAAGCTTCTTCTTTAAATACACGGCAACGGCGACAGAAACTTCTGGAGCCAAGTTGACGTGGGAATATGTAGTAAATGACCGGCCAGTTGGAAAACCCCAAGAGAAGGTTTTGATGAAGATAGCAGCAAGTTTTCCCTCAGTTATGAAACCAAGGTTATCAATCCAGTAGGAGGACAAATACGACTGAAGGTGATGCCCGCTAGCTTCGCGACAGCTCCGGACAATTTATAGGGCGCCTCGTCCAAGCTTTGCTTTGCGAGCGGCAACGTGGAACCTGCACACAACACAACCAAATACTTTGTTCCCAACTTACGATGAGGTTGTCAATCTCACCAGTTTGCTTGAAACAAAGGGTATGAGCATATCGAGTGGAAAGCAATAGTAATATGCGAGTAAAGTAAACAGTGCGAGTAAAGTAAACAGGTGATAGCAATATAAAGGAAATAGGACCGGGGTCCACAGTTCACTAGTGGTGTCTCTCCATAAGATAAAATAATATATGCTGGGTAAACAAATTACAGTTGGGAAATTGATAGAATAAAGACAACGTGCATATGTCGAGAGGATCACTATGAGATTTACTCTGGGCATTACAACAAGATACATAGACCGTCATCCAACTGTATCTATGACTAATAATCCACTTGTGGCGAATCAATCCGAGAACTCCACAAGTATTAAGTTGCGAACAACAGATAACTGCATTAAGCAAAGTGTGTAATGTAAACAAAGCATATGCCCTCGAGCATATGAATATTGTTTTCCCCCTAGTAGCAACATCACATCTACAACCTTAGAGGTTTCTGTCACTCCCCCAGATTAAATAGAGGCATGAACCCACTATCGAGCATAAATACCCCCTCTTGGAGTCACTAGCAACTACTTGGCCAAGATAGCTACTAACAACGGAGAGCATGCAAGATCATAAACAACATAGAGATAACATAAGATAATATTCAGCACATCAACTCAATCATAACACCAATATTCATCGGATCCCAACAAACACAACATGTAGAATTACATAACGGTGATCTCGATCATGTAAGGCAGCTCACGAGATCTAAACATGAAGCACATGGTGGAGAAGACAACCATCTAGCTACTACTATGGACCCATAGTCCATGGTAGACTACTCACTTATTGCGCCGGAGGCAAGCATGGCGATGAAGAAGACCTCCGGTGGCAATTCCCCTCTCTGGCAGGGTGCCGGGAAGAGCTTCTGGACCCTCCCGATCTTTGGGTCGACGGCGGCGGCGGATCGCAATGTGTTCTGGAAAAGTGATCGGGTATTTAGGTTTTTCCCATCGGGGGGTCTTTATAGGCGAAGAGGCGGCATCAGAAGTGGACCAGGGGGCCCACACCACCAGGGGGCGTGGGCCAGCCCTAGGCCGTGCCGCCCTATGGTGTGGCCACCCTCTGGTCCGGCTCCATCTCCTCTTCGGTGTTCTGGAAGCTCCGTGTAATATCTGGACGTCTGGCTTTTGTTTCGTCCAATTCCGAGAATATTTCCTGTGTAACTTTTCTGAAACACAAAAACAGCAGAAAACAGGGAACTGGCACTGTGGCATCTCGTTAACAGGTTAGTTCCAGAAAATGCATAAAAATACCACGAAGTGTAACGAAACACTAAGCAAATGGTGTAAAAACAAGCATGGAGCATCAAAAATTATGGATACGTTGGAGACGTATCACTAGTCAAAAAAATTGTAAAAACATTGATATCCTTTTATTTGTTAAATACGATATTGTGGCTGAAACACTAATGGGCATTCTAGATTAATATCCTTATCCATCTCATTTAGCCAATTATTAAACACATTGGAGATATTTGAGGGCGGGGTATATTATATGTGAAATATATCATGCGCCAAATCATACGAAAAAAGGACATGAGAGAAACAAGTTTTCTACAGTCACCAATTGACTCCCAACAACAACACTTGCGAGACCCATTCCATTTTCATTTAACAATATTCTTTGTTTCTAGTAGGACACAAAGGAGCCACATGAAAATTTTAATTTTAAGAGGAATTTCAATTTACAAAGATATTTATGTAAGATCCGTGCATGCCCATTCATTAGATCAAGGTACATAGACTTGACGGCAAATAGTCCTATGGAAGTGAGCTTCCAAACGAATCTATCCAGATCCTCTGAAAGATGAAAAATCATTAATATTTGGCGTAAATTCAAAAACATCAACACCCAAACCACATTGGTTCTTTGGGAAGTAGATGAAGTTCCATTTTGTTAACCAATAGTTTTTCTTAGTATCATGACACTGCCAAAAATATCTTGACCAAAAAAATCTAGACATTTTATTACCCTTTGGATATTCAAGAAATGAAAGCATAAATATTGGTAAACAAGTATAAACTGAATTAATAATAACCAAACTAACATGTGTACGCCTGCCAGGGCCCATGGCATTGGTACCCCTGGGATATATTTGGGTTAAGGACCGAGAAAGGATCTGATGTATATTGTATACGAATAAGGAAATTGATATGTAAACCGCCATAGGTGGTGAGTGATGTCTACACACGCTTCTATTTTGTAGACAATGTTGGGCCTCCAAGTGCAGAGATTTATTGAGCAGCAGCAAGTTTCCCTTAAGTGGATCACCCAAGGTTTATCGAACTCAGGGAGGAAGAGGTTAAAGCTATCCCTCTCAAACAACCCTGCAATTACGATATAGAAAGTCTCTTGTGTCCCCAACACACCCAATACACTTGTCAGATGTATAGGTGCACTAGTTCGGCGAAGAGATAGTGAAATACAAGTGGTATAGATGATTATAAGTAGTAAATGCAATCTGGAATAAAAATGGCAGCAAGCAAACAAGTAACAAAACAGCAAGTAAACGGTGTGCAAAGCTTGGAAACAAGGCCTAGGGATCATACTTTGACTAGTGGACACACTCCCAACAAATATAACATAATTAAACAAATAAATAACTTCTCTTCACTATGCTACTCTGAATTACTCTCCTATTGAATAACACTAATCATTGCGTAGTGGCTACAGAAGCACCCCTTAAAGTTCATCAAGTACTTGACAAACACCGCTCATAGAGATATCCAAATCAAATCACAACTCAAGATAAATATTATTGCAACTTGGACCAAGTACTAACACGGTGCACACACTGTCAACATTACACCATGAAAGGAGGAATAGATCACTTCAATACTATCATAGTGATAATTATTCTCATAATCCATAAGAGATCACAATCATAGCCTAGACCAAGTACCACCATGATGCACACACTGTCACCGTTACACCATGGCAGGAGGAATAGATTACTTTAATAACACCACTAGAGTACACATAATGATGAAGAGTAGCATCTACTTATTCAACATGATACAAAGCTCACGATCACATAAAGATCACATCATGGGAGAGAGAGGTGAACCACATAGCTACCGGTAGAGCCCTCAGCCCCGGGGAGAACTACTCCCTCCTCATCATAGGAGACAACAAGGTTGATGGAGATGGCGGTGAGGTCGATGGAGATGGCGGAGACGGTGATGGAGACCGATGGAGATGGCTCCGGGGGCACTTCCCCGTCCTGGCAAGGTGTCGGAACAGAGACTTCTGTCCCCCGAAATTTGGCTTCGACGGCGGCGGCGCTGCGGAACTGTTCTGGAAATTTCACCCCCTCCCCTAGGATTTTCCGTCCAGAGGCTTTATATAGGCGAAGGGGTGTCGTCAGGGGGCTGCCAGGGGCTCCTCACACATAGGGGGCGCGGCCAGGGCCTGGGCCACGCCGCCTTGGTGTGTGGGGCCCTCGTGGCCCCACTGCGCATCCTCTTCGGTTCTCTGGAAGCTTCCGGAAAAAATAAGACTTCTGGAACTTGTTTCATCCAATTCCGAGAATATTTCCTGTGTAGCTTTTCTGAAACACAAAAACAGCAGAAAATAGGGAACTGGCACTGTGGCATCTTTTCAATAGGTTAGTTCCGGAAATCGCATAAAAACGCCACGAAGTGTAACAAAACACAAGGCAAATGGTGTAAAAACAAGCATAGAGCATCAAAAATTATAGATACGTTTGAGACGTATCAGCATCCCCAAGCTTAACTCCTGCTCGTCCTCGAGTAGGTAAGTGATAACAAAAGAAATAATTTTTGAGGTGACATGCACCATCATAATCTTGATCATATAGGTAAAGCATTGAGTGCTGAGATCAAAGAACTTAAAACATGGGCATGAAAGACATAATCTTGATAATAGAAACTTAGCAACCATGTTATAACATGAAAATGAACACAAACAAAAGATCATGAAAATGAAATAATGAAAGTCAAACGTGTGTTGAAATCATAAGGAAAAACATACAAATGGTTTTTAGCTTGTCCTTCATGGAGAGCAAAACATAAATGCATAGGACACCTTCAAGTTTAAGAGGGCGACTGGATACAAATAATTTGAGAACAAGTGAAACCAACAATATGAATCAATCAATGAAAACTTTGGGACAATGCACATTATACTCAGAATGACAACTATGCTCTCTTAATGGTGCATAAAGATAGAAGGTGGTGACTCAACATAAAAGTAAAAGAAAGGCCCTTCGCGGAGGGAAGCAGTGATTGCAAGTTTTATAAACCTTCAAAAATTATGGTACTTACTGGCTTTGAGCTCTCATTGCCCCCATCATAAGCATCTTGAATGGTTAAAGTTAATGCGAGAACAATTATGATGCATATGCTTGACAAATCATAAGTTGAAAACCTCGTGTCCCGTGAATATGAGTACCCAAACCTCATGCTACTTTACTTAGACTCCCAAGCAAGGCTCTTGTCATTGTAAGTATATATGTATCATCGAGAACCGCCAACGGGGTACCTCCGTGCCCGATGACATGGAACAAGCCCACAACAAAATGACAGGACAAGCAGACAATGAACACCTCGACATCTCTTTTATTTGCCATTTGTTTAGCTTTTTATTTTGAGATGCGTCGTCGAATGTCCACTATGGGTATGCTGCAAATTTCCACCATGAATTATGCATGGCTTAGATTGACGGCCCAGGCGTTTCCCTAACACATATACAAACTCCATGATCTCCGCAAGATTCCCAATTCATTTCACACCGCGGGCATCCATAAACAAAAGATCACGATATCAACTCAAATAAGAAGTGCAATGTTGAAAGCTTGCCCCATGATAGCATGGTTGGGCTAGTATCCAACTTACAACTTGCAAGCATAACAACTCAACATAAGAGACCACAATGTAAAAAATTTAAGAACAAAAAAAAGTAAAGTGTGCCTTCCGATTCGTGAGAGCTTTACTGACACTAGTAGAAAACATGCCTAATATCCGGGACGAATTTGAGTTTTAGTCCCGGTTGTGTTTTGATCCGGGACTAATGTGAGCATTAGTCCCGGTTCAAAAGACTATGTGGGCCAGGAATCTTTAGTCCCGGTTCAAATGGGACCTTTAGTCCCGGTTGGAAATACGAACCGGGACTAAAGGGTTAGTGACCTTTAGTCCCGGTTGGTGTCTCCAACCGGGACTAAAGCCTCACCCTTTAGTCCCGGTTGGTGTTACCAACCCGGACTAAAGGGTCTCCCCCAATTTTCCTCTCATGCCTACCCCCCCCCCGCGTTCAAAAAATGTCTAAAATAAATGAATGAAAATGATAAAAACTTCAAATTTCAAAATCCTTTGACATGCATGTACCTCATGCAACTAACTTTTATGGAAAATTTGAAAATTTGAAATTTGATTTTTTTTGCAATAAAAGGTTGTTGCAAATTAAAACGGCTCTAACTTTTGCATACGGACTCGAAAAAAAACATACAATATATGAAAAATTATCTACACAAAATTTTACATCCGATTTCAACGGCCTATGGCCGTTTGCACAAATTCTACTTTCTCAAAATTCCAAAGGGAAATATGAAAGCAGGAAGATTTTAGTTTTTGTTAGAAAAATGAGAAAAAAATGATTTTTTAAAGGTTTTTTTAATTTCTTTAGTTGTTCATTCCACTTTTTAGTTAATTTGAAGTTTTTTATTAATTTTGGAATTTTTAAAGTTTTTTGAATTTTTTGTTTTTTTTGAATATTTTGAGTTTAAAATTAATATTTAAATTATGCATAAAGATTATTTGAAATTTATTGATGCTCATTATTACTTACTCATTTTTGCTTATTTTTGAAATTATTTAGAATTCAAAAAAGTAAAATTATATGTTTTCAAAGTCTAAGGGTTAATACAATTCATAGCATAGTATTATCAAGAAGTCGCGAGCGCAGTCTTGGAAGCTAGTAGAGAAGGAATTGAGAAGTTAAGCGTGCTGAGTGTGGAGCAGTGTGAGGATGGGTGACCGGCCGGGAAGTGGGACCACGAGTATATACTTTGACATGAAGAATAGGGGTGATGATTAGGGATTAGAGGGGAAACTGTCAAACAAATCAAAAATCCGAAAATAGAAAAATTCAAGAAAATCCGAAATAATCTGAAACTTTTTTTGAAAATATTTAAAAATGACAAAATAACCTTTAGTCCCGGTTGGTGTTACCAACCGGGACTAAAGGGTTCTCCAGCCCGCAGCGCTCAGGACAGCCACGTGGAGAACCTTTAGTCCCGGGTTGTGGCACAACCGGGACTAAAGAGGAGGACCTTTAGTCCCGATTAGTTAGTCCCGGTTGGTACAACCGGGACTAAAGGCCCTTACCAACCGGGACTAAAGACCGTTTTTCTACTAGTGTGACCAATTTTCGCGTAACACTGGTAAGAGTTTAATTTGAAGAGAAAATAAAAGCAAGTCAAATTTACTTGGAATAGCAAATTGCTAATAGGTATGTATGGTAGACACTTTGGCAAACTTGATTTTTAGGAGTTGGATGCACGAGTAGAGCTCATACTCAGTACAACGCGAGGGCTAGCAAAAGACTGGGAGCGACCAACTAAGAGAGCAATAATGGCCATAATCATGCAAAGCGACAAAGCGACATTAAAAGAAGCATAAGATGGCATCAAAAGTCAAAAACTAAGTGATCATAGAGGCTATTGGCGACTTTGTAAGAGTCTAACATGTGTGAGCATGCGCCAAGTCCACCCAAATAAAGCATCAAGGAGAAAACCAAAATAATGCTTCCAAACGATAAAAACAACGCGTGATTTTTTCAAAGGCTCATTAAGCAATCTCAGTTATTTGAGAGGGTCATGCTATAGCAAAACCACTAAGCATGCTATCAAAAAGACATCAAGCACGACATGCAAAAGCCTAGGCCGCAGTCTACACAAGCTCCTTTTTGTACCACTTTTTTTGCATGAAACTTTTCTCTTTTCCAACACCATTCAAACCTTTTTGAGGAAAACCAACATATACCAGAGGTCCAAATACACCTTGATGCAAAGATAAAACAAGATCTGAACAAAAATCAAGGTGAAAAATGCAAGCTAAACGCAGTAGCAGAAAAGAGAACACTCATTGAACGATAAGAGTGAAAACTAGAGTGTTCTTGGCAAATGAAAAGCGAGTTCATCTCCTCCAAAAGAAACATGATGTGATCTAACCATTTATTGCAGCAAACAAAACAAAAGAAAACTGAAAGTAAAAGTAAAGACGCTCCAAGAAAAACGCATAGTGCATGAAGCAATAAAAATATAGTGTCTTGAAAGGTGACCTGATTTTTGCCGATGAAGAAGGGGTGCCTCGGGGGCATCCCCAAGCTTTGACGCTTGTACCTCTTGGATATTTCTTGGGGGTTGCATGGGCATCCTCAAGCTTGAGCTTTTGTCCATTCTTCATCTCATCTCATCATTCTCCAATCCCTACACTTGAAAACTTCCTTCATACAAAACTAAACACAATTCTATTAGCAACATTAGTGTAAGCATAACATGGAATCAACCCTTTTTGCTTCTGGTTTTAACCTAAAACCACCACATATTAAGCATATGCTACTGTAGCAACTTCTCCAAAAGTTCCGTGATCAAAAGAACTAAAAAAGAAAGCGATAAAGCGGCAAACACAAATATTGGCAGAAATCTGTCAAAACAGAACAGCTGACAAAGGTCGAATTTTTAAGGGGTTTTATGTTGCTCAAATCAAAAATTGTTCAACTAATGAAAGTTTGGATATAACCTGGGGCATATGCACAAGAAATCGCAGGTCCAAAAAATATACAGAAAATTTTCACGAATTTTTATGGTGCAGCACCGAAAACTGTTTTAGGACAGCAACATCCCCAAATCTTACCTCACTCAAATTAGAGGCTTCTCTTGGCACAACAATGAAATAAAAAGGATAAGGAGCGGTCATTACAGTAGTAATGACTTCCAAGACTCAAATAAAAGAAAAAGTACTGAAAATAAAACATTGGGTTATCTCCTAAGAGTGCTTTTCTTTAACGCCTTTGAGCTAGGCGCAGTAATTTGCAAAGATGCTCATGTGGGCGCCATATAAGAGCTTGAGGCAAAGGCGCCATATAGGAACTTAAAGCAATAGAGAGCATCAAAAAGCAAATATGAAAGACATTTAAATCTGAACCACTTCCTATGAAAAATAGTCTTGTAAAGAGACAAGTCATAAAAGGGCAAAGCAAAAAGCATAGGAAGGCAAAACAAGTACAACTTCAAGAATTGCAAAATAAAGAGGAGAAACTTAATATTGTTGAGATCCATCAAACCATGTTTCCCTCTCTCATAATAACTTTCAGTAGCATCATGAATAGAACTAACAATATAACTATCACATAAAGCATCCCTATCATGAGCCACATGCATAAAAGAATTAATACTCCCCACATGAACAATCGTAGTAGGAGCAGATTCAACAGAATAATTATTCTCATCTCCATAATCATCAAAAACAGGAGGCATATTGTAATCAGAACTAATTTTCTCCTCAAAAGTAGGTGAACTGAAAATATTATACCCATCGTCGTAACCATCATAAACTAGAGGTTTAGTATCATCACAAGCTAGAGAACTACTATGTCGCAAAGCATATTCATCAAACATATCATCATAAGAAGGAACATGGATAGCACTAATGGTACAACAATTATTAACCTTAGAATTGGTACCAAAAAGATTTTCAATATCAAAAGTAGAGTGCTTTTCCCAATCATGATCACTAACATAAGTAATAGGCATAGGAATATCATCCCAATCAGAATTATCATAATCTATAGCAGGATCATAACGCTTAGGGGAAGATACCATGTCCTCTCGCCTCTTACTCCTCCTCTTCTTCTTCTTCTTCATACTCTTCTTACTCTCTCCTGTAGGAGGGAGAGACTTGAAGGGCATCTTCTCCACATATTCTTTAGGAGGGAAAGGCATCTTCTCCACATAATCTGGTTTGCTGACAGAAACAACAGAAGAAACTTTGGAGGATTCCTCCTCTCTATTAATAAGATCGAAACATCTATTAGTCCTGTCATAGCTTGGCAAAACATCATGTTTTATAAGATCTTGTAAGTAAGTATTTGCGAGACAATCTTTAGCACAATAGAGACGACAACCACGAAGGGTGCTATTAATATCAACATCTCTCATATCAACCAAAGAAATCTTTCTAGATATCTCTTCACAATTCAAAAACAAAGTAAGCTCATCATGCTGATTGAGAGTAATCTTATCATCTCAATACAAATTTGCGGTACTCGTTCGATTAATTGGGCATTGAAAATTAAAGTGACCCATTTTACCACAAAGTTCACAAAGAAAAGGATAAAGCTCACAAACCCTTTCACCAAGCACATCTAGATCCTTGAGCCACATACTGGTCTCTTCATTTGCATGGTGGATGCAATAATCTTCCTTGTTGTAACTCTGTTCACAAGGTCTATGTATTCCACAAAAATTAACATGCTTATAAGAAATAGGACTTTTAGAAGTTTGAGCATGTTTATTGCAATCATCAATAACAATATCACTTTCTATGCAAGTGTCCTTAAAAGGTTCATGATACACGTCCCCATTTCCTTTAGGAACATTCATATGGGAAGCAAAGGCTTTAAAGCAATCAACCATAATTTGAGGATCAAGACCATATTTAGCACTAAGCTCTTGAAAATTAGCAGTTTCAGCGAAAGACTTAATGCAATCAAACTCGTAATTCATACCTGATCCTTTACCTTTGTCGCTATCCCAACCTTCAATATTGTTTTGAATTGTTTCAAGCAGATCCCACTTGGTGTTAACATCCTTGCTTGTGAAAGACCCATCAAAGCATGCATCTAGATAGTCCTTGTAATATCCTGAAAGCCTTGCATAAAAATTATTAATAACAATATTACGGGGAAGATCATGAATAGGACATTTGTGCATTAGTAACTTCAATCTTCCCCACGCTTGGGCAATGCTTTCTCCCTCATGAGGCCAAAAGTTATATATCCGATTATGATCTTTATGAATTTCACTTGGAGGATAAAACTTGGAATAAAAGAGAGGCACAATTTCCTCCCATGCAATAGATGGACCATCTTCAAGCAGCCGATACCATTCCTCAGCTCTGCCTTTCAGTGATAAAGAGAATAGCTTCTTCTTAACTTGGTTCATTGAAATACCTGCACACTGGAACAACTCGCATAATTCATGTATAAAAAGCAAATGGTCACCAGGATGGACATTTCCATCTCCTAAATAGCAGTTATCCCTAACACATTCAACAATCTTCGTAGGTATTTTAAAAGGATGAGGAGCACAAGCATCATTAGAAACATCACATATGGGAGATAAAATATCATCAGACCAAACTTTCTCCACTAAAGCTGGGGAACTAAAAATATCATACTTAACAAAACCAGCTTCCCCAAGCTTAGACTTTTCTATAGCAATAGCATTAACGGTATTCAAAGCATTCGTACTAATAACATTGCTATGCGAAATAAGCTCCAAAGGATTTTCAATTTTCTCATCAAATCTAAACTCAGGAAAAAGACTAAAGAACTCTTTACTTTCCATTAAGCCTAACTAGTGAAAATAAAAACAAGAAACAAAAAGATATAATTGCAGAATCTAAAGGAAATAACTCCGAGCACTCACACAGGGGGATGCGAGTACCTTTTACCTTACCTCCCCGGCAACGGCGCCAGAAAAGAGCTTGATGTCTACACACGCTTCTGTTCTTGTAGATAGTGTTGGGTCTCCAAGTGCAGAGGTTTGTAGAGCAGCAGCAAGTTTCCCTTAAGTGGATCACCCAAGGTTTATCGAACTCAGGGAGGAAGAGGTCAAAGCTATCCCTCTCAAACAACCCTGCAATTACGATACAAAAAGTCTCTTGTGTCCCCAACACACCCAATACACTTGTTAGATGTATAGGTGCACTAGTTCGGCGAAGAGATAGTGAAATACAAGTGGTATAGATGATTATAAGTAGTAAATGCAATCTGGAATAAAAATGGCAGCAAGCAAACAAGTAACAAAACAGCAAGTAAACGGTGTGCAAAGCTTGGAAACAAGGCCTAGGGATCATACTTTCACTAGTGGACACACTCCCAACAAATATAACATAATTGAACAAATAAATAACTTCTCTTCACTATGCTACTCTGAATTACTCTCCTATTGAATAACACTAATCATTGCATAGTGGCTACAGAAGCACCCCTTAAAGTTCATCAAGTACTTGACAAACACCGCTCATAGAGATATCCAAATCAAATCACAACTCAAGATAAATATTATTGCAACTTAGACCAAGTACTAACATGGTGCACACATTGTCAACATTACACCATGAAAGGAGGAATAGATCACTTCAATACTATCATAGTGATAATTATTCTCATAATCCATAAGAGACCACAATCGTAGCCTAGACCAAGTACCACCATGATGCACACACTGTCACCGTTACACCATGGCAGGAGGAATAGATTACTTTAATAACACCACTAGAGTACACATAATGATGAAGAGTAGCATCTACTTATTCAACATGATACAAAGCTCATGATCACATAAAGATCACATCATGGGAGAGAGAGGTGAACCACATAGCTACCGGTAGAGCCCTCAGCCCCGGGGGCGAACTACTCCCTCCTCATCATAGGAAACAGCAAGGTTGATGGAGATGGCGGTGAGGTCGATGGAGACGGCGGAGATGGCAATGGAGACCGATAGAGATGGCTCCGGGGGCACTTCCCTGTCCCGGTAGGGTGCCGGAACAGAGACTTCTGTCCCCCAAAATTTGGCTTCGACGGCGGCGGCGCTGCGGAACTGTTTTGGAAATTTCGCCCCCTCCCCTAGGGTTTTCCGTCCCGAGGCTTTATATAGGCGAAGGGGTGTCGTCAGGGGGCTGCCAGGGGCTCCTCACACATAGGGGGTGCGGCCAGGGCCTGGGCCATGCCGCCCTGGTGTGTGGGGCCCTCGTGGCCCCACTCCGCCGCCTCTTCGATTCTCTGGAAGCTTCCGGGAAAAATAAGACTTCTGGAACTTGCTTTGTCCAATTCTGAGAATATTTTCCTGTGTAGCTTTTCTGAAACACAAAAATAGGGAATTGGCACTGTGGCATCTTGTCAATAGGTTAGTTCTGGAAATTGCATAAAAACGCCACGAAGTGTAACGAAACACAAGGCAAATGGTGTAAAAACAAGCATGGAGCATCAAAAATTATAGATACGTTTGAGACGTATCAGTGAGATTGTATAGAACCTGACCAGGACCTCGAGACCTGGCCACCTATAAAGAGGGGCCAGGAGAGGCCGGCCATGGACACATCGAGATTAGGCTTGTAACTTTAGCTTTGTCTCAATAACATCACAAGTTTCGCCTTGTTTGTCTAATCTTTTACCTTTGAGTTTATCTAGCGCCCTCTTTCCCCGATCCTAAGTCCTTCATATAGGACATTGTCTATATTAATCCTCGTTGATTGGCACCGACAATGGGGACCTTGGTGTTGGAGTCATGGATTTGACGGCTTTTTTGCCTTCATCAAAGAGCAACACGAAGATCAACGGAAACCAGATCACCTTTGGCAATATAAATTTTTGACCACACCCACCCACCCTAGCTCTGTTCTTTGCAGACTTGTCATTTTGTTCTAGGATTCAACTTTTTTGTGGGCCATTTGTGGCAAGTCTCGACCAGGAGATGGATCTAACAATCGGAAGCTTCAACTTTCACGTCGGATATCTACGCTCTCTTCGCATTTCAAATCCAATTCCTTTGGGTCCATCGGCAGGAATAACAACATTTGTGGCAACATTAGAAACTTCCGTCGGCTCGTCCAGTGAGGTAAACTCGACAGCCATCATCAAACCAGCGAAAGGCAAAAGAAACATCATCGACAAACTCGATGAAATCATGGAAAACCTCGACTTAAAAGAATCATCGGATTACTCAGATATGGAATCAGAGGGAAATTTCGAGAGCATTAGCAACTATTCTAAATAGGACTTCACCACTCGTTATGGCGATGTCTCCCGCAGTTCTAAAGATGAGTGGATGTCAGGTTTGGAACTCTACAACGACAAGGAGATGATCTTTTCTTTGGATGCCAACCACAACATCAGCAGTCAACACCAGGTGTACGTGATAATTGACGAAACTTCATAAGAATTCGATGACAACAACAACCCAATCATCAATCCGCAAAACCTCGGAAGAGGCACTTGATACGTCTCAAACGTATCTATAATTTTTGATGATCCATGCTTGTTTATACAACATTTGCTTTGTGTTTTGTTACACTTTGTGGCATTTTTATGCGTTTTCCGGAACTAAGCTACTAACGAGACGCCACAGTGCCAGTTCCATGTTTTCTACTGTTTTTGTGTTTCAGAAAAGCTACACAGAAAATAATCTCGGAATTGGACGAAATAAAAGCCGAACCTCTTATTTTTACCGAAGCTTTGCGAAGACCGAAGATGAGACGGAGGGGGGCCACAGGCCGGCCACACCCTAGGGTGGTGCGGCCCAGGCCCTAGCCGCGCCACCAGGAGGTGAGACCACCTGGTCCACCTCCTAATGCCGCCCTTCCGCCTATATATTTGATACGTTGCAAACGTATCAATAATTTTTGATGCTCCATGCTTGTTTTACACCAATTGCTATATATTTTGTCTACACTTTGTGACACTTTTATGATTTATTTGGACTAACCTACTAATAGTTGCAAAAGTGTACAATGTTCTTGTTTTACACTTTGATGTGTAGGAATTACCAAGAATACAAGTGGAAACCTTGTTGGAGTCAAATTGGGACTTTCCAGAAATCTGTGCCAGAACTATTTTCAAAGATGGTCACGTTACGGGTCGAAGACGGCATCAAACGGAAAACTCTTCAATTACAAAGTTGTAGGGAATTTCACGGTGAACGTTCTGGACATAAAACTCACCTGATTCTGAGTCCGGATGGCCGAGCTAAGCCTGCTCCATTGCGGCCCAAGATGGGGAGACGAGAATCCGAGAGACTATATAAAGGGAGGAACCCTAGCTCGTGGGGGACACCTCCACCCACGAATTTGCAGCCACCAGAGCCACGTTTTAGCCTCCCCATGGATCCCATCTCCATGGGGGAGGGCTGCCATGAAGCCATGAAGGATGGAGGCTAAGGGGCGGCGCTCCCCCATGATTCCGGCGGCGGGGAAGGAGTCCCCCGCGCCGCCGCCCGCGCCGCTGCTGCCACGCCGCTGCCACCCGCGCCCTCGCTGCTCCTCTCCACCATCTTCACCGCTATCTCCATCACATATGCAGTGGTTCATCCTCCCACACACCTCTGTACCGTCCTATGTAAACATGGTGTTTGATGCTATAATATTTATCCTATGATCTATGTCATGTTTCCATAGTTTATTTGTTCTTAGATTGATTTGTTGAATGTCTTTGGTTCATTATAGTAGTATGTTGATATGGTATTGTTCTTTGGTGTCCATTATATTTATGTGCGCATGGATTAAACATCTTAGGGTTAGTAGTATGTGCAAAAAGAAGGGGGTAGTTCTGCCGGAGTGACAGAAACCTGAGGACGCAAACCGAAACGTTGCACGTATGGGAGTAAGAGGACCATTAACTTAAGGCTTTGGTTGGGGAAACCTTAATGCATTGTTAGTATTTGTGGATGCTTGCTAACAATCCAATCATATAGTACTTGTATTTCCAAGTAGTGAAGTGCTTGTATATTTAGCCTCTCCCACATAGAAAACTGCATCGAAGACAATAAACCCGATTTATTCGCTAATTGAACTTGGACAAAGCCACCACCATTACCACCACTTTTCCACACTTATGGTACTATTAGTTTATGGTTACTTAGTATATTTTATTGCTGCAGCACTAACAATTACTTTATTTTATTTATTATCTTGCAAAGCTATCTCTTATACCCATATTGTTGCTCTAGTTTTATTTCCTAGATAATGCAAACATTTAGTGTGCGTAGAGTTATATCATTGGTTGATAGAACTTGAGAGAACATTTATCCTACCTTTAGCTCCTCGTTGGGTTTGACACTCTTACTTATCGAAAAGGCTACACACGATCCCCTATACTTGTGGGATATCAAGATCTTTTCTGGCGCCGTTGCCGGGGAGCAATAGCGTGTGGGTGAATATTCTTGTGTGCACTTGTTTGCTTTATCTCTAAGTAGTTCTTTACTTTCAGTTTTAAGTTGTTCTCTATCTTTGTATGGATAGGGAATGCAAATTACAAAAAAAATTAGTTGTACTTGTTACCTAAAAACGTTTTCAAAAAGGAAAGTGACTGGAAAGATGAGTAATGGTTAAGTGGGGGTCGACCTTGAGCACTTGTGTTCATGCCTATGAAACCAAAACAAATCTTTCCATGGAAGCTTTTCAGTTAAACACTTGTACATATTGTGTATATTGTATATATTGTACATATTTCCCTTTACCATAAAAGTAAAGTAATAATTGTAGTTCCTAGTTACTTGGAAGTTGATAGTTTTGCTTTGCTGTCTAAAAACAGATTTTCTGTGCTTCACCGTATAAAATGTTTAAAATCACCGGAACGTGATATTGACCTGAAATTTCTTGAGTGCAAAGTAATGCTTATTGTCTTTCTTTCATTAGACTAACTTTTTCTGATTTGAGTTACGTAGCTGTCTCAAAAAATTCGATTTTCACCGACTGTTCTGTTTAGACAGATTTCTGTGCTTCACTATAAAAAATTGTGAAAAATCTCAGAATAGTGTTTTGATCTGAAATTTTTTGTGCATGAACCTAAGATTATGATCTGTATTTCTTTAGTTTGGAGTTTTTTGATTTGAGCTACTTAAATATCTCGTTGAGTGTCATCTTTACAGACTGTTCATGTTTGACAGATTTCTTAGTTTATTCAATATTGTACTTGGTGTTATTAGTTTCATTAGTTTTTCGACGGACAACGGAAATCATGAATACCTTAGTATATACAGTGGCTAATGTTGAGTATAGATTATGAAACTTGTCAATGCTTGAAAATTAGTGGATTTTATTTAATGAGTACTAACCCTACTAATGAGTTTTGTGAAGTTTTATGTGGATGTAGCTTATAAGTTCTAATCAATATGGTGATATGAGATGAACAAGAAGACACGAGAGCTCAAGCTTGGGGATGTTTAGGTGCATCCCAAGAATATATTCAAGAAGATACAATCATCTAAGCTTGGGGATGCCTGAGTCATCCCCCTATTCATCAACTAACATGAGGTTGTCTCCTTCATACTCTATATTACCCATCCACATGATATGTATTGTGTTAACTTATATTATAGTTGCTTTTATATGTCTTGGTTTTATCTTCTTTAGTTTTATTAGGCTCTTTATTTTGTTTTTATTGCTTCTTTACTTTCACTTATAAATTGAAAACAACAAAAATAGTTCCTTTTGTTTTGCTTCTTTGTTTGGTTCTCTATTTTGTGCCTAGCTCAAAGGCGTTAAAGAAAAGCACTCTTGGGAGATAACCCATTGTTTTATTTTTAGTACTTTTTCTTTTATTTGAGTCTTGGAAGTTATTACTACTGTAATAATCGCTCCTTATCCTTTTTATTCCGTTGTTGTGCCAAGAGAAGCCTCTAATTCGAGTGAGGTAAGATTTGGGGATGTTGCTGTCCTGAAACAGATTTTCGTACTGTACTGTAAAAATTCGTGAAAAATCTATAAAAATCTTTTGGACCTGCGATTTCTTGTGCTTATTCCTCAGGTTATATCAAAACTTTCGTTAGTTGAACATTTTTTTATTTGAGCAACAGAAAACCCCTTAAAAAATCGACCTTTGTCAGCTGTTCTGTTTTGACAGATTTCTGCCACTATTCGTTGTTGCCTCTCGAACGTTTTTATATGTGGTGATTTTGAGTTGAAACCTGAAGCAAAAGAGGTTGATTCATTGTTATGCTTACACTAATGTTGCTAATAGAATTGTGTTGAGTTTTGTATGAAGGAAGTTTTCAAGTGTAGGGATTGGAGAATGATGAGATGAGTTGAAGAATGGACAAAAGCTCAAGCTTTGGGATGTCCATGCAACCCCCAAGAAATATCCAATAAGTACAAGCATCAAAGTTTGGGGATGCCCCCGAGGCACCCCTTCTTCATCGGCAAAAATCAGGTCACCTTTCAAGACACTATATTTTTATTGCTTCATGCACTATGGGTTTTTTTTGGAGCGTCAGTTGTTTTAGTTTTCAGTTTAGTTTAGTTTAGTTTGCTACAATAAATGGTTGGACCCCAGAAAATTTCTTTTGAAGGAGATGTACTCGTTTTCATTTGCCAAGAACACTCAGTTTTTCACTCTTATCGTTCAACGAGTGTTCTTCTTTTTCTGCTACTGCGTTTAGTTTTCAGTTTCTGCCTTGATTTTTGTTCAGATCTTCTTATATCTTTTTATCAAGGTGTATTTTTGCCTCTTGACCATATTGGCTTTCATCAAAAGAGTTAAGTTAAAAAAGTTCGAATGGTGTTGGAAAAGAGAAAAAGATTTATGCAAAAAAGTGGTACAAAAAGGAGCTTGTTTAGACTGCGGCTTAGACTTTTGCATGTCATGCTTGATGTCTTTTTGATAGTATGCTTAGTGATTTTTGCTGTAGCATTACTTGTCTCAAATGACTGAGATTGCTTAATGAGCCTTTGAAAAAATCATGCATTGTTTTTATTATTTGGAAGCATTATTTTGGTTTTCTCCTTGATGCTTTATTTGGGTTGACTTGGCGCATACTTACACATGTTAGACTCATACAAAGTCGCCATAAGCCTCTATGATCATTTAGTTTTTGACTTTTGATGCCATCTTATGCTTCTTTTAATGTTGCTTTGTCGCTTTGCATGATTATGGCCGTTATTGCTCTCCTAGTTGGTCGCTCCCAGTCTTTTGCTAGCCCTCGTTTTGTACTGAGTATGAGCGCTACTCGTGCATCCAACTCCTAAAAACCAAGTTATTCCAATGTGTCCACTATAAATTCCTATGCATGGTATTTGTAAGCCATTCCAAGTAAAATTTTCATGTGCTACCTTTCAAAAAAACCTTCAAAATACTTCTCATTTTGTGACACTGTTTTCAACTCATGGGGACGTAGTGGTCGGATTTGCTATCTTCCATATTGTTTTATTCCAAAAAGAAAAAAAGAAAAAAAAGGCACTCCTCCATGGTATGTGAATGTTGGTGGGCACCCGATGGAATCGGTTAGCCATGGTTTGTGAAAGGAAAAAAAAGGTGGGGAGGAGTGCCAAGATTTATAAAAGAGCACAAAAGTGCCAATCTCCCTCTCAAAAACTTGCTCAGTTTTGTATGGAAGATAGTAAGAACCCCATTGCCAGTCGTTGACAAAGACAACCACCTCTCAAAACCAAATTTTTATCTCTCTGTTTTACAAATGAAAAGCTCTAGCACATGTTTAATCACTGCTTCCCTCTGTGAAGGGCCTTTCTTTTACTTTTATATTGAGTCTCCACCTTCTACCTTTATGCACTATCTAAGAGAGCATAGTTGCCATTCTCAGTTTAATGTGCATAGTCCCAAAGTTTATCATTGTTTGATTTATGATTATGGTTTCACTTGTTCTTAAATTATTTGTATCTAGTCGCCCTTTTAAACTTGAAGGTGTCCTATGCATTTATGTTTTGCTATTCCATGAAGGACAAGCTGAAAAACACTTATTATGTTTTTCCATATGATTTGAACACATGTTAGACTTTCATTGTTTCATTATTCATGATCTTTCGTTTGTGTTTCTTTTCATGTTATAACATGGTTGCTAAGTTTTTATTGTCAAGATTATGTCTCTTATGCCCATGTTTTAAGTTCTTTGATCCCAGCACTCAATGCTTTACTTAGATGATCAAGATTATGATGGTGCATGTCACCTCAAAAATTATTCTTTTGTTATCACTTACCTACTCGAGGACGAGCAGGAGTTAAGCTTGGGGATGTTGATACGTTGCAAACATATCAATAATTTTTGATGCTCCGTGCTTGTTTTACACCAATTGCTATATATTTTGTCTACACTTTGTGACACTTTTATGATTTATTTGGACTAACCTACTAATAGTTGCAAAAGTGCACAATGTTCTTGTTTTACACTTTGATGTGTAGGAATTGCCAAGAATACAAGTGGAAACCTTGTTGGAGTCAAATTGGGACTTTTCAGAAATCTGTGCCAGAACCCTTTTCGAAGATGGTCACGTTACGGGTCGAAGACGGTGTCAAACGGAAAACTCTTCAATTACAAAGTTGTAGGGAATTTCACGGCAAACGTTCTGGACATAAAATTCACCTGATTCCGAGTCCGGACGGCCGACCTAAGCCTGCTCCATTGCGGCCCAAGATGGGGAGACGGGAATCCGAGAGACTATATAAAGGGAGGAACCCTAGCTCGTGGGGGACACCTCCACCCACGAATTTGCAGCCACCAGAGCCACGTTTTAGCCTCCCCCATGGATCCCATCTCCATGGGGGAGGGCTCCCATCAAGCCATGAAGGAAGGAGGCTAAGGGGCGGCGCTCCCCATGATGCCAGCGGCGGGGAAGGAGTCCCCCGCGCCGCTGCTGCCACGCCGCTGCCGCCCGCGCCCTCGCTGCTCCTCTCCACCATCTTCACTGCTATCTCCATCACATATGCAGTGGTTCATCCTCCCACACACCTCCGTACCGTCCTATGTAAACATGGTGTTTGATGCTATAATATTTATCCTATGATCTATGTCATGTTTCCATAGTTTATTTGTTCTTAGATTGATTTGTTGAATGTCTTTGGTTCATTAGAGTTGTATGTTGATATGGTACTATCCTTTGGTGTCCATTATATTTATGCGCGCATGGATTAAACATCTTAGGGTTAGTAGTATGTGCAAAAGGAAGGGGGTAGTTCTGCCGGAGTGACAGAAACCTGAGGACGCAAACCGGAACGTTGCACGTATGAGAGTAAGAGGACCATTAACTTAAGGCTATGGTTGGGGAAACCTTAATGCATTGTTAGTATTTGCGGATGCTTGCTAACAATCCAATCATATAGTACTTGTATTTCCAAGTAGTGAAGTGCTTGTATATTTAGCCTCTCCCACATAGAAAACTGCATCAAAGATAATGAACCCGATTTATTCGCTAATTGAACTTGGACAAAGCCACCACCATTACCACCACTTTTCCACTCTCATGGTACTGTTAGTTTATGGTATATTTTATTGTTGCAGCACTAACAATTACTTTCTTGTATTTATTATCTTACAAAGCTATCTCTCATACCCGTATTGTTGCTCTAGTTTTATTTCCTAGATAATGCAAACATTTAGTGTGCGTAGAGTTATATCATTGGTTGATAGAACTTGAGAGAACTTTATCCTACCTTTAGCTCCTCGTTGGGTTCGACATTCTTACTTATCGAAAAGGCTACACACGATCCCCTATACTTGTGGGATATCAATATTCCCCTCAATGGGAAAAACCTAAAGACCCAATCAATTTTCCCCGAAACATACTGCAAGCCACCGCCGTCATCGACGCGAGATCGGGAGGATCCAGGAGCTCTTCTCGGCACCCTGCCGGAGGGGGGAATCCCTGCTGGAGGCCTTCTCCACCACCATGGTTGCTTCCGGAGTGATGTGTGAGTAGTCTACCTTGGACTACGGGTGCATAGCAGTAGCTAGATGGTCGTCTTCTCCACCATGTGCTTCATGTTTAGATCTTGTGAGCTGCCCTACATGATCAAGATCATCTTTGTGTAATTCTATATGTTGTGTTTGTTGGGATCCGATGAGTATTGGTACTATGTCAAATTGATGTGCTGAATATTATCTTTATGTTATCTCTATGTTGTTTATGATCTTGCATGCTCTCTGTTGCTAGTAGATATCTTGCCCGAGTAGATGCTAGTGACTCCAAGAGGAAGTATTTATGCTCGATAGTTGGGTTCATGCCTCTAGTAATCTGGGGGAGTGACAGAAACCTCTAAGGTTGTAGATGTGTTGTTGCCACTAGGGAGAAAACAACACTCTTGTATTCAAGGACATTTGCATTATTTACATTACGCTCTTTGCTTAAGGCGATAATCTATTGTTTGCAACTTACTACCCGATGGTTGCTCGGACGACATCCGGAGGGTGGATTATTAGTCATAGATGAAGTTGGATTACGGTCTATTTATTTTATCGTAATGCCCAGAGTGAATCTCATAGTGATCCTCATGACATATGTACGTTATCTTTATTCTATCAATTGCCCAACTGTAATTTGTTCACCCAGCATGTTGTTATTTATCTTATGGAGAGACACCACTAGTGAACTGTGGAACCCGGTCCAATTTCCTTTACATTGCTATACCGTTTACTTTTACTCGCACTGTTTACTTTCTTGCATACTATTACCTTTTACCACTCGATACGCTCAATCCTTTGTTTACAGCAAACCGGTGAGATTGACAACCTCATCGTAAGTTGGGGCAAAGTTCTTGGTTGTGTTGTGTGCAGGTTCCACGTTCCTGCTAGTGAAAAGCCACGCACCAGCATTCATCTGGCAACATTGCTGGAGTGTCACAAAGCTAGTGTGCATCAACCTTCGGAAGTGTGGTTCTTTCTCCTACTGGTTCGATAACCTTGGTTTCACAACTGAGGGAAGACTTGCTGCTGTGCTCATCATACCTTCCTCTTGGGGTTCCCAACGGGGTGTAATCTACACGCCATCAAGCATTTTTTCTGGCGCTGTTGCCAGGGAGAAAGAGGATTTCTGCAAGGGGAGTCTCTCACGCTGAATCTTTTACTTTGTTTTTGTTTTGCTTTATTTCATTTTTACTTGCATCTTTTTATCAAAAATACAAAAAAATTAGTTCCCTTATAGTTGTTACTTTTACTTGCTTGCTTTTAGTTTTGCTAGAATGGGTACTCCTGAGAGCACCAAAAACAATGATTTTACCTTGGGCGCCACAACGAAGCTTCTTGACAACATGATGGTAAATTATTCTGAGTGGCACACCGAGAGAGCTCCACAAGGTAAGAAGGTAAATTCTGTTGAGGAAACCTCTTCCTTGAGTGATAAGATTGATACTATTATGCTTATACTTTCTAATGATAGAGCTCATGTTGATCCAAATAATGTTCCTTTGGCATCTTTGGTTGCTCAAGAAGAGCATGTTGATGTAAACTTCATTAGAGATAATAATTTTAACAACAGTGCTTATAGGAACAATTTTGCTAGCAACAACTATAGTCCGTATCCTTCTACCAATGGTAATGGTTATGGTAACTCTTATGGTAATTCCTCCAACAACACTAGGGGCGCGCCCTCTGAGCTTGAAGTCATGCTCAAGGACTTCATCGGTAAGTAAACTGCTTTTAACAAGTCTGTTGAGGAAAAGTTGGGTAAAATTGATATTCTTGCTTCTAAAGTTGATAGCCTTGCTCTTGATGTTGAACTTTTGAAACTAAAAGTGTTGCCTAATGATGTGAAAGAAAGCAATACTTTTGCTGCTACTAATGCCATCCAAGTTAGAATTGATGAAAATGTTAGGATGTTAGCAGAATTGCATGCCAGGTGGGAAAGAGAAGATGAGATGGCTAGAAAGATGAAGGTATGTACTATTACCACCTCTAATGATGTTGTTTCAAATGCTAGCAATCCTCTTACCTTGATTGGTGTAGAGAAATCTCCTACTCCTTGTGCGAAAAAGCCCAAAACTGCAAAAACTTTTTCTACAAAAAGTGCTGAAATTTTTCGGAGTATGGGAGATGATAGCTCTATTTCTTTTTAATGATTTTGATGTTGATGGATGCAATATATCTGAAGTTATTTTGTTCTTACAAAAGCTTGCTTTGAGTCCTAATGCTAGTTCTATTAATGTTGCTTTTACAAAGCATATTACAAATGCTCTCATGCAAATTAGGGAGGAAAAGTTGAAACAAAAGGCTTCTATTCCCATGAAGTTAGAAGATGGTTGGGAACCCATCATTGATATGCATGTTAATGGTTTTGAATGCCATACTTTATGTGATGTAGGTGCTAGTATTTCTAATATGCCTAAAAAGATTTATGATATGCTTGGTTTACCACCGCTTGAAAAATGTTATTTTGATGTTCCTCTTGCTGATGTTGCTAAGAAGAAACCTTTGGGAAGGATTAATGATGTTCTTATTATGGTTAACAATAACCTTATTCCCGTTGATTTTCTTGTTATGGATGTTGAATGCAATGCTTCATGTCCGATTATTTTGGGAAGACCTTTTCTTCGAATTGTAGGTGCCATTATTGATATGAAGGAAGGCACCATCAAATATCAATTCCCACTCAAGAAAGGTATGGAACACTTCCCTAGAAGGAGGAATAAATTACTTTTCGACTCTATTCTTAGAGCAAATTATGAACTTGATGCTTCATTGCTTGATATTACTTGATTTGCACTCTCTGCGCCTAGCTCAAAGGCGTTAAAGAAAAGCACTCTTGGGAGATAACCCAATGTTTTCTTTTGAGTACTTTTTCTTTTATTTGAGTCTTGGAAGTTATTACTACTGTAATGATAGCTCCTTATTACTACTTTGTGCCAAGAAAAACCTCTAATTTGAGGGAGGTAAGATTTGGGGAAGTTGCTGTCCTGAAACAGATTTCGGTGCTGCACCGTACAAATTCGTGAAAATTCTCAAAATATCTTTTTGATCTGAAATTTCTTGTGCATATGCCCCATGTTATATCCAAACTTTCATTAGTTTTTCACTTTTCGATTTGAGCAACAGAAGGTCCTCGAAAAAATCTACCTTTGTCAGCTGTTCTGTTTTGACAAATTTCTGCCACTATTTGTGTTTGCCTCTCGATCGCTTTCTTTTTTAGTTTTTTTGATCGCGGAACTTTTGAGGAAGTTGCTACAGTAGTATATGCTTTATATGTGGTATATTTGGGTTTGAAACTGAACCAAAAGGGTTGATTTACTATCATGTTTATGCTAACGTTGCTAATAGAATTGTGTGAAGTTTTGTATGAAGGAAGTTTTAAAGTGTAGGGAATGGAGAGTGATGAGATGAGATGAAGTATGGACAAAAGCTCAAGCTTGGGGATTCCCATGTCACCCCAAGAAATATGCAAGAGGTACAAGCGTCAAAGCTTGGGGATGCCCCCGAGGCACCCCTTCTTCATCGGCAAAAATCAGGTCACCTGTCAACACACTATATTTTTATTGCTTCATATTCTATGCGTTTTTCTTGGAGCGTCTTTACTTTCGCTTTCAGTTTTCTTTTGTTTTGTTTGCTGCAATAAATTTTGGACCCCAACAAATTTATTTTGGAGGAGACGCACTCCGTTTTCATTGCCAAGAACACTATATTTTTCACTCTTATCGTTCAACGTGTGTTCTCTTTTTCTAGTACTGCATTTAGCTTTCGTTTTTTCGCCTTGATTTTTGTTCAGATCTTGTTATATCTTTGCATCAAGGTGTATTTAGACCTCTGGTCTATGTTGGTTTTCATCAAAATAGTTGTCTCAAAAAGTTTTGAATGGTGTTGGAAAAGAGAAAAAAGTTTCATGCAAAAAGTGGTACAAAAAGGAGCTTGTTTAGACTGCGGCTTAGACTTTTGCATGCCATGCTTGATGTCGTTTTGATAGTATGCTTAGTAGTTTTTGCTGTAGCATGACTTGTCTGAAATGACTAAGATTTCTTAATGAGCCTCTGAAAAAAATCATGCGTTGTTTTTATTATATGGAAGCATTTTATTGTGGTTTTCTCCTTGATGCTTTATTTGGGTTGACTTGGCGCATGCTTACAACATGTTTGACTGTAATAAATTCGCCATAAGCCTCTATGATCATTTGGTTTTTGACTTGTGATACCACTTTATGCTTCGGTTTATGATGTTTTGTCGCTATGGATGATTATGGCCGTTATTGCTCTCTTAGTTGGTCGCTCCCAGTCTTTTGCTAGCCTTTATTTTGTACTCAGTATGAGCTGTACTCGTGCATCCAACTCCCAAAAACCAAGTTATTCCAATGTGTCCACCATATATACCTATTAGCAATTTGCTATTTCAAGTACATTCGACTTGCTTTTATCTATCCTTCAAATTAAACTCTTTTTGGTGTTATGTGAAAATTAGTCAGTAAAGCTCTCACGAACCTGACGGCACACTTTAATTTTCTCACTTTTAATAATTTTGACATTGTGGCTCTCTTATGTTGATATTATGCTTGCAAGTTGTAAGTTGGAAATTAGCCCAGCCATGCCATCATGGGGCAAGCTTTCAACATTGTACTTTCTCTCATTTGAGTTGATATCGTGATCTTTTGTTTATGGATACTCGCTGACGAGGGGTTAACTCGACAAATGTCCTAGATGAAGGACTTAGGATCGGGGAGATAGGGCGCTGGATGAACTCGAAGGTAAAGTTAGTCGAAATAGGTGTGTGTCGAAAGTAAACTTGGGTGTTCAACCTGGCTTGCTTTCAATCTGGCCTACACCGTCCCCTCCTGGCCCCTATATATAGGTGGCCAGGTCTCGAGGATCGGGTAGGGTCCGATACAGATTACAATATCGATATACGGTAAAGACTCGTATTCGACTATCATTACAATTGGGCCTAGCTTAACGGGCCTCAGGGGTACTCAACATACGGGCTCTATTAACTATACCCTTGTCAGTAGCCCCTGAGATTCTACCAGAATTGTAGATTCGGGTTGAATCTCTAATCTTCAAATCTTTGACTTGATCATTTCTTCGACTTCTTCTTATCTTCAAATCTTCGACTTGGTCTTTCGACTTATTTTCATGATATTCTTTCGCAAGGGGTTTTGATGAACAAGCCTGACAACTCTGACGGATCAAGAGGTCAGTTAACTGCCGGAACAGATACTTGTCACCTACTTCAAATTCAATCCCCTTGGACTTGAATTCGGGATACCGGTCAAACCCACTCTTTTGCCGCATTTAGGACTTACAAAGAATGAATCCCAGTGATTCTCAAGGTACCCAGTGCGTCCACCAGGATTTTCTTCGCGTCGTAGACACGGATACATACCAGCAGAGCGCATCCATGTGCGTATACCAGGCCACACAGGACGGATCCCGGGGTCTTACCTTCATGATAAATCACGGCATTCGAGTTTCATTGCGATAACGCAACTCGAGAATCTTATGTCGCAGCCGAATTTTGACTGAAAATATTCGGGTTTTAACAACCATAAAACTCGCTCCCGATGGGAGTAATCTTTTTATAATTTTTCGACTATATAGTCGAAATTTGTATGATATACTTCCTTCATCCTTGATATTGATTATCTCATCCTCTATCGGGTGCGCGCTCAGCGCTCCCGATGGGAGTAGCCCCCGAGGCTATGTTTGGATACTTGTAACCAAGCATAGGCTCGAAGTTCAGTTCTTCTTCCTCCTGTTAACGTCTACTATTTGCAAGCCCCCGAGTCCAAGTCGAGGTTTTCATATCATGCGACCACAGTCTCCTCTTCTTGTTTTGTCTCTTTGGTATTATCGTCTGCTGTGTGCAGAATTTAACTCCTATTGTAAAATATGTTAACGGGCCTTGTTTTAGCACAGGGGCCCGATAATACGTGCTTATAAATAAAGCACCCTCTAGCAAGGGTAAAAACCCTAATCAGATTCCTCCTCCGCCGCATCATCTTCTCCCTCCATCTAGGGTTTTCCTTTTTCCTTTGTCCACATGGCTGATGCAGATGGTTCCCGTCTGAACCTTGGCTCTCCGGTGGCGCCCCGAGGTCGAGGTCGCCCTCGTGGAAGCAAAAACAAGAACAATGCAACTCCGGCCGCCGCAGGATCGTCACTGGCCGTTCCAGCCAAGCGCCGTCCCGGTCGCCCACCTGGGAGCAAGAATAAGCCCAAAGTGACTGGCGCTGCCCCAGGTTCAAGCGTCCCTCCTCCTGTTGCTTCCGCTGCTCCTGCTGCTCCTCCCCGAATCTTTTCTTTCTTCTGCATTGCTATGGCGCAGTGCCGCGAGATTCAGCGTCTGCCACTGAATTTCACAAAGTTCATGGATGGGCGTGAACTGCGAGAAGCGGTTCTTCGCGAGCAATCTGGCAGCAGGACTCCATATGAAGTGGAGGTTTGGTATGATGGCGATGGCGAGCAGTACTTGAGGGGTGGCTGGTCACAATTTGCAGAAGACCACGACATCCACCAAGGCTTCTTTATGGCCTTCGACTTCCACATCGGCACGTCGAAGTTCGACGTGAAGATCTATGACGGCACCCAGTGCCAGAAGAAGTACGAAGCTGAAGTCCACTTCCATTAGGATCTTCTTTTTATGTAATTTCGCTTGACAATGTCCTTGCCGTCGTGTTTATCTGTAATGAATATTCGTACTCTACTTTGATGGTTTTACTAGCACCATGAAAACAAGTTACTGTTCTGAGGTATGCTTGAGATATATCGGGTTCTTTGCGAACCAATTGGTATGAATAATATCGGGTTCTTTTGTGAACCAAGTTGTCTGAATATTATCGGGTTGTCTGCACAACCTTTACAGTGAAAAAGGTCTCCATGTGGCGATAGAAATTTCGTTCGTATGACCCGAGGGTTGAAGCCCCCGAGCGGAGAAGTAGAAATACTTGTACAATTTTGTCGAGTTTAACCCAAAGAACCCGACCTATGGCCTCATGTTCTGGGTTCAGAAGGTTAACTCGAATTTAATGATACTACTAGATTTAGTCTACGCGTAAAAACGTCGTAGCTGCTCCGCATTCCATGGATTACTCTCGTCTTTTCCTGTCTTCTTGTCTTGTAGTCGATATGCTCCTCCTGGAATTACTTCTGTGACGATGTAGGGTCCCACCCAAGGGGACTCCAATTTGCCATGGCTGTCTTGCCTGAGTCGCAAAACTAGGTCTCCCACCACGAAGGATCGTGGACGAACTCGACTACTGCGGTAGTTTCGTAGACTCTGTTGATACTGCGTGGCTCTTTCTAATGCCTTATCCCTTGCTTCATCCAGTGCATCGACATTGTTCTGCAGTGCTTCTGTCGATGTTGTCTCGTCGTATGCCGTCACTCTTGGGGCCTCGTGTGTAACTTCGACTGGAAGCACGGCTTCTGCGCCATGGACCAGGAAGAAAGGAGTTTCTTGAGTTGCTGCGTTAGGCGTAGTTCTTAGGCTCCAAAGAACGGAGGGCAATTCTTCTACCCAAGCGCTCTTGGCTTTCTCGAGAGGTGCTAAGAGCCTCTTTTTTATCCCACTACATATCAGGCCATTGGCTTTTTCGACTTGCCCGTTCGTCTTTGGGTGCGCCATAGATGCGAATTTGAGCTTGATCCCTAGTCCTTCGCAATAACTCTTGAATTCTTTTGAAGTGAAGTTTGTCCCATTGTCTGTGATGATGCTATATGGTACACCAAAACGGAATACTATCGACTTGATGAAGCTGATTGCTGCTGTCGAATCCTGCGTTGTTACCGGGGCCGCTTCCACCCACTTGGTAAATTTATCGACTGCCACTAGCATGTAAACATGCCCTCCTGGCCAAGATTTGTGCAACTTTCCCACCATATCGAGGCCCCATTGCGCAAAGGGCCAGGACAAAGGTATTGTTTGTAGCTCTGCTGCTGGTGCATGCGGTCTAGATGCAAATCTTTGACATGCTTCACACTTTTGAACTATATCTTTTGCGTCTTCGATGGCTGTTAGCCAATAAAATCCTGCCCGGAAAGCCTTTGCCGCTATTGCTCTGCTGCTAGCATGATGGCCGCACACTCCACTGTGTATGTTTTGTAGTATTGTTTGTCCTTCCTGGGGTGTTACACAACGCTGCAAAACGCCGGTAATACTCTTCTTGTATAATTTCCCCTACAACACGACAAATGCCTTCGATCTTCGAGTTATCCTCTTGGCCTCCACTACATCTTCTGGTAATTGTTTATTTATCATGTATGCAAGATATGGCTGCATCCATGTTTCTTCTATCATCATGACCTCCTCTGGCTCCGACGGAGCCCCCGAGTCTGCTGCAGTAGTCGAGCTTTTCCGACTTTTTATTGATCTTTCTACTATTTCTTCCCAAAATACTCCGGACGGCACGGGTAAACACTGTGACCCGATATTTGCTAAATTGTCAGCTTCTTCATTACTATTCCTGCTTATGTGCGAGACTTCGCATCCATCGAATGTTCCTTCGAGATAATGATATAAATTCTTGTAGGCCATCATGTTGTCATTGATTGTGTCACATCTGTTCATAACCTGCTGGACAACAAGGTTGGAATCTCCAAATATTTTTAGGCGAGTTGCTCCACATGCTTTGGCCATCTTCATTCCGTGCAACAAAGCCTCGTATTCTGCTTCGTTATTAGAAGCCTGTGGAAAGCTCATCCTTAAGACATACTTCAATTTGTCGCCGTGAGGCGATATCAAGACCACTCCTACGCCTGCGCCTTGAACTCTCTTAGAACCATCGAAGTACATTGTCCAAACACTGGATAAGTCTGGTGGTCCCGTGCTTTGGAGCTCCAGCCACTCTGCCGTGAAATCTGGCAAGACTTGCGACTTGATCGCCTTCCTTTTTTCATACGTGATGTCCATGGGAGATAACTCGATTCCCCACAAAGAGACACGTCCTGTTGCTGAAGGGTTGTTCAATAAGCTTGATAGTGGTGCTTCATTGACCACTATAATTGGATGCACCGCAAAGTACTGTCGCAGTTTTCGTGCAGTTGTGAAAACACTATATGCAAGTTTATGATAATGCGGGTACCTCTGTTTTGTCGGAGATAACACTTCACTGATAAAATATACTGGCCTCTGGACGCCGTGGGCTTTTCCTTCTTCGCTTCTTTCGACTACTAACACTGTGCTCATCACCTGATGTGTTGCGGCGATGTAGAGTAGTAGTGGTTCTTTTTCTTTTGGTGCGACCAGCACTGGCGGCGTGGAAAGCACTTTTTTCAACTGTGCAAAAGCTACGTCTGCTTCTTCCATCCATTCAAATTTATCATCTGACTTCTTCATAAGTGCATAGAAAGGAAGCGCCTTTTCTCCCAATCGAGCAACAAAACAACTTAAAGTCGTGACGCGCCCTGCAAGTTTCTGTACGTCGTGTAGTTTCGTGGGTTTCCCCATTGTCAAAATTGCTTGAATCTTCTCTGGGTTCGCCTCTATTCCTCGTGCTGATACCAGGAACCCTAAAAGTTGTCCTGCTGATACGCCGAAGGAACACTTTGTCGGGTTAAGCTTAAGCTTGTACCTGCTCAGGTTGTCGAAGGTTTCTGCCAAGTCGCGGATTAGAGATTTCTCCTCTCTTGTGGTGATGACTACATCATCAATGTAGACTTGGATGTTGCGCCCTATTTGGCTTCCGAGGCAGTTTTGCATCATCCGTTGATAAGTTGTTCCTGCATTTTTTAGGCCGAACGACATCACTTGGTAGCAAAACACTCCGTATGGTGTGATGAAGGCCGTTTTTTCTTCGTCTTCTTTCTTCAATTTGATCTGATTGTAACCAGAATATGCGTCCAAAAATGAAAGCCTCGCCCATCCCGCTGTTGAATCGATTATCTGATCGATGCGGGGTAGAGGGAAGGGATCCTTTGGACAATGCTTATTGAGAGATGTGTAGTCGACACATACTCTTTGTACGTCTGTGTTCTTCTTGGGTACTATGACTGGGTTCGACACCCAACTCGAAGTTTTGATTTCTCTGATAAATCCGGCATTTTCTAGCCTGTGCAACTCTGATGCTATCGCCTTCCTCTTAGGTTCATCAAATCGCCGTAATGGCTGCTTAACTGGCTTTGCCTTGGGATCTACATTTAATGCGTGCTCGACGAGTTCCCTAGGAACCCCTGGCATGTCTGATGGACACCAGGCGAAGATTTCCCAGCGCTCACGGAGGAACTCGACGAGCGTGCTTTCCTATGCGGGATCCAAGTTCACCGCAATTGATGTTGTCTTGTTTGCATCTGTAGGGTGGACCTGGATTTTTTTCGAGTCCTGAGACGTGTCGAAAGCCTGATCTGGCAGGGATCGTCCAACGTCGGGTAGTACATTATGATCCGTTTCTCCTTTTAACCTCTCGTATTCCGCTGTCATGCCGAAGGTTTGCGCCATCCTGTTGAATTCTCTGTCGCATGTGTTGGCTACTTCAAAGCTCCCTTGTACTGTGATTGTTCCTTTGGGTGCTGGAATTTTTAACATAAGATACGCGTAGTGTGGTACTGCCATGAATTTTGCAAATGCTGGGCGCCCCAGGATTGCATGATATTGTGACGGCCAGTCCATAACTTCGAATTCCAGCTTCTCTCTTCGGTAGTTGCCGCTACTGCCAAAGCAGACATCGAGTTCTATTCTTCCCAAAGGGTAGTTTGCGGCTCCTGGTACTATTCCGTGGAAGGAGCAGTCTGTTGGCTTCAGACTCGACAGCGAGATGCACATTGCCTTTAAGGTTCTAGCATATATTAAGTTTATGCCACTCCCTGCATCCATGAATACTCTTCCGATGTCGTATCCTCTTATTTGCGCCTTTAAAACCATAGGCGAGTGGCCTGGCCTAGGAACTTTTCTCGGGTGATCTGCTCTACTGAACTTAACTGGTTGTTCTGACCACCATAGGTACTCTGTTGTAGCTGGTGGTGATGATATTGCTAGGTTTACTTGCCTGGATATGCTCTTTCGCTCTTTCTTTGACTTGAGCACTGGTTGAATCATGGCTGATATGTAAACTTTTGACTCTAGGTGCCTTGCTAGCCTTTGCATTTGATATCCTTGACTTCTGTGTTGTTCTCCTTGCCTCCCTCCTTGGCTTGAGCCCATGGCGCTTTGCAGTCTTAGGAATGTTCTACAATCCTTCATCTGATGATTTGAAACCCTTTTCCCGTCGAGATATGCGTAGTGGATTCGACAAGGTCCGTATAGCATATCCTCCGCCGAAGGACCGGAGTATCTCGATTTTTCTACTCATTTTGCCTGAAACCTCCTATTTTCATATCCTTCCTCTTCTTCTAATATGTACCCCGCGGCTACCTGATTTCGCCTTCCTTGGTTATCCCTGCTGCGGTGTCGTCTCCTCTGTCTACTTATTCTGTCGACTTCTGGTGAACGTCCTCTTTTGTTATTGTATGTGTCTTCTCCATCAGCGAATTTGTTGACTTGTTCCATTAACTCGGCTACTGTTGTAGGTCTTGTTCTTCCTATTTCTTCCACGAGATCTGAGCGACGAAGTCCGGCCGTGAAGGCGTCTATTGCTCATTCGTCGGAGACGTCCTCTGCTGAGTTTTTGATTATGCTCCATCGTTGTATATAAGAACGTAGAGTTTCGCCTTTCCTCTGCACGCACGCCTTAACTTCCTCCAGTGATGCTGGGCGCTTATATGTTGAACGAAAATTTCGTGCGAATTGACTTTCGACTTTCCCCCAACTTCCGATGGATTCGTTGGGTAGGGTATTCAACCAGGACCGTGCTGCGCCGGTGAGGTGTAGCTGCAAACTTTGCATTGCAGGCGCCTTTGTTCCCCCTAATATCTGTACTGCCTGCAGATAGTCTGATAACCATAGGGTAGGTTCTTGCGACCCGTCATACTTATGCTGGTCGTGTGGCAGTTTGAATCCTTTGGGTACCCGCGTTTTGCGAACCCTGCGGGTAAAGCATAACGCACCCATCTCTTTATCGTCGTCTTCATAATTCTCTTCCCTCCAAGCATGACGCGACTTGTTTACTCGAGCTTGCGGTATTATATTTCTTGCGTCCTCTTTCCTCTTCTGTCGCCTTTCCTCTTCTGACGACTCGCTGTACTCGTTATCTGCGAAGTTGTATCTGAACTTCTCCTTTTGATTTTCCGTGCAGCTTGTCGACTTTGTCTTTGGGCCTTTTTCCCTGATCTTACTTTCCACTATTCGAAGGCTTCGTATTGCGGCTCGGTGCATATCTTCTCGCGGGTCCCCAGGTTTTGGCCTTGTAGTTAGTAAATACGCTTGTGCTGCTACCAATGCTGCTTCTGGCGTTTCTTGCATGAAGTCGTCTTCCTCCTCTTCTAGCTGTGGGGTAGGGCTCCTTGAGTACCTTTCTTCTCTGCTATGCACCGTCACCCCTCTATTGTGCTTTGGGTCTCCGTGCCTTTCTCTGCTGTACTCTGAATCTTCACTGTAGTCTTCCCAGTACTCCTCCCTTGATATACTGTTATTATCTTGAAAAACCATGTCTCTTTCTTCCCGTAGTTTCTTCCTGTGTTGGTATAATGCATACTGATAGCCCATTAGAACTTCTCTTCTCAATCCTTCGGGTACTTCTGTACCATGATTGATAGCTGATTTGATCATTCTCCATTCGCCAGCTGAAACGTGGACTTTCTCTTTTTCCTTTTTGTTGTGTTCTTTCATTTTGTCGACTTTCCTGTCGACCTTTTTACTTCCTTCGCTGTTGTTTTCCTCTTCTGCTTTAGTGATAATAACGCATAACTGATGTACTTTGGAGACACCGCTGCTTCTCACGGCGAAGTCCTTTGCGTTGTTGTGCGTCTGGCCCGCTCTTTCTTCTGAGTCGAAATTTTCCCGAATTTTGTCGCTTTCTGCGATTGGTGCTTTGTCGAAGCTGACCGGCGAGTTTACCTCGCTGGAAGAGTCTTCTGATGATTCCCACGTTTCCTCTGTTTCGGGCTTGTTTGCCGACAGATCTGATTTCGTCGAATCCGAGAGGCGGGATGAACCCGACAGTCCGATGAGGATGTTTAAACTTTCGATTGTCAACTCCATCTCTTGATTTTCGTCGACTTCTGTACTGCTGTTGGCTAAAAGCGAAAAAGCCGTCGAATTCATGATTCCAACGCCCAAGGTCCCCACGGTCGGCGCCAATTGACGAGGGGTTAACTCGACAAATGTCCTAGATGAAGGACTTAGGATCGGGGAGATAGGGCGCTGGATGAACTCGAAGGTAAAGTTAGTCGAAATAGGTGTGTGTCGAAAGTAAACTTGGGTGTTCAACCTAGCTTGCTTTCAATCTGGCCTACACCGTCCCCTCCTGGCCCCTATATATAGGTGGCCAGGTCTCGAGGATCGGGTAGGGTCCGATACAGATTACAATATCGACATACGGTAAAGACTCGTATTCGACTATCATTACAATTGGGCCTAGCTTAACGGGCCTCAGGGGTACTCAACATACGGGCTCTATTAACTATACCCTTGTCACTCGCGATGTGAAATAAGTTGGGATCTTGTGAGGTCATGGAGTTTGTATATGTGTTAGAGAAACGCTTGGGCCACTAATCTAAGCCATGCATCATTCATGGTGAAAATTTACTGCATGCCCATAGTGGACATTCGACGACGCATCTAACAATAAAAAGCTATACCAATGGTAAATAAAAGAGATGCTAAGGTGTTCATTGTCTGTTTGTCTTGTCATTTTGATGTGGGCTTGTTCCATGTCATCGGGCAGGAGGTACCCCATTGGCGGTTCTCGATTATACATGTATGCTTACAATGACAAGAACTTGCTTGGGACCTAAGTCGAGTAGCATGAGGTTTGGGTATTCGTACTTCATGGGACATGAGGTTTTCAACTTATGATTTGTTAAGCATATGCTTCATAATTGTACTCGCATTACATAACCATTCAAGATTCCTATGATGGGGCAATGAGAGCTCAAAGCTAGTAAGTATCATAATTTTTGAAGGATAATAAAACTTGTAATCACTGCTTCCCTCTGCGAAGGGCCTTTCTTTTACTTTTATGTTGAGTCTCCACCTTCTACCTTTAGGCACCGTCTAAGAGAGCATAGTTGCCATTCTGAGTTTAATGTGCATAGTCCCAAAGTTTATCATTGATTGATTCATGATTATGGTTTTGCTTGTTCTTAAATTATTTGTATCTAGTCGCCCTCTTAAACTTGAAGGTGTCCTATGCATTTATGTTTTTCTATTCCATGAAGGACAAGCTGAAAACCACTTTCCTATGTTTTTTCATATGATTTGAACACACACTTGACTTTCAATGTTTCATTATTCATGATCTTTCGTTTGTGTTACTTTTCATGTTATAACATGGTTGCTAAGTTTTTATTGTAAAGATTATGTCTCTTATACCCATGTTTTAAGTACTTTGATCCCAGCACTCAATGCTTTACATCGTTGATCAAGATTGTGATGGTGCATGTCACCTCAAAAAATATTCTTTTGTTATCACTTACCTACTCGAGGACGAGCAGGAGTTAAGCTTGGGGATGCTTGATATGTCTCAAACGTATCTATAATTTTTGATGCTCCATGCATGTTTATACACCATTTGCTTTGTGTTTTGTTACACTTTGTGACGTTTTTATACGTTTTCCGGAACTAACCTACTAATGAGACGCCATAGTGCCAGTTCCCTATTTTTTGCTATTTTTGTATTTCAGAAAAGCTACACAGGAAATATTCTCGGAATTGGACGAAACAAAAGCCGAACCTCCTATTTTTACTGAAGCTTCGCGAAGACCGAAGATGAGACGGAGGGGGGCCACAGGCCGGCCACACCCTAGGGTGGCGTGGCCCTGGCCCTGGCTGCGCCACCAGGGGGTGAGACCTCCCGGTCCACCTCCTGACGCCGCCCTTCCGCCTATATATTCCCCTCGACGGGAAAAATCTAAAGACCCGATCAATTTTCCTCGAAACATACTGCAAGCCACCGCCATCGTCGATGCGATATCGGGAGGATCCAGGAGCTCTTCCCGGCACCCTGCCGGAGGCCTTCTCCACCACCATGGTCGCCTCCGGAGTGATGTGTGAGTAGTCTACCTTGGACTACGGGTCCATAGCAGTAGCTATATGGTTGTCTTCTCCACCATGTGCTTTATGTTTAGATCTTGTGAGCTGCCCTACATGATCAAGATCATCTTTGTGTAATTCTACATGTTGTGTTTGTTGGGATTCGATGAGTATTGGTACTATGTCAAGTTGATGTGCTGAATTATTATCTTTATGTTATCTCTATGTTGTTTACGATCTTGCATGCTCTCTGTTGCTAGTAGATATCTTGGCCGAGTAGATGCTAGTGACTCCAAGAGGGAGTATTTATGCTCGATAGTTGGGTTCATGCCTCTAGTAATCTGGGGAAGTGACAGAAACCTCTAAGGTTGTAGATGTGTTGTTGCCACTAGGGAGAAAACAACATTCTTGTGTTTAAGGACATTTGCATTGTTTACATTACGCACTTTGCTTAAGGTGATAATCTGTTGTTCGCAACTTAATACCCGATGGTTGCTCGGACGACATCCGGAGGGTGGATTATTAGTCATAGATGCAGTTGGATTACGGTCTATGTATTTTGTCGTAATGCCCAGAGTGAATCTCATAGTGATCATCATGACATTTGTACGTTATCTTTATTCTATCAATTGACCAACTGTAATTTGTTCCCCCAGCATTTTGTTATTTATCTTATGGAGAGACACCACTAGTGAACTGTGGACCCCGGTCCAATTTTCTTTACATTGCTATACCGTTTACTTTTACTCGCACTGTTTACTTTCTTGCATACGATTACCTTGTACCACTCGATACGCTCAATCCTTTGTTTACAGCAAACCGGTGAGATTGACAATCTCATCGTAAATTGGGGCAAAGTTCTTGGTTGTGTTGTGTGCAGGTTCCACATTACTGCTAGTGAAAAGCCACGCACCAGCATTCATCTGGCGCCATTGCTGGAGTGTCGCAAAGCTATTGTGCATCAACCTTCGAAAGTGTGGTTCTTTCTCCTACTGGTTCGATCACCTTGGTTTCACAACTGAGGGAAGACTTGCTGCTGTGCTCATCATACCTTCCTCTTGGGGTTCCCAACGGGGTGTAATCTCACTAGTAGAGAAAAGGCTATCCCTGGCGCACCAAAATGGCTTATCCCTGGCGAATTTTGGTTCGCCAGCGACTTATATGCCAGCGGTAATGCTTACCGCTGGCGAATTTTGCAGTTCGCCGGGGATAATTTTTTTACCGCTGGCGTATTTGGCATGTGCGCCAGGGATAACATGTTATCCCTGGCGAATTTGTAATCGGTGCGCCGGGGATAAAATTTCAAAAAATCTAAAAAAATTCAAAAAAAATTGAAATTTTTTCCAAAATATTTTAAAATTATAAAAACCTAAATAATATGAAAAACTATGCATATATGATTTTTTTGACCATTTTATCACACCTGGAACCTTCTCAATTCACACCAAAACGGTGACTTCCCGCTAGCACGCTTAACTTCTGAGTTCCATTTGCATGAGTTATCCCTACACTTGTTATAGCTTATTGATACTATTACCCTTTCAATTCTTATAAGCCTTATGTGTGTGAGTGTAGGAGTGTGTGTATGTGAGTGTGTGAGTGTAGGAGTGTGTGTATGTGAGTGTGAGTATGTGTGTGTGTGTGAGTATGTGTGTGTGTGCGCATGTGAGTATGTGTGTGTGAAAAAATCCGAAAAATCTCAAAAAATTCAAAAAATCTCAAAACATTTAGAAATCTAAAAAAACCCACGTAAATGATAAATAATCCAAAAAATCTTAAAATCTTTTAAAAATCCATAAAATCTGAAATTTTCATGAATCTAAAAGTGCAAAAAAGTCCATTTTCCCTTTGGAATTTGAGAAACCTAAAAATTGTCGAAACGACCATTGGTCGCTAAATTCGGATGTAACTTTTCGTTCTGATACTTTTTCATATAAAAAACTTTTTAATCCGACATCGTATGCAAAAGTTATTGCGGTTTTACTGTTTCATAACATTTTTTTGCAAAATATATCGAAATTTGAGTTTTTAATTTTTCATAATAACTATAACACATAATATATGGAAATCTCAAAGTTTTTTATTTTTTTGAATTTTTTATCATTTTCTTTTAATTTTTGCAAAACTAGAATGGCGATCCACGGGGGGGGGGGTGGTGGTGGGGGGGTGCTGTCTTTGGGCCTTGTCCCCGGCGCATTAACCATGTGCGCCGGGTGTAAGCCCCCTTATCCCCGGCGCATAAGGGCATGTTCGCCGGTGGTAATTTGTGGATTATTATCCCCGGCGCATTGCTCTTAATTCGCCGGTGGTAAGCCCCCTTATCCCCGGCGCATATCTAGTGTATTCGTCGGGGATAACAATGGATAGGGGCCGGCCCATCCGGGGTGGGACCGCCAGCTATTATTGCCGGCGAATATGGGACTTATGCGCCAGCGGTAATCTCGTATCACCGACGAATAAAGGTGGATGCACCAGGGGTAATATTATCACCGGCGAATATATTTCCTATGCGCCGGCGATAGTCATGCTGGCTATAAGCAAATATCTACTAGTGTGTACACGCCATTAGCACTAAGTACAGAACTAAAGGAGACACAGATGCAGCCGTTGCTGCCAGGGTAACTGACAAGGGTATAGTTAATAGAGCCCATTAGTTGAGTACCCTTGAGGCCCGTATAGCTAGGCCCAATTGTAATGATAGTCGAATACGAGTTTCTACCGTATGTCGATATTGTAATCTCTGTTGGACCCTACCCGATCCTCGAGACCTGGCCATCTATATATAGGGGCCAGGAGGGGACGGTGTAGGCCAGATTGAAAGCAAGCCAGGTTGAACACCCAAGTTTACTTTCTACGCATACCTATTTTCAACTAACTTTACCTTCGAGTTCATCCAGCGCCCTATCTCCCCGATCCTAAGTCCTTCATCTAGGGCATTTGTCGAGTTAACCCCTCGTCAATTGGCGCCGACCGTGGGGATCTTGGGCGTTGGAATCATGAATTCGACGGCTTTTTCGCTTTTAGCCAACAGTAGTACAGAAGTCGATGAAAATCAAGAGATGGAGTTGACAATCGGAAGTTTAAACATCCTCATCGGACCGTCGGGTTCATCTCGCCTTTCAGATCCGACGAAACAAGATCCGTCGGCAAGTGAGCCCAAAACAATAGCAATGATGGAATATTCTGAAGGCTCTTCCAGCGAGGTAAACTCGCCGGTCAGCCCAGAGGAAGTGCAAAAAGGAAAGATCGCAGAGGACAACGAAGAAAAGGAAAATTTTGACGCAGGAGTCCAACTCGAAGATCTCATGATCTGCCTCAACGATATTGCAGACAAGTCAACGGATACATGGAAGACAGGATTAGAGCTTTCTGAGGATAGTAACTCGATCTTCTCAAGCTTCAAGGGTAACATCGGCAAACAATGCCAGGTGCTCGCCATTATAGGAGATAACTCAGAAGAATTCGACGAAAACGACAATCCAGTACTAAACCCAGCAAATATCCACAGAGGACCAAATCACCTAGCAGAAGGGCAAACACCAGAATCCCTCGCAGCCAGGAAAAAATTCGACTATCAGTCGACGAATGGAGGATAATAAGAGAAGCCGTAGAACACGGCACGCCAATACCATCAAATTCCAGCAAAGATATGCTTTTGGGGTATCATTATACCCTAAGGCAGCAGGCAAAGCAACTAGCAAAGGAGAAAATAGAGATACAAAAAAGAAAAGATTCAGCCATGGCAGCTAGCGAAGCTGCTCGAAAAGCACGAAGCGACGCGTCATATAGTAACGCAAGGAAAAATCGTCGACACGGTTCAAGGTACGACAACCTCGAGTACTCCGACAGGCAAAGTATTTCCAAAAACCTCGACTCGTCCTTCCTATCGGTCGACGAGCAGGGGAACATCCTACCGAAAACCCCTGAAGCAGCACTAGTAGCAGCGCAAGCATATCTACTTACAACTCGACCAAGTCCAGGAGATCCTAGAGAACATATGCATAGAGCAGCACTGAACGGACTCAACATGGTAGGCCACAAGCTATCAGTAAAAGGAGAAGAAGCATATCACCACAAGGAAGTGCACAAAGCAAGGTCACCACGCCGTCACAACAGTCCTCGGCGCAGAAGCAGCAAGCAACGATCTCGATCGCCATCACCAAAACAGCACGGTGGAACCCGAAGGTCGCGATCCCCAAATGAAAGACGCGACTATGAAGACGACGAAAAAGAAATGGGGGCATCGTGCTTTACCCGCAGGGTTCGCACCACTCCAGTTCCCAAGGGATTCAAGTTACCTCATGATCAGCAAAAATACGACGGATCACAGGAACCACAATCATGGTTATCAGATTATCTACAAGCAGTGCAAATATTAGGCGGAACCAAAGAAACAACAATGCAAAGTCTGCAACTACACCTCACCGGAGCAGCAAGGTCATGGTTGAGCAAACTAGAGAAAGAAACCATTGGAAGCTGGGAAGACCTCACAAAGCAATTCACAGGCAACTTCAAGTCGACATACAAGCGGCCAGCATCAATAGAAGAAGTCAAAGCGTGCGTGCAGCAATGAGACGAAACACTGCGGGCATACATCCAAAGATGGAGTCTTATCAAAAATTCAGCAGTCGAAGTTTCAGACGAAAGAGCAATAGATGCGTTCATCATTGGACTAAGGCGAAGAGACCTAGTCGAAGAGATGGGCAGAATCAAGCCGAAAACAGTGTCAGACCTCATGGATGTAGCAAACAGATTTGCAGATGGAGAAGACGCATGCAACAACAAACGGACGTGATCCCCAGAAGACGATAGAAGAAATAGATATGGAAGTCAAAGGAGACGGTCCAGAAATTACGACAACTACGGCCCACATAGCCAAGTCGCCGCAGGATACAAAGACAGCAGCTACCAAGGAAACGATCGAAGAAGTTCAGGATATCAAAGCTACGGAAAAGAGGACTATAAGAAATTCCCCGCAAGAGAATCCAGAGAATACAACCCTTCACCAGAAGATATGCTCAACGGACCTTGTCATATACACTCAGCGTTCGTCGATGGGAAGCGAGTATCAAGGCACGCAATGAAAGACTGCACAACATTCTTAAAACTACAAGAGGCAGCACTAAACAAGCAAATTGAAGCAAGGCGACAAGGATTTGAAGGGAGCAACAATCCTCCGACAAATCAGCAAGGAAACAACGGAGCTCTTCAAGGACAAGACCAGCAAAATAAGGGACACGATGACGACGACGGGTATGTTCCATCCAAAGGACACATAACAGCAATGATACAACCTGTGCCCAAGTCGAATAAAGAAGAGAAGAGTATAACTCGACAAGTCAATCTAGCAGTCATCTCACCTCCAGCCGCAACGGAGTATCTGCACTGGTCAGAACAACCAATCGAGTTCAACAGAGAAGACCACCCTATAACAGTACCTCGGCCGGGAAATGCGCCTTTGGTACTCAAAGCTCAAATCGGTGCGTATGATGTCGACAGAATATTCATGGACGCAGGAAGTAGAATTAACCTGATATACGCAAAAACACTCCGAGCAATGCATATATCACTAGAGTTCCTGAAGCCAACAGATTGTTCCTTCCATGGGATCGTACCAGGAAGTGCCAATTACCCACTGGGTCGAATAGCACTCAACGTTTGCTTCGGCAACCGACAAAACTACAGAATTGAAAAGCTAGATTTGGAAGTCATGGACTGGCCATCTCAATATCACGCGATCCTCGGACGACCCGCGTTTTCGCGATTTATGGCAGTCCCCCATTATACATATCTGGTACTCAAAATGCCAGGACCTAGAGGAGTAATTACAGTAAAAGGAAGTTTCGAAGTTTCAGATCTCTGTGACAGGGAGTTCCACAAGATGGCACAAAACTTCGGCATGATAGCCAACTATGCAGAGAAGGCAAAAAGCACAACTACAGAGGGCATCAAGCTACTCGAAGGACGCGTTGCGGAGCCCGAAACGAAGAAACCACGAGTAGGAGCATCAGGAGAAGACAAAGACGCAGGAGAAGAAGGGAAAACCGTGACGGCATAAACATCAACAGAAAATAAAGTAGAGTAGAACAGTAAGGCTGTAAAAGCCACGAGTTATACCAGGGGCAATGCCCTCTAGATCCAGAACACAGGTCACAGGCCGGATCTCTTGGGTCACCCCATGTATCTTACATTACAAGTATAATGAAGACGAAACGTTCCTCATATTCGAGTTTACGAGTCTTTCAAAGAGAAAATGCGGCAAACGCACGATAACGCTATGAGAACAAATTTTCGTCATGAAGTCGCGAAATAAAATACTCTCGCGTTGCACACATACAAAAATATATTACAACATCAGATTATCAGAATCATCTACACCCAAAGGGTCTAAATAGTAAAACTCGCGAAAAAAACGCGGCATCTTCTTGCAACAGCCTGGCTATAATTCGTCGGGCAGGCTGCAGAGTACTCTCCAAGTGTACTCGAAGGCTAGCTCCGCCTGGAGGGTAGCTCAGTGACATAGAACTATAATTGAGTCTTGGTTTCCACTTGCGTATCCATCCAAGAGAAAAATTGGCACCTGCCACTAAGTTCAGCTCTATCAACCGATGAATTCTCTGGCTGGATCTGAAAGTGTCAAGGAGAAGTGGGAAAGTAGCAGGCAGAGGATTGCGAGGAAGCATGACCGAGTGCATAGTAACGAGAGCTCTCCTACAGCCATCCACTGCCTCGCCAATATGCTGGGCACGGTCCTGAAGCAATACAATAGCGCTTCGGCGTCGAGGATCAGACCACAAATTTTCAACACCTGCGGACATCTTTTCCAGAGCCGCACTTCGTTCGGTAACCCGACGATCTTCAGCAGCGAAATCTAAGCAAGTGCCTATAAGGGCAAAGGATATCATAAAGTAACAGTAGAGCAAAAAGCGAAGAAAATAAGTCGAGAGGAAACTTACATCGCAACATCTCACAGGCGGATTCGACGATACCAAGAATAAAAGAATTGCATTCTTCGTGATGCAAAATCTTTGCCGTCAAGCTGGACACTTCATCACCAAGAATCGATACCTGCTTCGTCAGGGTAGAAGTTTTGCTAGCTTTATCAAACGCCATCTGAGCTTGGCGTTTGGCTGAAGTCAAGCGAACCTCAAGGTCAGAAATCCTTGAAGAATATTCTGCGCATTGATCGCATCGACTAGGAGGCGATGGAATCCTCGAATTGAACGTATTGACAGAGAAAGGAGCAGGCCCGCAAGTCAAAGGGTCATCGACATGCGTCAACTGAAAACGAAAGAAGAGGAAGAAGAAACATTTCAGAAAGGCAGCACAGGGCTTCATAAGAAGATATATTTACATGAGATCACAACCCTATGACTAAAGTTCTCGGGTTGCACGCAACTAAAAGTCTTTACATTCAAAAAGGAGAAACTTGAAAATACAAAAGAGCCGAGTCTACGCCACCTCAGCATTTTCTCTGTGGCAGAAGAGGGCACGGCAGATTCCTCGCCAGAAGTCGACGGCGGCACTGGATCTTTCATCGCTGGAGGTGGTGCAGCAGATGCCGCAGAGGATGCCGAAGGGGAAATAAGCGTCACCAATGCAGGTGCCAACTTCTGCGCCTTCTCAAAAAAAGCCTTCATCTCGTCGCGGGTGCTGCCATGGGGAGTGCTCACCCTCTCCCAGTCGAAGTCCGTACCATGCGCAAGGGACAGTGCGATAGCACCCTCGGCGCCACGCTTAATAGAAAGCCCTTTCAGTTGGAGGGTGGGGTCTTCAGTTGTATCGAAGGACTTGGCAAGATTACTCAAGTCATCCTTCGGAACTGCTGCCCTTTTCTTCGGCCACAACCCGACAAACAGTCGTGATAGAACATAGTTAACTAACTCGAAAGTTTCCTGGATAGATATCCAGTTTTCCTCGAGTAGGTTAACCGCAGTCATCAGAGGGTCATCGTCCGGTTGCAGGGCCGACGGAGATACCCCGGTAAATCCTGCACGACACAAAGAAGGTAGACAAGAAAAGAAGGAGGAAGATGTCAGCACGTACAACAGTGCAACAGAAGTCGAAAATAGGAGACAAGGCGAAACACTTACTTTCAGCAGCAGTGGACATTGTGTGGAGACGCTCCACCACGGCTTGCTCTCGCTGGGCGTGATCCTTGTTGGCATCAGCTAAAGCTTTTTCAGCTTTCTTCGCCTTACCAAGCGCAGATTTCTGCGACTTCTCAGCGTTTGCCTTGGCAGTGGCCGCAGCATCGTAAGCTTTCTGTGAAGCACGGAGCTCCGCCTCCAGCGACGCAATCCGAGCGTTAGCCGTCGCCAGAGCAACTGCAGAAGAAGAGGCAAGCATGTCAGATAAGAGCAAAGTATAAGTACAAGGAAAAAGTTGTGATTAGACGTTAAAAGTGCACCTTCGGACGCTTTTGCAACCCTCAGGTATCCAGCACATTCCGTGCCTAAGGCGACAAATCTCTTCAATAATGCCTAAGAGAAAGGACGTGTAAGAGCACAAGTATATGCAAAGGAAAGACAAGAAAAGGAAAAGCAAGAGGAGTCGCTCACATCGTCGGGAGAACCCGTCGATGCATGGGCCTCAAGAGAAACGTCAGGTTCCTTGGCCTTCTTTGAGCGTTTGTTCCTTCGAGTTTCCGGAACCTTCTTGACAGAAGCCCTGGTGACCCTCGGTGCGGCAACTGGATCAGGGGGCTCGGCAGCGGTCATTGGCGACATCAAAGGAGCAGTTGAATCATCTTTTGGCGGCTCTTCGTCATCTCTATAAAGAAGAAAGTACATTATATGCCATACTACAGAAACAAGACAAGAATAATGCAAATGAAGAACTCAAATAAAATACTTACGACGCCAGGAGGTCGAAAAGATCCATATCTTCTGTCAAGACACGAGATTTCTCCGCAACTGCTTGTTGCAAAGAGGAACTCGAAGAAGCAAATTCGTCGACTCGTTTCCTTTTCTTGTCCAAGCCATTATCTTCAGGCCGCACAGGAGGAAGCGATGTCGACGAACTAGTATCCTCTTCTGATTCTTCGGCATCATCTCCGTCCTGATTATCATCAGCCTCGGGGGCTTCAGATACAGACCTGGCCAGATCAGCCGGAAGGGGCCCTGCCTCTGGAAGAGGGGGGCGCGAGAGGGGAAATTGGTGTCCCTGCACGCGAATGCGTTATTAGAGTAAGTAAGGAAAAAAGAAAACATAGTTTGAGAAACATGAAAATCGACAACAAGAAGCCAAGAAGTAAGAAGATATATACCTCAGGAAGAGGGTGTACGGAGTCAAAGAAATCAGCAGTCAAATCAGCAACTGCATGATCCTTGGTGAGCTTGGTGAGACTCCTGACCCGCTTGTCGACATCTTCTTTCGATATCAGATCTTCAGAGACGCGGGTAGGATCTTCCAAGCCGGAGTAACTCCAAAATTTGGTAAGACGGTGTTGTAGGGGTTGAACTCGACGTTGAATGAAAAACACCATGAGTTGAATACCCGACAAAGCGCCTCCTTGACCTCCTTTTAAAGCCTTGATGCGAGACAAAAGAGGAAGAATTTGTTCGACTTCCGCATATGAGGGGAGCATATCCCACGACGCCAATTTCTTTACCTCCTGGGAAGCATCAAAAGGAGGTAGGTCGTATTCATCTTCAGGAGAAGATTTGCGGTCCTTGATATAGAACCACTTGGTCCTCCACCCTTGGACAGATGCGGCCATAGAAAATTCAAGGTATTGTGCTTCAGGGCGCACAGAAACAACGGCTCCGCCCAGTTTGGGTTTTCTAGCCAATGCAACGTTGGGGCGGAGCCGAAAGATTGACCTCCAGAGAAGAAAGTGGGGCTCAATGCCCAAGAATGACTCGCAAAGAGTCACGAAACACGCAATGTGCAGAAGAGAGTTAGGTGTGAGCTGGTGAAGCTGCACACCGTAAACAAAGAGAAGCGCACGAAGGAACTCGTGGGCAAGAAGAGAAAGACCACGGAGGAGGAAAGCGAGGAACATTACCCGATAACCACTCGGGGGCTTCGGGATCCGCTCCGTGCTTGGAAACTTGATCGAATCTTGGGCGGAGATGAGGCCGTCCGTCCGGGCCTTCTCCACCTCCTTCTCCATGATGGCAGAGGTCACCCAGCTGGTTGCAGCATTCGATTTTCCTTTGGCCATGGCGTTCTTGCTCGCTAGGTGCTTCACGCGCATCTATCAGATCTATGCCTGGGGGCTATGCACGAAAGGAGAAGGAAGCAAGAGCGACAATGGCGGCGGTGGCGGAGAGAAAGAGCTGGTAAACACTAAGATTCCCCATGATCCCCCTTATATATCTTCTGGGAGAAGGATCATGGGCTGAGACGTGGCGCAACGATAGGAAACGGTAAGCCCACTAACGGTCAAAAGTTAAGAAATTTACAGTACTGCCCATGCAACGGTTCGCAATGGTACAGAGTGACGTACTCATTGATGTCATAAAGAAGATAATATAAGAAAGAGGAAAAGATGGCGCCGACAAGTGCAAAATAGGTGTATAAGACTGTATACGAAGGAGTTTCGATTATAGCCATGGGGGCTACTATTTTCAAGAATGATGAATACAACTTCTCTCTGAAGTAGTGGATTAGTATTCGACGACAAGAGGTTCTTAAAAGTATCTCGAAGTTGAAGTATCTCGAGTTGAAGTATGATGGACTACGCTATATTTTGAGCCTATACTCGAAAAAGTCTTTTTCGACTATAGCCTCGGGGGCTACTCCCATCGGGAGCGCTGAGCGCGCACCCGACGATATTTCTTGGTAAAGCATTAAAGTTGGAGAAGTGCAGGAGTGTTATTCCCATCGGGAGCGAGTTTTATGGTTGAAGAAACCTGAATATTTTCAGTCAAATTTTGACTGCGACATAAGATTCTCGAGTTGCGTTATCGCAACGCAACTCGAATGCCGTGACTTGTCACGAAGGTAAGACCCCGGGATCCGTCCTGTGTGGCCTAGTATACGCACATGGATGCGCTCTGCTGGTATGTATCCGTGTCTACGACGTGAAGAAAATCCTGGTGGATGCACTGGGTACCCTGAGAATCACTTGGATTCATTCTTTGTAAGTCCTAAATGCGGCAAAAGAGTGGGTTTGACCGGTATCCCGAATTCAAGTCCAAGGGGATTGAATTTGAAGTAGGTGACAAGTATCTGTTCCGGCAGTTAACTAACCTCTTGATCCGTCAGAGTTGTCAGGCTTGTTCATCAAAACCCCTTGCGAAAGAATATCATGAAAATAAGTCGCAAAGACCAAGTCGAAGATTCGAAGATAAGAAGAAGTCGAAGAATTGATCAAGTCGAAGATTTAAAGATTAGAGATTCAACCTGAATCTGCAATTCTGGTAGAATCTCAGGGGCTACTGACAAGGGTATAGTTAATAGAGCCCGTTAGTTGAGTACCCCTGAGGCCCGTATAGCTAGGCCCAATTGTAATGATAGTCGAATACGAGTTTCTACCGTATGTCGATATTGTAATCTGTGTCGGACCCTACCCGATCCTCGAGACCTGGCCATCTATATATAGGGGCCAGGAGGGGACGGTGTAGGCCAGATTGAAAGCAAGCCAGGTTGAACACCCAAGTTTACTTTCTACGCATACCTATTTTCGACTAACTTTACCTTCGAGTTCATCCAGCGCCCTATCTCCCCGATCCTAAGTCCTTCATCTAGGGCATTTGTCGAGTTAACCCCTCGTCAGTAACAGTTCGGCTGACAGCCGCAGAGTGGGAAACAATCAAAGCAGCTGGTAACTATGGTGGAGTCCTACCCCCATATTCGTCTAGGAACATACTGATGGGATACGAGTATGCCTTACATCGACATGGAAAATGTTTGCAGCATGAGAGAAGTGAAATTCGAGAAAGGCACAAATCAGTAAGCGCAGCAAGCAAACTGTTAAGGGAGGAGCATAGCAACGCATCTTACACCAATAGAGGAAGGCACCATATGCATGGTTCATGGGTGGATAACCTCACTAGTGGAAAACATGGCATCAGTCCCGGTGCGTTTGGGCCTTCAGTCCCGGTTGCGCAACCGGGACTAACCAACCGGGACTGATGCCCAATCTTTAGTCCCGGTTGCTATACGAACCGGGACTAAAGAGAGACCACGTGGCAAGGGCCGGGCGCTCGTGGGCGTAGGACCTTTAGTCACGGTTCGTGTTACGAACCGGGACTAAAGTGTCCACACGTGGCAGCGTCTGCTGCTTCTTTATTTTTCTGGATTTCAATTGTTATTTAGGGGTTTAGGGTATATTTGTATTTTGCTCCATTCAATTGTTTGATTCATTTCAAACAAGTTTTCTTATATACTTATTCATACAGCATTACAACATAATATATAAGCCGATACATATATAATATATTTGGTTCACCGAGCATATACATACAAGTATATATACAACTTGTTCACACACATAAGATCACGACTTGTGTTTAATTATACACATTGTCTAATCGAAACTGACATGAAATTCACCCTTTGGGTTAATGACATGGTCAAGCAGAAATCCGGCTATTTCCTCTTGAATTCCTACTATGCGTTCAGTCGGTGAGAGCCGATTCCACTTTGCTTCGAACTACGAAGAAGAAGATCAATATGAATATGAATCATCATAACAAAATAGATGCCAATAAAATGAATTTGTCAGTATATTGTTTACTTACTGTTTGAAAATCAATTCCTTCAGTGACCTGCGCACGAAGGTTCTCGCAAGCGTAGTATGCACATAGATTAGTCCCCGATGGCTGCCTCGCACACTTTACGAGAATAGATTTTAGTCAGTGACATATCAAGATTGATATACTTAATGGTATTTGAAACTAGAATTAAAGGGATGTGTGGACCTAGCTCGTACGACTTACCTCGATCTGACGGTAAATCAGCTCATTTTTCCATTCACCTTTTACTGTGTGTATAAACCGTTTCCAAACACTGCCGAGCAAACAAAATGAATAGATGAGTTATAGATGAACGAAAGAGACCGATATAATGCCGTAATGATTGAAATTACCTATCCATCATATCAATGATGCTTTGGTATTCATTAAGTGGTTTATTCAACGAGTCAAAGATTTGAACCTTTCCATAGTCAGGTTCAATCTTTATCAAAATCCAGTGGTAACTGCGTGCAAGTTTAATTATATAAGTTAATAAACTCATCAGTTACACTTATAACATCGAGTAAGGAAAAGTAACTGTGTATAAGATAGTCACACTCACCTGCAGTTGTACGGAAACAGTATTCTAGCTCGGTATTCCTGCGTAAGTAGGAACTCTAGCAAGATATCCTCCGTCTCCTTGCGTTTCCTCTGTATCATCGCTCCGTTAACTCGATTTGGATCAATGAATCCAAGTTGGAGGTCATTCCTTTTCTTACATTCCATACTCTTCATTCTGCATAATAAACAGCGTAGTGAGGATAATTACATGCAAAGAACGAGTTGAGCTAGAGACTTATAGAAATAATGAATCACTTACAGAACATAGGCACTGACGAGAGATTTGTCGAGCGCGTCTTGATTGAATAGCTGAAAGAATTCATCAAACTCAATATGCACCAAGTCTTCACCTAAGAAATGGTCCTTTGTGATTTTCATAAGGAGAAAATCTTGCGTGCCCTTTGCGGCTTGCAGGTACCACTTATGCAATTTTCGCATTTGTGTTGGTAGATTTATTTCAATCTCAGGTGGGACCAGACTCTTCCCCTTTTCATATTGCCGTGCTATAGGCGCCTTTGGGATATCTTCATGTATCAATTGAGAAAGAGTCAAACCAGCTTCTTTAGCAAAGTCGGCGGGATTGGGTTGAGCAACACTCCCACCAGCATCACTAGCAAAGACCTTTAGCGGGGAGATCGATTTTTTGGTCTGTGCTCCAAGCTATGCAACGTCTCTTTTCCCTCTTGCAGTTGCGCTTGTCTTATTAGCTTCTTTTTTTGCATCTACCTGCTTATCCAAACAACGCTTGTAGTCATTTGGCTTACGCAATTCATATTGCGAAGGTTGGGTAAGCATATCAATGGCCCACTCCTTCTGTTCCAGAGTATATACCTGCTTTGGTGTAGGGGTCGGGCGTAGGGCTGCGAGCTTCCTTTTCACTTTGGCTCTGTCCTCCGCCTCAATTTCTTCAGCAGTCTTCTCGATAGGAGGAGGCGGCACCGCCTTAGCTTTCTTGGCCCGTTTCTTCAGAGAGACATTGCTAGTGGACATAGCAGCGGACTGGCCATAACTCTGGGACTTACGAGTGGGCTGAGGCGGCGGAGGTGGCGGAGGCGGCTGACATTGAGGTGGAGATCGATGTGGACTCGGGGTATGGTGGTAGTTGTCCCTGTCGTCGTCGGGAGGTGGTGAATTGCGAGGACTCGGAGGAGAGGGTGGCCGCCTTGGCGCCGAGCCTGGAAACACGATGTGTTTCTTATCCCAAAGAATTATACCACCCAATACTTCTCCCAGTTTTTCCTCCTCTTCAGGTCCAGCGACGTCAAGATTGAGGGACTCATACCCCCTTTCAATTGCATCCACCCCGACCTTAGCATAGCCAGCTCGAATCTCACGGCCATGCCAGGTTTGTCCAGGTCCAGATGGCAACACATAGCCAACCGCCACCTTCATCGATATGTTCTTCATGGGAACATGCAGCTCACAGTCTATCTTCTTGGTGATATCATCCACGGGGTAGTGATCCATCGGTACCTCCGTGGAAGCCACGCTGCTTCTCCGCTGAGATCGGTCGCCTGATGCATGTTCTAGGTGTTGCTGATGCTGAGTTGCCCCTTGCGACTTTAATTCCTCCAGTGCCTTCTGCTGCTGTAAATACAACTCTCTCAGCTCAGCCTGTTGCCTTTCTATGCTCTCTATCCGTGAGGCCTCCTCCTGTGCCTTTCGCTTCTTCGCTCTCTCTCGGCTTCTATAAGTCTGGCTCTCTTCGGCGAACCCAGACCTCCACGGAATGGCAGAACCCAGACCCCGTGTTCGTCTTGTGTGTTCTTTGTTCCCGAGGGCCTTTGTTAGCTCGTCATTCTCTCTGTCCGGCTTGAACGTCCCCTCTTGAACCTCGGCGATTGTCTTGACAAGTGCTCCCAGGGGTTCAGCAATTTGTTTCTGCTCTTCGACTAATTTCCCTGTTCTCTCATCATAGACAGCCCCATGGGCAAGTGCCCAATTTCTTGACCTTCTGGGCCATTGTTCTGTTTCTGGTTCGATGCCTTTTTTTCGTAGGGCGGCCTCTTGCATATCCCACTTAGGCTCGGCCCTTTTGTAGCCACCTGGACCCAACTTATGGTGATATTTCTTTTTCGCGGCATTTAACTGATTTTTCTTACTCCTTAGCTTACCCAGCTCGGACTCCTTGTACTCCACAAATGCGTCCCAGTGATCCCGCGGGAACTCATTGGGGCCAGTAAATTCTGGAGCTTGTCGATCGGCGTTGACATAGGCGTTCCATAACCTCTTCTTGTGGTTATTGAACTGTGCAGCCATCTTCTTGAGAGCCCACTCCTTGACTTTCTCCTTCTGTTTCTCTGCTTCTTCCAGGGACTCGGTGACCGGCAGATTGAAATGTAGAATGAGGGTATCCCAAAGTCTGTCTTTCAAGACCTTGGTGACATAATTAACTGCTGCACCCTCTTCTGGCTCTGGCTGTGCTGGCTCTCCCTTTGCCGCCTTGGGCTTATACCAATATTGAATGCTTATCGGCACCATGTCCCTGACAAGACATCCACATTGACTAGTGAACGCATTTGCGACACTCTTGGGTTCCAACGGTTCGCCTTCATTTGAGAGACGCCCAATCGTGTAATGCTGATTCGATGCCAGCCGTTTGGCCGGGCCTCGCTTCTTTCTAGAAGATTCAGAGGTCTAAAATAAGAAAACACTCGTTAATATATATACCACATAATGCATCGCCATCTACTGATTCATGAATAGAGCTAGTCTTCATATATATATATACCTCGCCGGACCGTGTTATTAAGTCACGTCCAGTCCCTTGTGAGCCGTCCTCGCAATCATCATTTTCTGATTCATGCGGCTGCTCCTCCTCCATTCCGTCACCCGACTCGTTCAAAAATTCTGAGTCGTCTCCTTCTGCACGGGTGGTACCCTCTCCTTGTGCACGGGTGGTACCCTCTCCTATAATATTCAATATCTCTTCTTCACCTTCTCTTCCGGCGCCGAAATCCATAACTGAAATCCATAACATAGATCAACAACATTACTCCATATTTTTATTTCTATTATTGCTAACAATATTACTAACAATATTTCTAACATTTCTATCTATTCACTTTCTAACTCTATATATCTAACATAAATAAAATCTAACATTTCTATTTATAATAGCATTTCTATTTCTAATAAAATCTAACCTAAATAAAATCTAACATAAATAAAATCTATATAGCATTTCTATTACTATTCATTTTAAACATATCTATATATCTAACATAAATAACATTTCTATTACTATTCATTTCTATTATATCTATATATCTAACATAAATAGCATTTCTATTACTATTCATTTTAAACATATCTATATATCTAACATAAATAGTACTAATTAACTAATCTAGCTAATTCTAACACAAATTCTAACTAATATATATTCTAAGTACTCTAATTCTAACACTAATACTATTTTTCTATATATCTATTTTTTCTAACTACATTTGCTAACATATTTTTCTAACATAAAATCTATATATTTGCTAACATAAAATCTATATATTTGCTAACATATTTTTCTAACATAAAATCTATATATTCTAAGTACTCTAATTCTAACACTAATACTATTTTTCTATATATCTATTTTTTCTAACTACATATGCTAACATATTTTTCTAACATAAAATCTATATATTTGCTAACATAAAATCTATATATTTGCTAACATATTTTTCTAACATCAAATCTATATATTCTAAATACTCTAATTCTAACACTAATACTATTTTTCTATATATCTAGTTTTTCTAACTACATTTGCTAACACATTTTTCTTTCTTTTTTTTCTAACTTTTTTGGAGGCCGGCGGCCGGCCGATTGGTCTCACCTGCGGGGACTCGGCGGCGCGGCGGTCGACTCGGCGGCGGGGACGTCGGAGGGGGCGCGGCGGCGGGGACGTCGGAGGGCTCGGCGGCGGCGGGTCGGCCTCGGGCTCGGCGGAGGGCGGCGGCTCGGCCTCGGGTTCGGCGGCGGCGGATCGGCCTCGGGCTCGGCGGCGGGGGCTCGGCGGAGGGCGGCGCGGTGGCGGGGACGTCGAAGGGCGACGGGGACGTCGGAGGCCGACGGAATCCACCAGCCGCAACGATCCAGACGACGATCCTCCTCACGCGCGGTGAAACTGCTAAGTGTCGTGGAGGAAGAAGAGGAGGGGCGGCGGCGGGTTATATACCCCCCCTTTAGTCCCGGTTGGTGGCTCCAACCGGGACTAAAGGGGGGTCTTTAGTCCCGGTTGGAGCCACCAACCGGGACTAAAGAGTCTTTAGTCCCGGTTGGTGCCTCCAACCGGGACTAAAGAGATTTGGCGGTTCGCGCCCGAGTCCGAGACCTTTAGTCCCGGTTGGTTAAACGAACCGGGACTAACGGTGTAATAAATGAGCGCCAATGCCAGATTTTTTCAGATTCCATATGAAAATATGAATTTTGAATTTCAAATTGAATAACTTCTGCATATTTTAGAATTTGATAAAACTTTGAATATGAAAAGTGATTGAAATTGAATAACTAATTCAAAACTATTTTCTATTTTCAAAATCAATTATTTTAACTATTCAAACAATTAACTATTTTGCCATTTTCAATTAAAACAATATTGATTAAAATTCTTTTTGCATATTTTAGAGTTTGATAAAACTTTGAATATGAAAAGTGTTTGAAATTGAATAACTAATTCAAAACTATTTTCTATTTACAAAATCAATTATTCTAACTATTCAAACAATTAACTATTTTGCCATTTTCAATTAAAACAATATTGATTAAAATTCTTTTTGCATATTTTAGAGTTTGATAAAACTTTGAATATGAAAAGTGTTTGAAATTGAATAACTAATTCAAAACTATTTTCTATTTTCAAAATCAATTATTCTAACTATTCAAACAATTAACTATTTTGCCATTTTCAATTAAAACAATATTGATTAAAATTCTTTTTGCATATTTTAGAGTTTGATAAAACTTTGAATATGAAAAGTGTTTGAAATTGAATAACTAATTCAAAACTATTTTCTATTTACAAAATCAATTATTCTAACTATTCAAACAATTAACTATTTTGCCATTTTCAATTAAAACAATATTGATTAAAATTCTTTTTGCATATTTTAGAGTTTGATAAAACTTTGAATATGAGAAGTGTTTGAAATTGAATAACTAATTCAAAACTATTTTCTATTTACAAAATCAATTATTCTAACTATTCAAACAATTAACTATTTTGCCATTTTCAATTAAAACAATATTGATTAAAATTCTTTTTGCATATTTTAGAGTTTGATAAAACTTTGAATATGAAAAGTGTTTGAAATTGAATAACTAATTCAAAACTATTTTCTATTTACAAAATCAATTATTCTAACTATTCAAACAATTAACTATTTTGCCATTTTCAATTAAAACAATATTGATTAAAATTCTTTTTGCATATTTTAGAGTTTGATAAAACTTTGAATATGAAAAGTGTTTGAAATTGAATAACTAATTCAAAACTATTTTCTATTTACAAAATCAATTATTCTAACTATTCAAACAATTAACTATTTTGCCATTTTCAATTAAAACAATATTGATTAAAATTCTTTTTGCATATTTTAGAGTTTGATAAAACTTTGAATATGAAAAGTGTTTGAAATTGAATAACTAATTCAAAACTATTTTCTATTTTCAAAATCAATTATTCTAACTATTCAAACAATTAACTATTTTGCCATTTTCAATTAAAACAATATTGATTAAAATTCTTTTTGCATATTTTAGAGTTTGATAAAACTTTGAATATGAAAAGTGTTTGAAATTGAATAACTAATTCAAAACTATTTTCTATTTTCAAAATCAATTATTCTAACTATTCAAACAATTAACTATTTTGCCATTTTCAATTAAAACAATATTGATTAAAATTCTTTTTGCATATTTTAGAGTTTGATAAAACTTTGAATATGAAAAGTGTTTGAAATTGAATAACTAATTCAAAACTATTTTCTATTTTCAAAATCAATTATTCTAACTATTCAAACAATTAACTATTTTGCCATTTTCAATTAAAACAATATTGATTAAAATTCTTTTTGCATATTTTAGAGTTTGATAAAACTTTGAATATGAAAAGTGTTTGAAATTGAATAACTAATTCAAAACTATTTTCTATTTACAAAATCAATTATTCTAACTATTCAAAAAATTAACTATTTTGCCATTTTGCATACTTCTGAATCTGACAAAACTTGGAATATAAAAAGTGTTCGAATTTGAATAACTAACCAAAAATCATACATTTACATCAAAGGTTTAATACATTATTACACATCACCAACATCCCCATCTAGTGTTGGGGTTTCCTTCTGCACCGTAACCATGGAGTATCTTGTTTGTTTAAGAGGAGGGTTGGGTCAGTGTTCACTCTGAAGGGCGGAATTTCATCAAACTTGTTATAATCTTCTGACATATCTGTCTTGTCCTCCACTCCCACGATGATTCTTTTCCCTGAGAGAACAATGTGTCGCTTTGGCTCATCGTGTGATGTATTCGTTTTCTTATCTTTTCTCTTTCTCGGTTTTGTAGACATGTCCTTCACATAGAAAACCTGAGCGACATCGTTGGCTAGGACGAATGGTTCGTCCATGTACGCAAGATTGTTGAGATCCACTGTTGTCATGCCGTACTTTTGGTCTACAACTACCCCGCCTCCTGTCAGCTTGACCCATTTGCACCGAAACAAAGGGACCTTAAAAGACGGTCCATAGTCAAGTTCCCATATCTCCTCTATGTAACCATAATATGTGTCCTTTGTCCCATTGTCGTGTAATGCATCAAAGCGGACACCACTGTTTTGATTGGTGCTCTTTTTATCTTGGGCGACCGTGTAAAATGTATTCCCATTTATCTCGTAACCTTGGAAAGTCAATATAGTTGAAGATGGTTTCTTGGCCAACATGGACAGCTCATATCCAACAGTGGCGTCATTTATGAGAAGTGTTTGCAACCAACCACCAAAAGTCGACATGTGCAACTTTGTAATCCAGGAGTTAGACTGCCCAGGGTTTTTCGAGCGTACAATATTCTTGTGTCGCTCCATATACAGCTCCACCAACGTGGAATTTCGTAAAACTGTGTAGTGTGCTTCACTCAAAGAATGTCCATCCATACAGTATGCTGATTTCATTCCTAGCGTGCCTTTTCCACTCAGTCTCCCCTCATGCCGCGATTGAGGAAGACCAATCGGGTTCAGGTCAGGAACAAAGTCAACACAAAACTCAATGACCTCCTCTGTTAGATAGCCCTTGGAGATGCTTCCTTCTGGCCTAGCACGGTTATGCACATATTTCTTTCAGACTCCCATGAACCTCTCAAAGGGGAACATATTGTGCAGAAATACTGGACCGAGAATGGTAATCTCTTCGACTAGGTGAACTAAGAGATGCGTCATAATATTAAAGAAGGACGGTGGGAACACCAACTCGAAGCTGACAAGACATTGGGCCACATCATTCTGTAACCATTGTAGATCTTCTGGATTGATTACCTTCTGCGAAATTGCATTGAGGAATGCACATAGCTTCACAATTGGTACTCGAACATTTTCCGGTAGAATCCCCCTCAGTGCAACCGGAAGCAATTGCGTCATAAGCACATGGCAGTCATGAGACTTTAGGTTTTGGAATTTTTTCTCTACCATATTTATTATTCCCTTTATATTTGACGAGAATCCAGATGGGACCTTGATACTGCTCAGGCATTCAAAAAAGATTTCCTTCTCTTCTTTGGTAAGAGCGTAGCTCGCAGGACCCTTAGAATCCTCCGGATGCATGCCGTCTCTTCTTTTCATACGGTGCTGGTCCTCACGTGCTTCTGGTGTATCTTTTGTCTTCCCATACAAGCCCAAGAATCCTAGTAGGTTCACGCAAACATTCTTCGTCACGTGCATCACGTCGATTGCAGAGCGGACCTCTAGGAATTTCCAATACTCAAGCTCCCAAAATATAGATTTCTTCTTCCACATGGGAGCATGTCCGCTAGCGTCATTCGGAACAGACAGACTGCCAGGACCCTTTCCAAAGATTACTTCTAAATCTTTGACCATATCAAATATATCATCACCAGTATGGCGTTTAGGCTTGCCCCGGACTTCTGCCTCGCCCTTGAAATGCTTGCCTTTTTTCTTCAATTGATGTTTGGGCGAAAGAAATCGACGATGCCCGAGATACACCACCTTCTTACTTTTATCCAAATATATACTATCGATCTCACCTAAACAGTGCGTGCATGCATTGTATCCCTTGTTTGTCTGTCCTGAAAGGTTACTAAGAGCAGGCCAATCATTGATGGTCACGAACAACAACGCTCGTAGATCAAATTCCTCTTGTTTGTACTCATCCCACACACGAACACCTTCAGTCCGTCACAGCTATAAAAGTTCATCAACTAATGGCCTTAGATACACATCAATGTCATTGCCGGGTTGCTTCGGGCCTTGGATAAGCACTGGCATCATAATAAACTTTCGCTTCATGCACAACCAAGGAGGAAGGTTATAGATACATAGAGTCACAGGCCAGGTGCTATGACTGCAGCTCTGCTCCCCAAAAGGATTCATGCCATCTGTACTTAGACCAAACCTCAGGTTCCGTGCGTCTTTCGTAAACTCTGGGAAATCTCTGTCGATTTTTCTCCACTGCGACCCATCAGCGGGGTGTCTCAACATCTCATCACTCGTACGGTCTTCTTTGTGCCACCTCAACAACTTGGCATGCTCTTTGTTTCTGAACAAACGTTTCAACCGTGGTATTATAGGTGCATACCACATCACCTTGGCAGGAACCCTCTTCCTGGGGCGCTCGCCCTCAACATCACCAGGGTCATCTCGCCTGATCTTATACCGAAATGCACTGCACACCGGGCATGCATTCAAATTCTCATACTCACCGCGGTAGAGAATACAGTCATTAATGCATGCATGTATCTTCTGCACCTCCAATCCTAGAGGGCAGACAATCTTCTTTGCTTCATACGTACTGGCGGGCAATTCGTTATCCTTTGGAAGCATCTTCTTCATAATTTTCAGCAACTTTTCAAATCCCTTGTCAGATAAACCACTCTCTGCTTTCCATTGCAGCAATTCCAGCGTGCTTCCTAGCTTTTTCTGGCCGTCTTCGCAATTTGGGTACAAATCCTTTTTGTGATCATCTAACATGCGTTCCAACTTCTCCCTCTCCTTTTCACTTTCACAGTCAATCTGTGCATCAACAATGACCTGACCAAGATCATCAGCGGGCATATCTGATGCCCGTTCTTCACCTTCTTCTTCTTCATTATCTTCCATTACGGTATCGGTGGTTTCAGGGAACTCAGGATAGTTGTCATCATTCTCTTCTTCATCGTTGTCTTCCATCATAACCCCTCTCTCCCCATGCTTGGTCCAACAATTATAGCCGGACCTGAAACCGAACCGGAACAGGTGGATGTGAAGGGTCTTTGTGGAGGGGTAATCCTTCTCATTTCGACAACCACCGCATGGACAACACATAAAACCATTCCGCTTGGTTGCCTCAGCCACCTTGAGAAAAGAATGCACGCCTTTAATGAAATCTCCAGAGCGTCGATCGGCGTACATCCATGCTCGGCTCATCTGCATTATATAAGTACATATCAAATGCAAATCAAATATACAATTTCTATTTATTTCTCTAATTTTAGTTTGATAAGTAAGAATAAGTTAACAAAACTTTAGTCCCGGCTGGTGGGTACAACCGGGACAAAAGGTGGTTTTTGTGTCATCTAACAAAACCGTCGGTGGGATAAGGACGTGTGGGTAACCTTTAGTCCCGGCTGGTGGGTACAACCGGGACTAAAGCTGTTGGCAGGATAAGGATGCGTGGGTTGATGCACTGCTCGATGAGATAAAGCATGCAGCGCACGACGCCCCTGTCGGAGGAACAAGACACAAGTAGAAGCGGCGCCGTGCCTATAAAAGGAGCATCGATACGCCATGGCAAGCACAGCTCGAAGGCAGGTAGAGTTTCATCCCCATGGATGGAGGAAAGGGTTGGGAAATCTCCCGTGGCAGAGCTTCTCGAAGATGTCGTTGGTGCTCACGCCCTACGGCATCTTCGGAAGCTCTGCCTCAGAAAAATTTCCCTGCAAGCCCGTGAAAGACTCCATCTCCTCTAACAGTGTTGCGTAAAGGGTTGGGAAATCTCCCGTGGCGGAGCTTCTCGAAGATGTCGTTGGTGCTCACACCCTACGGCATCTTCGGAAGCTCCGCCTCGGAAAAATTTCCCTGCAAGCCCGTGAAAGACTCCATCTCCTCTAACAGTGTTGCGTAAAGGGTTGGGAAATCTCCCGTGGTGGAGCTTCTCGAAGATGTCGTTGGTGCTCACGCCCTACGGCATCTATCTCTATTTCTATCGCTATTTCTATTTTTCTATCTCTATCTCTATTTCTATTTCTATGTTAGCTATGTCTACTTCTATTTTTATTTTTAATTCTAACATTTCTATTTCTAATAGCATTTCTATTTCTAATAAAATCTAACCTAAATAAAATCTAACATAAATAAAATCTATATAACATTTCTTTTTTTACCTCTATCTTCACCTATTTGTACACATAATCAAATGAACATTTAAATAATTGCTCCCATAAAAAAATCACAAATCTCTCTACTTCTAGAGCATTAAATGAGCTAAATTACCAATGAAAGACAAAAGCACAAAATTCCTCACCTTTTAGTCCACTTAGATTGAAGTGGGGACATCAATTTGTGACAAAAAATGGTGGTCAAAGAGGATGAACTCGAGCTAGGTTTGTTGCATGAAGAACACTTGAGAGTGGAGAGGGGGAGTGGCTGGCTCGGGGAGGAAGAAGGAGCTGTTTTATACAGGGAAGTCATTAGTCCCAGTTTGTAATACCAACCGGGACTAAAGGCTTAATCTTTAGTCCCGGTTGGTGTTACCAGCCGGGACTAATGAGCCTGGCAACGGCCGGATTTCGACCCAGAGCCTTTAGTCCCGGTTCGTAATACGAACCGGGACTATAGGTTCAAAACGAACCGGGACTAATGAGTTCTTGGTTCCAGCGGCCGAAAAAGCGGTGGGGCCCGGGGCATCAGTCCCGGTTCAAACAGAAACCGGGACTAATGCCCTGAAATATTAGGCCGATTTTCTACTAGTGCCTAGAGCACGGCGACAGAAGAAATTTGGCGAGGAATCTTGAGTCATCCATCTTATCAGTCGATGAACGGGGAAATATCGTGCCAAAAACACCTGAAGTAGCACTCATAGCAGCAGAAGCTTATTTATTGACCAACAACTGGCAATCCGCGCGAAGGCATGCAATAGACTGCTCTCCAAGGTCTTGGGATGGGTAGAAACAGACTGCAACACAAGGAAGAAGCCTCGCAAAACAATAGGTTACCGCTCCATCGCAATAGCCCTCAGCGTGATGGAGGAACCCAAGAATCTAGGTCCCCACATGAGGAAACATCACCGCGCCGTCCCAACAGCCCACGGCACAATAGTAGGAGTCGAAGATCTAGGTCTCTGTATCATAGCCAACGATATGAAGAAGGAAGCCGGCGATCTAGGTCACCAAGGTATATCTACGAAAATGAAGACAAAGAAGTTGAGATGGGGCACCATGCTTTACCCGCAGAGTTCACAGAACGCAAGTACCCAAAGGATTCAAGCTACCACATGAGTGATACGTGCATTTTGCATTATTATATTAGCATCATATAGGACTAGTTTATAATGTTATTTGCATCAACCATCCATTATTCATGCATTTTTAGATGATTTTCGGGACTTTCCTACAAAGTTCCCCCCTTGGTATTTAATTTCCGAGAGATAGATTTCTCCTGTTTTCATATTTTGATGTTTCAGGGACCTTCTGGACCTCAATTTGATTAGGGATTTTACAGCGTTAATATTTTTACACGAGAAGCACCTATAGAGGCTGTAGCACACGAGAGGAGCCACGAGGCTCAAATGAGCTCAGGTGGCGCGACCCACTAGGCAGACCATGCCACCTAGGCCCGTCTGGCCCTCGATGGTCCCCTCATCTCCGTCTTCTTATGGACGCCTTCATTTCGTGAAAAAAGGGACGCACTATTTTCCCATAATTTTTTAAGATGGCGGCGAAGGCGGAACCCTTCTTGCACCTCCGAAAGGGCTGATCTGCTGTAGCCGCCAGAGGGAAATCGCTGCCATCGACACCATTGACTCCTCCTTGGCATAGGGGGGACCTCTCCATCACATATACAACACCATCATCATCATCCCCAACATCAGCACCATTTCCACCTCAATATTCGATGTCATCCCCCTCATAGTTTGTGGTAGATCGAACCCTGGATAGTGTTTAAGTGTTGTGTGCATGTTTGTGCTTGGCAACTTGTCATTATTTTGTGGTGAAGTTATACTTTCAGATTGTGTTGTACTTCATATGCCACTGATCATGATCGATTTTAACACTTGTGAGTAGTTCCCATTGTTCCTGGGGGCATAGGTTGAAATGGCTATGATTTTTTATATAGTATGCATGGAGTATTTGGTTAAGTTTTGATCTTTTATGTGATTCTATGATGGCAATGTGTGAACGTCGACTGAATAGTACTTCACCTATATGGTCTCATAGGATTGCACCTTAGTGTAATTAGGAGGATGAGAAACGAGGGAGAGATAGAAACCTGTTTCTTAGAATCAGCATTATTTTTAGGTGGGTTCTAGATCGGGGACCTTAGAGCTTTATGCAATGGTTGGACAGTTAGTGTGTTAATATTCCCTAAGGTTCATGAAAGTGACTTTCGAAACAATCATTAGGGGTTTTTAGCATAGCGTTATACCACTACACCTCTTTTTGGCTCCGTCCAATGAGAATAAAACTTGACAAGTGATACGTCTCCAACGTATCCATAATTTTTGATGCTCCATGCTTGTTTTTACACCATTTGCTTAGTGTTTCGTTACACTTTGTGGCGCTTTTATGCATTTTCTGGAACTAACCTATTAACAAGTCGCCACAGTGCTAGTTCCCTGTTTTCTGCTGTTTTTGTGTTTCAGAAAAGCTACACAGGAAATATTCTCAGAATTGGACGAAATCAAAGCCAGTCGCCCAGAAATTTACCGAAGCTTCCAGAGAACCGAAGAGGAGATGGAGTGGGGCCACGAGGGGCCCTCACACCAGGGCGGCGCGGCCAGGGGCTGGGCCGGGCCCCCTATGTGTGAGACCGCCTCGGTCCACTCCTAACGATGCCCCTTCGCCTATAAAGACCCCCCCGACGAGAAAAACCTAAGGACCCGATCAGTTTTCTAGAACACATTGCGATTCGCCGCCGCCGTAGACCCGAAGATTGGGAGGGTCCAGAAGCTCTTCCCAGCACCCTGCCAGAGAGGGGAATCACCACCGGAGGTCTTCTTCATCGCCATGCTTGCCTCCGGAGCGATGAGTGAGTGGTCTACCTTGGACTATGGGTCCATAGCAGTAGCTAGATGGTTGTCTTCTCCACCATGTACTTCATGTTTAGATCTCATGAGCTGCCCTACATGATTGAGATCACCGTTATGTAATTCTACATGTTTGGTTTGTTGGGATCCGATGAATATTGGTGTTATGCTTGAGTTGATGTACTGAAATTTATCTTATGTTATCTCTATGTTGTTTATGATCTTGCATGCTCTCTGTTGTTAGTAGCTATCTTGGCCGAGTAGTTGCTAGTGACTCCAAGAGGGGGTATTTATGCTCGATAGTGGGTTCATGCCTCTATTTAATCTGGGGGAGTGACAGAAACCTCTAAGGTTGTAGATGTGCTGTTGCTACTAGGGGGAAAACAACATTCATATGCTCGAGGGCATATGCTTTGTTTACATTACACACTTTGCTTAATGCAATTATCTGTTGTTCGCAACTTAATACTCATGGGGTGTTCGGACGATATCCCCGTGAGTGGATTATTAGTCACAGATGCAGTTGGATGGCGGTCTATGTATTTTGTTGTAATGCCCAGAGTAAATCTCATAGTGATCCTCTCATCATATGCACATTGTCTTTATTCTATCAATTGCCCAACTGTAATTTGTTTACCCAGCATGTATTATTTTATCTTATGGAGAGACACCACTAGTGAACTGTGGATCCCGGTCCTATTTCCTTTATATTGCTATCACCTGTTTACTTTACTCGCACTGTTTACTTTACTCACATATTACTATCACTTTCCACTCGATACGCTCATACCCTTTGTTTCAAGCAAACCGGTGAGATTGACAACCTCATCGTAAGTTGGGAACAAAGTATTTGGTTGTGTGTGTGCAGGTTCTACGTTGCTACTGGTTGAAGACGCGCTAACAAGAAATCGTTAACGGTGCCCTTGTTAGAGCATCACGCAGCTAGTGGGCATCACCTTCAGTCGTATTTCGACCTCCTCCTAGACGATTAAACCTTGGTTTCTTACTGAGGGAAAAACTTGCTGCTATATTCATCACACCTTTCTCTAGGGGTTTTCCAACTGGCCGGTCATTTACTTCATTAATTTCACACACCATCACCGCGCCATCAACAACTTTTTCTGGCGCTGTTGCCGAGGAGGAAGAAGACTTCTGCGAGGGGAGTTTTCGCACGCACATCTTTACTTTGTTTTAAGTTTTGCTTTACTTTATTTTTTACTTGCATTGTTTTATCAAAAACCCAAAAAAATTAGTATCCTTGGTAGTTGTTATTTCTTTACTTTTAGTTCATTATGTTATTCCCTAAGTACGTTTTGGAGGACCTCTCAGTAGGTAGTGGTTCAATTATTGGAAAAAGTAACATTGAGGAGTTCTTTAATCATATTAGTATGCATAAAGAAGTTGAGGAAAAGTTAGGCAAAATTGATATTCTTGCTTCTAAAGTTGATAGCCTTGCTCATGATGTTGAACTTCTGAAATTAAAAGTGTTGCCTAATGAGGTGAAAGAGAACAATGTTTTTGCTACTGCTAATGCTATCCAAGTTAGAATTGATGAAAATGTTAGGATGCTAGCAGAATTGCATGCCAGGTGGGAAAGAGAAGATGAGATGGCTAGAGAGATGAAGTTATGTACCATTACTACCTCTTATGATGTTGCTCCTAATGCTAGCAATCCTCTTACTTTGATTGGTGTAGAGAAAACTCCTACTCCTTGTGTTAAAAAGACTAAAACTGCTAAAACTTTTTCTCAAAAGAGTGCTAAAAATTTTCGGAGTGTAGGAGATGATAGCTCTATTTCCTTTGATGATTTTGATGTTGATGGCTGCAATATATCTGAAGTTATTTTGTTCTTGCAAAAGCTTGCTTTGACTCCCAATGCTAGTTCTTTAAATGTTGCTTTTACTAAACATATTACCAATGCTCTTATGAAAATTAGGGATGAAAAGTTGAAGCAAAAAGCTTCTGTTCCCAAGAAGTTAGAAGATGGTTGGGAACCCATCATTGATATGCATGTTAATGGTTTTGATTGCCATGCTTTATGTGATCTAGGTGCTAGTATTTCTATTATGCTTGATTTACCACCGCTTGAAAAGTGTTATTATGATGTTCCTATTGCTGATGTTGCTAAGAAGAAACCTTTGGGAAGAATTAATGATGTTCTTATTGTGGTTAACAATAACCTTGTTCCCGTTGATTTTCTTGTCATGGATGTTGAATGCAATGCTTCATGTCCTATTATTTTGGGAAGACCTTTTCTTCGAACTGTAGGTGCCATCATTGATATGAGGGAAGGCACCATCAAATATCAATTTCCACTCAAGAAAGGTATGGAACACTTCCCTAGAAAGAGAAAGAAATTAGTGTTTGACTCTATTCTTAGAGCAAATTATGAGCTTGATGCTTCATCTCTTGATATTACTTGATTCACAATTTTCTGCGCCTAGCTCAAAGGCGTTAAAGAAAAGCACTCTTGGGAGATAACCCAATGTTTTTACTTTTAGTTCTTTTTCTTTTATTTGAGTCTTGGAAGTTATTACTACTGTAATGACCTCTCCTTATCCTTTTTATTTCGTTTTTGTGCCAAGAGAAGCCTCTAATTTGAGTGAGGTAAGATTTGGGGTGGTTGCTGTCCTGAAACAGTTTTCGGTGCTGCACCGTAAAACTTCATGAAAATTCCCTCTATATCTTTTGGACCTGCGATTTCTTGTGCATATGCCCCAGGTTATATCCAAACTTTCATTAGTTGAACACTTTTTGAGTTGAGCAACAGAAAACCCCTCAAAAATTCGACCTTTGTCAGCTGTTCTGTTTTAACAGATTTCTGCCAATATTTGTGTTTGCCGCTTTATTGCTTTCTTTTTGAGTTCTTTTGATCACGGAACTTTTGGGGAAGTTGCTACAGTAGTATATGCTTTGTATGTGGTGGTTTTAGGTTGAAACCTGAAGCAAAAAGAGGTTGATTCTATGTTATGCTTACACTAATGTTGCTAATAGATTTGTGTTTAGTTTTGTATGAAGGAAGTTTTCAAGTGTAGGGATCGAAGAGTGATGAGATGAGTTGAAGAATGGACAAAAGCTCAAGCTTGGGGATGCCCATGCATCACCCCAAGAAATATCCAAGAAGTACAAGCGTCAAAGCTTGGGGATGCCCCCGAGGCACCCTTCTTCATCGGCAAAAATTAGGTCACCTTTCAAAACACTATATTTTTATTGCTTCATGCATTATGTGTTTTTCTTGGAGCGTCAGTTGTTTTTAGTTTTCAGTTTAGTTTAGTTTAGTTTTCTGCAATAAATGGTTGGACCCCAACAAATTTCTTTTGGAGAAGTTGCCTTGCTTTTCATTTGCCAAGAACACTCTATTTTTCACTCTTACCGTTTTAACGAGTGTTCTTCTTTTTCTAGAACTGTGTTTAGTTTTTGTTTTTGCCTTGATATGTGTTCAGATCTTATTACATCTCTTCATCAAGGTGTATTTTTTCCTCTGATCTTTATTGGTTTTCATCAAAAGAGGTGTTTATAAAAAGTTTGAATGGTGTTGGAAAAGAGAAAAAGCTTTATGCAAAAAAGTGGTACAAGAAGGAGCTTGTGTAGACTGCGGCCTAGGATTTTGCATGTTGTGCTTGATGTCTTTTTGATAGTATGCTTAGTGGTTTTTCTGTAGCATGACTTGTCTCAAATAACTGAGATTGCTTAATGAGCCTTTGAAAAAATCATGCGTTGTTTTTATCGTTTGGAAGCATTATTTTGGTTTTCTCCTTGATGCTTTATTTGGGTTGACTTGGCGCATGCTCACACATGTTAGACTCTTACAAAGTCGCCAATAGCCTCTATGACCATTTAGTTTTTGACTTTTGATGCCATCTTATACTTCTTTTAATGTCGCTTTGTCGCTTTGCATGATTATGGCCGTTATTGCTCTCTTAGTTGGTCGCTCCCACTCTTTTGCTAGCCTTCATTTTGTACTGAGTATGAGCTCTACTCGTGCATCCAACTCCTAAAAACCAAGTTTGCCAAGGTGTCCACCATACATACCTATTAGCAATTTGCTATTCCAAAGTACATTTGACTTGCTTTTATCTACTCTTCAAATTAAACTCTTACCAGTGTTATGCGAAAATTGGTCAGTAAAGCTCTCACGAACTGGATGGCACACTTTATTTTTCTCGTTCTTAAAAATTTGACATTGTGGTCTCTTATGTTGATTTGTTATGCTTGCAAGTTGTAAGTTGGAGATTAGCCCAACCATGCCATCATGGGGCAAGCTTTCAATATTGCACTTCATATTTGAGTTGATATCGTGATCTTTTGTTTATGGATACTCGCGGTGTGAAATGAATTGGGAATCTTGCGGGATCATGGAGTTTGTATATGTGTTAGAGAAACGCCTGGGCCGCCAATCTAAGCCATGCATAATTCATGGTGGAAATTTGCAGCATGCCCATAGTGGACATTCGACGACGCATCTCAAAATAAAAAGCTATACAAATGGTAAATAAAAGAGATGTCGAGGTGTTCATTGTCTGCTTGTCCTGTCATTTTGATGTGGGCTTGTTCCATGTCATCGGGCACGGAGGTACCCCATTGGCGGTTCTCGATGATACGTATATACTTACAATGACAAGAGCCTTGCTTGGGACTCTAAGTAAAGTAGCATGAGGTTTGGGTACTCGTATTCACGGGACACGAGGTTTTCAACTTATGATTTGTCAAGCATATGCATCATAATTGTTCTCGCATTAACTTTAACCATTCAAGATGCTTATGATGGGGGAAATGAGAGCTCAAATCCGGTAAGTACCATAATTTTTGAAGGTCTATAAAACTTGCAATCACTGCTTCCCTCCGCGAAGGGCCTTTCTTTTACTTTTATGTTGAGTCACCACCTTCTATCTTTATGCACCATTAAGAGAGCATAGTTGTCATCCTTAGTATAATGTGCATTGTCCCAAAGTTTTCATTGATTGATTCATATTGTTGGTTTCACTTGTTCTCAAATTTTTTGTATCTAGTCGCCCTTTTAAACTTGAAGGTGTCCTATGCATTTATGTTTTGCTCTCCATGAAGGACAAGCTGAGAACCATTTGTATGTTTTTCCTTATGATTTGAACACACATTTGACTTTCATTGTTTCATTTTCATGATCTTTTGTTTGTGTTCATTTTCATGTTATAACATGGTTGCTAAGTTTCTTCTATCAAGATTATGTCTTTCATGACCATGTTTTAAGTTCTTTTGATCCCAGCGCACAATGCTTACATAGATGATCAAGATTGTGTAGGTGCATGTCACCTCAAAAATTATTTCTTTTGTTATCACTTACCTACTCGAGGACGAGCAGGAGTTAAGCTTGGGGATGCTGATACGTCTCCAACGTATCCATAATTTTTGATGCTCCATGCTTGTTTTTACACCATTTGCTTAATGTTTCGTTACACTTCGTGGCGCTTTTATGCATTTTCTGGAACTAACCTATTAACAAGTCGCCACAGTGCTAGTTCCCTGTTTTCTGCTGTTTTCGTGTTTCAGAAAAGCTACACAAGAAATATTCTCGGAATTGGACGAAATCAAAGCCAGTCGCCCAGAAATTTACCAAAGCTTCCATAGAACCGAAGAGGAGATGGAGTGGGGCCACAAGGGGCCCTCACACCAGGGCAGCGCGGCCAGGGGCTGGGCCACACCCCCTATGTGTGAGACCGCCTCGGTCCACTCCTGACGATGCCCCTTCGCCTATAAAGACCCCCCGACGAGAAAAACCTAAGGACACGATCAGTTTTCCAGAACACATCCTGATCCGCCGCCGCCATCGACCCGAAGATTGGGAGGGTCCAGAAGCTCTTCCCGGCACTCTGCCGGAGAGGGGAATCGCCACCGGAGGTCTTCTTCATCACCATGCTTGCCTCCGGAGCGATGAGTGAGTAGTCTACCTTGGACTATGAGTCCATAGCAGTAACTAGATGGTTGTCTTCTCCACCATGTGCTTCATGTTTAGATCTCATGAGCTGCCCTACATGATTGAGATCACCGTTATGTAATTCTACATGTTTGGTTTGTTGGGATCCGATGAATATTGGTGTTATGCTTGAGTTGATGTACAGAAATTTATCTTATGTTATCTCTATGTTGTTTATGATCTTGCATGCTCTCCGTTGTTAGTAGCTATCTTGGCCGAGTAGTTGCTAGTGACTCCAAGAGGGGTATTTATGCTCGATAGTGGGTTCATGCCTCTATTTAATCTAGGGGAGTGACAGAAACCTCTAAGGTTGTAGATGTGCTGTTGCTACTAGGGGGAAAACAACATTCATATGCTCGAGGGCATATGCTTTGTTTACATTACACACTTTGCTTAATGCAGTTACCTGTTGTTCGCAACTTAATACTCATGGGGTGTTCGGACGATATCCTCGTGAGTGGATTATTAGTCATAGATGCAGTTGGATGGCGGTCTATGTATTTTGTTATAATGCCCAGAGTAAATCTCATAGTGATCCTCTCATCATATGCACATTGTCTTTATTCTATCAATTGCCCAACTGTAATTTGTTTACCCAGCATGTATTATTTTATCTTATGGAGAGACACCACTAGTGAACTGTGGATCCCGGTCCTATTTCCTTTGTATTGCTATCACCTGTTTACTTTACTCGCACTATTTACTTTACTCGCATATTACTATTACTTTCCACTCGATACGCTCATACCCTTTGTTTCAAGCAAACCGGTGAGATTGACAACCTCATCGTAAGTTGGGAACAAAGTATTTGGTTGTGTGTGTGCAGGTTCCACGTTGCTACTGGTTGAAGACGCACTAACAAGAAATTGTTAACGGCGTCCTTGTTAGAGCATCACGCAGCTAGTGGGCATCACCTTCAGTCGTATTTCGACCTCCTCCTGGACGATTAAACCTTGGTTTCTTACTGAGGGAAAAACTTGCTGCTATATTCATCACACCTTGCTCTTGGGGTTTTCCAACTGGCCGGTCATTTACTTCATTAATTTCACACACCATCACCGCGCCATCAACAAGATACTCGTTCATATTTGCTTAGAAATCTGTATGCCGAATAAATCCATGCCGCCCCTAGAAACATTTGTCGCTTATTGATTACACTCGAGCTTGTCCTCTTGTTGCATAGAGGATTGCGCTTCCTTTGAAAAAGAGCATTTACTTTACCACAATTACATTTTCAGTACTTATTCCTTTGCACGCTTATACACCAAAAACCCGAAAACACCTTTTATTATTATTTCATGTTAAACTTTTGATAACCAATATCTTCAGCTCCTCATGGGTTTGACAACCTTTTCTATATTGAAAGGTACTACAATTGATCTCCTCCACTTGGGAGTCATCAAGATACTTTTCTGGCATCGTTGCCTGGGAGCGCAGCGCTATTGGTGAGTTTGTTTGGTAAGGGAAATGCGTTTGCTATTTTCTGTTTCCATTATTGTTGAAACTATGGATACCTTTGGAGTTGATTATATACATACTACTCTCATAAGTCATATGTATCCTGGTGCTAAGGTGACAACTAAAACTGCTGAGTCACAGAAAAGAATATCAAATTCCAATAAATAATGTTTTCGATCTTTTGAAGATTTTTTTCAGATAAAGGAAGCATGTCTGCTTTGGACCATCTACAGCTTATCGAAGACAGATGCACACTATTTAAACTGGCTAAAGTTTCTGAAGGTGACGTGAAAGGGAAACTGTTATATTTATCTCTTGATGATGAGGCACGAGCATGGATGCGCTCTATTAATGAAGAATTTTTTTTTGGACTGGGAGGATATGAAAAAGGCTTTATATCTCAAATATTATCCTCCAATTGAAGCTTATCATGATAGAGGATTTATTTATAACTTTTGGCCTCATCCGGAAGAAAGTATCACTCAAGCTTAGGGGATATTTAAAAAGTGCCTCCGCAAGAATCCTTTTCATGGTATATCTAAGAGTATAATACTAAGAAATTTCTATGTGAGACTCCTTTCGTTTCATAAGAATTTCTTGGATAAATCATCTAGAGGAAGTTTTACTAATAGAAGAGTTGAAGATGCATGGGGACTGCTTGATCTGGTAAGTGAAAATACTGATAAGTGGGATCTTGATAAAGGTAAAATTATCACCATAGATTATGGATATGATTGTGTGAAGAATTTTACACTTCTAATATTTTTGGGGAATTAACTAGATTATATAGTATTGATTCTCATGTCTTATTGGAAGTAGTTAAATCTTTTGCTAAACATGTTGCATTACCTAAGGAAGGATTGATTGAATATGTGAAACCTAAGATATATCCTACTATTATGGCTGCACCTATCCATGCGCCTAATGCAAGCCCTGTCCTGGCTATTAAAGCTGTTGAAACTAATGATTTTGTCAAAGCTCCTCCATTTCCTAACAAATTGCAGGAGAATCTACCCACATATATTTTGAACAAGAGTGCGAGAAGAAAATGCACACCTTATGGGCAAATTGAGATAAAGCCTGAAGTTTCTATTATTAAAGAATGAAATGAAGAAAACCCACATTAGTTTTATCTTTGTGATGATGCTACTAAGGTTATTAAAGGAAACACTACAAGAGTTGGTAGCCCATTATATCATGTGCTATTGGGACATCTTCTTATCATGGACTTTGTGATATTGGCACAAGCATTAGCGTTATACCATATACATTATATCTTGAAATCAAGGCTGATATTGACCCTATTGAAATAGAAGAGACGGGTATGACCATATAATTTGCTAATAAAGAATATATTTCTCCACTTGGTATGGTTAGAGATGTTGGAGTACTTGTTGGAAAGATTAAATATCCTGCTGATTTTATTGTTCTTGGTTTCTCTCAAGATTCATTTTGTCCTATTATATTTGATAGACCATTTTTGCATACTATTGGAGCTAGAATTGATTTGCGTAAAGAAAGTGTTTATATAAAATGCGTTGGGGAAGATCTTGCATTTAACTTATCTAAATTCACTGATAAACATATGGATAGAGAATTGCATGCTAAAGATCAAGTAGAAACTCTTGCTAGTATAGATGTCGCTTCATCGGATGTGGTGGAACGATACTTACTAAACCAAGAAGAATTATTTACTTATGAAGAAAAAGAAGCCTTAGAGCAAGAGTTAGCACAACAACCACCTTTATTGCAATTACATATTCCACCTGATAATTTGGGGAAGTTACCACCACCAAAAGAAGATCCTAGTTTTGAATTGAAACCTTTACCTGATGATTTAAAATATGCATATCTTGATGAGAAGAATATATATCCTGTTATTATCTGTGCTAACCACTCAGTTGAAGAAGAAAGTCGATTGCTTGATGTGCTCAAGGCGCATAGGCCAGCTATTGGCTACTCTCTTGATGATTTGAAAGCTATAAGTCATGCTTTATGTATGCATAAAATTAATTTGGAAGAAGACGCCAAGCTTGTTGTCGATTATCAACGCCATCTAAATCCAAAGCTTATTAAACTCCTAGAAGCAGGTATTATTTATCCCATTGTTGATAGTAAGTGGGTGAGTCCTGTTCATTGCGTTCCTAAGAAAGGAGGAATTACCGTTGTTCCAAATGATGAGAATGAATTAGTAGCTCAGCACGCTGTTACTGGTTATAGGATGTGTATTGATTTTAGAAAATTGAATAAAGTTACTAAGAAAGAGCATTATCCTCTACCATTTATGTCGTGGTATTTTCATGATAGTAGCCATGCGGGTGGCTTAACGGAGGGGCTCGCCAGAATACAGCAACGGGTCCAGCTCGAGATGGGCAGTGACAACACGAGCACGTCGTACCTAGGTTCAGGGTCCTCCTCGCCGGAGGTAAAACCCCTACGCCCTACTTGTTCTTTATTAAGATCACACGGTGGCTACATTGCTCCTACACGCTGAGTTTCTAAGGGTAGACGAAGACTAGATTGCCCCCCCCTCTACGCTAAGGGTCAAGGCCCCCTTATATAGGCAGGTGCCTGGTTATATGGTTCGGTCCAGCTGCTCGGCTGTCGGCTTTGTAGTGGCCATCACGTAGCGCTGGGGCCCTCCGGTCCTGATCCTCCGGCGCGATGTAGGCTAGTTTATAAAGTAGGCATGTCCCCTAGTCGCTCGGCATATCCTCAGTATATGCCTCACACCTTCTCGAATCCTCCCGTTGGAGGTTGCTTTACCGGGGCGGTAGGTGGCGACAGCACCGTGCCTAACGTCACCTTGGTCTTTGGCCTTTGGCGTTTCTGTTTGGTACCTGCAGGCTTTTACAAAGTATCGGTTAGGAGCAGTTTTATCATTGCCGGCTTGGACCAGTAGCAGATAAAGCCCGTGCCAGTTGCCCGTGAACGCCAAGCCGGCCTTGTTGATCGGTCGTCAGTCAGATCACTTGGGACGCTAGCCGGCAGGCCGCATTTTGTTTGGCCTACCCAGGTGGTCATCCCCATGACACTAGCCCCCGAAACTGTCGAAGTCTCATGGGTGCAGCATGGGGCTTCGACGGGTTCTATCTTGCCGAAGTTCATTCGCATTCATCAAAGTCCCAGGGACTCATGTTCATCTGGTGGACTGCTGGGTTCGAAACCGTAGAACGTTGCCAGCCGTCTTGTGACATGCCGGCTCCTAAGCCTGACCGGCTCTATGCTGTCTCGCAGCTGCCAGTCGACATTTGGCTCTTTGGAACTTGAACCCTCAAAATCTAGGCCTAGGTGCCACTTGTCTGTGCATCACAGTGAAGCGTCCCATCCGTTCTAGACTCACGATCTTCTGTGACAACCGCGGCAGTTGCCCTCCCGAATCGCCACATGGCGAACGACGAGGGGAGTGGTTGCCGAACCGTCGCGCGTGGGATGGCACAACTGATCCCACTACGCTAGCCCGTTACCCACATCCTCGCGTGTTGTGGGGATGACTTAGGGGGCGTACCACGGGCCAGGCAGTATGTTGACTGGCGTCCCAGGGAGTCCCACGGCCTCAGCGCAAGAAGACCGGCTCCAGCCGGAAGGGCCGGCTGCGCCAGCGGCCGGCTGACGACTCCACCGAGGAGGACTGGAGCCGGGCGATGGAGACGAAACCCCTCAACGGTTCTCTGGCCAAAACCAGGACGGTCCCGACAAGAACGGCAGAGGCGCAGGACAGGAGTGACGAGCGCCACGACCACGACCGACCAATGAGGGGACGAAGACTCTTCCCCACGGCGGGATCCGAGGCAAAGGAGAGGGGATATGCTCTCCAGATGCCGGCCCAGGGAAAAGGCATTTTATAAAGTGCCTTTGCCAGAGCGTGGCCAGAGGAGATCACGCCAAGGACGCCGCCGCCGAGGAGCCGGCAGCCGGCCGAAGCGTTACCGAAACCTGTAACCAGGCCCCCGTCTATATAAGGGGGCCTGGACCCTTAGCATAGGGGGATCCGATCTTCTTCTTCCTCCTCTAGCCGAACAGCTCGAGGAGCACTGTAATCGCTACTATCCAATCAATACGAAGCAGGCAGGAAGTAGGGGTTTACCTCCAACCGGGAGGGCCCTGAACCTGGGTAAACCGAGGTGTCTCTGTTGGCACAATCCCGAGCCGGACCCATCGTCACCAACGTCGAGCCCCTCCGATAAGCCTCCCCATTGGTACTGTCTCCAAATTCCCACGACAGTTGGTGCCCACCATGGGGCAAAGCGCGGTGGCGAGCGGAGTCAAGTTCCGGCCGGGACCCTCCGGCGAGAAGGTCGCCTCCGGCCTCGTCTGGAGGTTCGGCACCTTCGACTACGTCGACGACAACTTGGCCCACTTCAAGAACGGCTTCGGCAACGGCGGTTCCTTCCTCGACGTCGGCGGCCACCGTTTCTACGTCGCCAAGCCCTTCCCGGAGGAGATCACCGACGTCTTCGACTCTCCCTGCGACGGAGGCTCGAGCTACGGCGAAAGCGGCAGTCTTGGCGCTTTGGTTGAGGTGATGGCCCTGGGAGAGGATGAGGGCGGCGACTCACCGCGCCCCGAGCGCCCGTCGCTCGAGCGCCCACCTCCACAGGAGCAAGATGCTTCACTCCCAGAGCGGGATGCCCCGGACGTCTCCGTGGTGGACCTGCGCGCTCACCTCGACCGCGTCATCGATCCCGCTCGGGTCGCCGAGGCCTTGGAGCGGACGCGCCTCGTTTTCCTTGGCAAGGCGGCTGAGGACGAGACCAACCGACGCCGCGCGAGCACCACGCTCGGCGAGTTCTACGACGTGCACAGAGACGCACCGACCGAGCTCGCCCGTGACCTGCGCCGCAGCTTCGCCACCGTTGTCCCTGGCCAGATCCAGCGATCGCCATCGGCAGGCCGAGGCCGCGGAGGGCGTGGGCACGGTGGCCGTGCTCCCAGCGGTATCGCTCAAGGCTGCCGCGCCCAGCAAGGCGGTGGGGCATGCAGGCCATGCTTGTCCCAGGAGTCGGCCCCAGGGTCGGAGTCCCGGGCTCACCCATCGGCGCTGCACATCCACCTGTGGCTAGACCACGTTCAGGCGTCCTCTAGGGGATCTGCTAGCTCAAAGCGAGCGGCTTCAGACCAAGGAGGCCCGGGGGCTGCAGGCAGTGGTCATGGGCGCAAAGAGCGCAAGTACACCCTCGATGCTGCGCTTGATCAGCCGTGTAAGTTTCACACCTCCCCGGGCAGGGAAGCGACCCACTCCACGCGTCAGTGCCGTTTCATGAGAGAGCTGGAGCAGCGCGCTCGGTAGATCCCTGGAACGCCGCAAGCACAACTGGCTGGAGGTCAGGAGGACCAACGGCGTGAACCGGCTGGAGGCGAGCCGGATCAAGATGACGACTTCCCGACGGATGTGGAGCAGTATCACATCTTCACTACCCCGGGCAAGGATAAAAGGAACGACCTTTGGCATGAGGCAGAGGTGAATGCTGTGATGCCTGCAGAACCCCAGTTCATGCATTGGTCCGAGGCGGCCATTACCTGGGGGCGCGAGGACCACCCGAGGCTGATGCCCAGCCCCGGAGAATACGCGCTGGTCGTGGACCCTGTCGTGTGCTCCGATACGCACATGTGCCGGTTCTCCCGCGTGCTCATCGACGGCGGCAGTAGTATCAACCTTCTTTACCAGAGCTCTCTGGAGAAGTTGGGCATCCCGCTTGCTCAACTGAAACCTAGCCGGCTCACCTTCCATGGCATCGTGCCTGGGCATTCTTGCACCCCTTTGGGCAAGGTGCAGCTGGAGGTTCTCTTCGGAAAGAAGGGGAATAGCCGCCGCGAGCCTATCTGGTTCGAGGTGGTCGACATTAGCAGTCCCTACCACGCGCTGCTAGGCCGACCGGCCCTGGCTAAGTTCATGGCCGTCCCGCATTACGCCTATCTGAAGATGAAGCTCCCAGGGCCCAGAGGCGTGATCACGGTCTCCGGAAGCTTCAAGAAGTCCTTGGCCTGCGCCAAGGAAAGCGCGCAGCTGGCGGAGGCGCTGGTCGTCGCTGAGGAGAAGAGGCAGCTTCTACATCGCGTGGAGTTGACTCAGCAAGATGTGCCGGTTCGCCAGTCGCCGGTGGAGCAATTCAAGCCGGCCAACGATACCAAGAAGATCCTGCTGGACAAAAGCGACCCCTCCAAGTACGTCATCATCGGCACCGGCTTGTCTGCCAAATAGGAAAGCGAGCTCACCAGCTTCCTCCGTGAGAATCGGGACATCTTTGCATGGTCTCCAAAGGACATGCCAGGTGTGCCGAGGGAGCTGGCTGAGCACGCGCTCAACGTCCGGCCGGATGCCAAGCCGGTCAAGCAGCCGCTGCGGCGGTTCGCAGAAGAGAAGAGGAAGGCAATTGGCGAGGAGATTGCCCGGCTCCTTGCAGCCGGCTTCATCATGGAAGTGTTTTACCCTGACTGGCTCGCGAACCCAGTCCTGGTTCTGAAGAAGAAAAACACTTGGCGAATGTGTATCGACTACACCAGCCTCAACAAGGCCTGCCCCAAGGATCCTTTCGCACTGCCACAGATTGACCAGGTGATCGATTCCACAGCCGGCTGTGACCTGCTGTCCTTCCTGGACGCCTATTCAGGCTACCACCAGATCCCGCTCTTCCAGCCGGATCAGATCAAGACCTCCTTCATCACCCCATATGGAGCCTACTGCTACGTCACCATGCCATTCGGCCTGAAGAACGCCGGAGCCACTTACCAGCGAACCATGCAGCGATGTCTGCAAGGGCAGATTGGCAGGAACGTGCACGCCTATGTGGACGACGTGGTGGTGAAGACCAAGCAGAGCGGCACGCTCCTGGACGACCTTAGGGAGACCTTCACCAACCTACGGCGCTATCGCATGAAGCTCAACCCTGAGAAGTGCACCTTTGGTGTGCCAGCTGGACAGCTCCTAGGCTATATCGTTTCCCAGCGAGGGATCGAGGCTAACCCCTCGAAGATAAAAGCCATCGAGGCCCTAGAGAAGCCCACCCAGCTCAGAGATGTGCAGAAGTTTGCTGGCTGTCTGGCCTCGCTTAGCCGATTCGTCAGCCGGCTCGGGGAGAAGGCCATGCCGTTGTACCAGCTGATGAAGAAGACAGACCACTTCGTTTGGTCCCAGCGCGCTGACGACGCCTTCAACGACCTCAAGCGAGCCTTGTCTACCGCGCCAGTCTTGGCAGCGCCGGCTCCGCGAGAACCTATGCTGCTCTACATCGCAGCGACCCCACACGTCATCAGCGTGGTGATCGTGGTGGAACGCACCGAGGAAGGCAAAGAGCTGCCGGTTCAGCGCCCGGTGTACTACTTAAGTGAGGTGCTCACTCTCTCTAAGCAGAACTACCCGCACTATCAGAAGGTCGTGTACGGCGTGTACATGGCGGCCAAGAAGCTGAAGCACTACTTCGAGGAGCACCCAATCATGGTGGTGAGCACCACTCCGCTCTCGGAGATCATCGGATGCAAGGATGCGTCGGGAAGAGTGGCCAAGTGGGCGATTGAGCTCGTAGCTCATACCATTCAGTACAAGCCCAGGACGACGATCAAGTCGCAGATCATAGCGGATTTCTTCGCGGACTGGGGAGAGCACCAGTACTTGCCGCCGGCTCCAGACTCCACCCACTGGCGCATGCACTTCGATGGCTCCAAGCTGCTCGGGGGCTTGGGAGCCGGCGTCGTCCTCACCTCTCCCAAGGGAGACAAGCTGCAGTACGTGCTGCAGATGCATTTCCGTGCGTCGAATAACGTCGCCGAATACGAAGCCCTGGTGCATGGGCTCAAGATGGCCAAGCAGATCGGAATCAGGAGGATTCTTTGCTTCGGAGACTCTGACCTGGTAATGCACCAGGTCTCAGGAGATTGGGACGCTAAGGACGCCAACATGGCCTCCTATCGCTTCTACGTGCAGCAGCTCAGCGGATTCTTTGAGGGCTGCGAGTTCCACCATGTCCCCAGAGCAAACAACGAGGAGGCAGACCGGCTGTCCAAGATCGGCTCCACCAAGCAGGACATCCCAGCCGGAGTATCCCTGGATATCATCCACAAGCCGTCCATCAAGCCTTCACCGGAATCCATATCCATCTACGTGCCTGGAGATCCGGCCCCGGCTCTGGTACCGTCACCAGACCCGGAGGCTGCCATCTCGGGGCTGGAGGAGGCAGCCGGCCAGCCCAGCGCGGCCGGCTCGACGAAGGACAAGGGGATTGCCGGCTCCACGCCCGCTCCCCCAGCCGGACAATCAGGCGAAGCCGGCTCAACGACGGACCCGGGGGCTGCTGACCCTCTGGTCGCCAGTGTCTTCCACATACGGGAGATACCTTCATGGGCGGAGCCATTCTCCAACTACCTCATCACTGGGGACTTGCCGCAAGACGAAGCGGAAGCTAGGCGAATTCAGCGCCGAGCTGGGGCATACACCATCATCAACAGCGAGCTGTACAAGCGCAGCGTGTCAGGCATCTACCAGAAGTGCATCGAGCCAGAAGAAGGGACAGAGCTGCTGAGAGAAATACACCAAGGGGAGTGCGGACATCACGCATCTTCCAGAGCCTTGGTGGCCAAAGCCTTCCGCCATGGTTTCTATTGGCCGACGGCCAAGCAAAATGCAGAGCAGCTGGTGAAGCAGTGCAACGGCTGCCAGCGCTTCTCCAAGCACAGAAACACTCCAGCGGCAGCCCTCAAGACCATCCCGCTCACCTGGCCATTCGCTGTCTGGGGCCTGGACATGGTAGGGCCATTCAAAACCGCACCCGGGGGCTTGACGCATCTGCTGGTAGCCGTGGACAAGTTCACCAAGTGTATCGAGGCCAAGCCAATCAAGAAACTCGACGGCTCATCCACGATCAAGTTCTTCAACGAGATCATCACGGGATATGGAGTTCCCCACAGCATCATCACCGACAATGGGACGAACTTTGCAAAGGGAGTCTTTGCTGATTACTGTGGTCAGAAAGGCATCCGGCTGGACTTGGCTTCTGTGGCGCACCCTCAGTCAAATGGACAAGTGGAAAAGGCAAATGGGCTGATCCTGGCCGGCATCAAACCAAGACTGGTCGAGCCTCTCGAGCGCTCAGCCGG